>CM050166.1:224663280-225119015 GCA_027410445.1 Discoglossus pictus | reverse complement strand
TTTGGTGGAGGGTGGACAGGGAGTAGTTTGTGTGTGCTCCCAGTTGTCCACCTTCCGCCTTCAGTACCTGCAGAGATACCTATATGCAGATCCCTCTCCGCAGTGGTGCGCACTGGCATCCAGCTTTTATCGCCAGTTGCGCAACCTGGGGTATGACCGGCAATTATTTCTGATCAGGCCCGAGGGGTTTGGGAGAGACCTCTCTGTGTTGCCGGCATACTACCAGGAAACCCTCAAGGCCTGGAGCATGGTCTCCGTGATCAGGCAGGGCGTGCCTTTGGGGGATGAAATATTCACGGAGCCCCTGCTATTTAATCCAGCAGTGGGGGCTCCAATGTTACAGTCCCCCTGTATCATCCGCCGCCTTAGTCATGCACGGATGACCCGAGTCGGGGATCTCCTGGAATACGGGCGTTCTGATTGGGTGTCACCCCAGGAGCTTGCGCTCCGTTTGGGATATGTGACGCCCAAAGTCTCAGGGCGCTTGCTCCAGGAGATTAGGGATGCCATCTCCCCCGACTCGCGCACCTTCCTTCGCGGGGCTTTGCAGGCCGGAGTGCCACATGCACCTTTCAACACCCCTGCTCCGGCTGTTTGCATTGGACACAAGCCCCGTGTTTCCCCTCAGGCTCCTCCTGTCCCCAACCTCTCAAAGTTGAGGGACATACCCTCGGCATACTTTCGCGGCATGCCGAGGAAGAGCTTATATTCTCTCGTGCTCCATACAGTGCACTTCCTTGCCCTCGTGACCCGTCCCGATACCATCTGGAGGCGGGTACTACCAGCTGACGAGGGCAAGAGGCCCCGGTGGAGGGAACTTTATTCTGATTTAGTTCCACGACCCACCGGGGACTTGAGTTGGAGAGTGCTCCATGGTGCACTGAGCACGGGAGAGTACTTAGCTAAATTCACGGACTCTCCCTCCACTTGTCCATTCTGTGGCAAGGGAGAGTCCGTGTATCATATTTATTTTAGTTGCGCCAGACTGCAGCCCCTCTTGTCACTCTTGAGGGGCCTCCTCCTGCAGTTCTGGCTGCATTTCTCCCCTCACATTTTATTTTTGGGCGCCCAGTGTCCCGGGGCAATAAGGCCAGGGACCTCCTCGTCAACCTGCTCCTGGCATTAGCCAAATTGGCTATATATAAGTCCAGGAAGCAGTGTTTGATAGGGGGGGTTCCCTTGTCACCTGAGGCCATGTTCCGGGTGCTGGTGCGCTCCCGTATCCGGGCAGAGTACCACCTGGCTTTGTCCACTGGGGGAATGGATGAGTTTGTCTCCCAGTGGGCTGTAGATGGTGTGCTCTGCTCGGTATCCCCCCATTCGGTTTCTTTTTCTCTTAACCTCCTAAAATGATTTTTATTTAGTTTACAGAACATGTTTTTCTCATCATTTTAAAATACACTGTGCCAGAGAGCATGTTGTGTGCATGCTTGAGCTCCAAACAAAAGGCTTTTTAGGGTCTTTGTCCCTCAAATACAAGTTTTATTTTAACACCTTTCTGTTAATAAGTACTTTGTGCACGGTGTTGTTCATTTTTGGGAGTTTTTGTAGTTTTTTTCTTAGTTTAATTTAAGTTTTAGTTTTCTGGGGGTCAGGCTCAACTATCTATCCCAGGAGAGTGAGCTGTCTCCTGGATACTTTGCCACACCCCTCCCTTAGCACTACACCTTCACTCCTGGAGCTTTGTTACTTTGACTTTTTTTCTTTTAAAAAGTTTATTAGGTTTTGTTAAAGTTTTGTTTGTTTGGTGTTGGGTTTTATGTTTTGGGGAGAGAAGACAAGTAACATCTTTGTAGGCAGTGGGGGGGAAAACAATTAGATTTTTTGTTGAAAAGGCTTATTTTAAACATCTGACACAGAGACACAGAGGGGTTAAAAAGTCTCTGTGTTCTCTGTGTTGTTGCAATTAGACACCTTGCAACAGGCCATTAACCCTTCCACAGCCAAGCATCACCTCTCTCTCTCTCTCCCTTAGTTTTGTCTCCCTTAGTTTTGTCTTTTTGTTTCTTTTTCCCACTTTTATATTAAAAAAAAAAAAGCAAACAGTAAAAAATCATAAAACACAAAATAAAAATAATTAAAAGAAATAAACTAAAAAAAAAAAGGGTCTAAACATGAGGGATAAGACCACTAAGAAGCCTCAGGGGTCAAAAGGGGGAATAATGGCCCCTGAAAATCCTAGCTGCAGCACTGCACAGCATAGGCCCCAGGCAGATAAGGCCGCCCCAGCTCCTGGTGGTTCTGCCAGCAGACCTACCCCTGTGGCTAATACCTGGTCACAGGTGGTTTCTGCTGGCCCCAGTAATACCACCGCTGGGGCTGAGGGGCAGATCACTAGGAAGCATGGGGTTAAATGTCAGATGTCTGGGGTCTACAGCATTGATATCTATCTGCGTGCTGCAGCTAACGTCATCAGCCCCTCTGTTATAGTAGCAGCCAGCAAAATGTACGGGAAAGCAGTTTTCTTTACCCGTACGCTGGCTGCTGCTCACATTCTTGTACAGAGAGGCATCACAGTGGGGGGATTATATGTCCCAATAGAACCCCTGGAAGGGTTGGGCACAAAAGTAACACTCTCTAATGTGCCCCCCTTCCTACCAGACTCCCTCCTGCGCCCCCACCTGCTAACCCTAGGGGAAGTAAAAACACCATTTATTAAAATTCCCCTGGGGTGCAGAGAGAGAGCACTTCGTCATGTGCTCTCTTTCAAGAGGCAGGTACAAATGTGCCTGCCTCAGGGCGCAGAAAACATTGAGGGGTCTTTTGGGGTTCCATTTGAGGGGGTGCTGTACAGGATTTTTTACAGCACTACGGAGGTGCAGTGCTATCATTGAAAGGGGTTGGGGCATACACGTAGGAATTGTCCTAATGAAAAGCATCATGCCCCAGCCCCAGCAAATGGCACCTCCGTCAGTACAGCACCCATCCCCGCTGAGCCCATAACAGCGGGGACCTCAAGGGTCATAGCCCCCCCACAGAGCTCAGGCAAGGAGGCCGTTCCTCAAGCCACCACCACGGCCTCCAAACCCCCTTCTTCCCCAAAAAAAACATCTGTGTCTGTGGTTTCCAGCAAGACTGCAGACACGGGGAAAAAAGGGGAAGAATGTCACCGGTCCTCCCAGTGTCACAGCTGCATCTCCCAAGTCCCAATCTGCCCCCACCATAATTACATCAGTTAGTGTGGGGGCACAGTGTAAGCAGAGGGATAATAAGCCCTCTGCAGGGGAGGCAGCTAGTGGCAGCTTCTCTTCCAGGAGTGACGTCCCCAGGAAGAGGAGGCATAAAACCAACAGGGAGGTTTCTGATAAGTGGGAAGTGCTCTATAGTGGAGCACCTCCCTCTAAAAGCAAGAAGAGGAACAAAACATCTCCTCCTCATCCGGTGACATTGTCTGGCCCGGTTATTAAGCTCAGCCAGCCGGTGCCAGACCACACATCTCTCTCTCCAGACCCTATAGGGGTTAATGTGGAAAAGGGTCTGGAGGAAAAGCAGGGGCAAGAGGGTCTCCCAAGTGAGGCAGGGGTAGACAAGAAAGATCAAGTTCTGCCTCTGGCCTTTGAGGGGGGTCCCAACAAAGCCCCTGCTGAATGGGTAGTCAGTGTCCCTGAGGTGCTGAGCTTCAAGGGCACCAGTCAGTCTCCTCCTCCAGTGTCACTCTCTAGAGACGTACCTCAGGCTTTGTTAGAGCCCCAGGCCGAGTCACTACTGGAGGGGGGGAATATAGGCATGACCCCCATTCAGGACCCCATGGATTTGTCTGTCAGGGGGGATGTGGCACAAGGGTAAGTGGAAATGGGGGAGGGTGATAAAACAGGTTTTCCTGTTAACATCATGGGAGAGCCTGTCTACCCTCCTCAGCCGTCCACTGACCCTAACATCGGTGCCATCCAAGCTGAGCAAGCAGCGGTGGAACTGGCAGAGGAGGCATATAAAGCCTCCAAGGCTTCCATTAAGGAAGCCATGCCAGCCAATGCTGTCCAGCCAGCTACCCCTGAATGCACTCCTGAAGCTACAGGGGTGCAGCAGCAATCCAAGGGTCCATTATTTACCTTGAAGGGTGCTAAAGGGACTCCTTCTGTATCATCTAAGAGGGGGTCCCTGAGAATAAAGCTGAGGAAACTGACTCCAGCCGGGGAGGATGGAGTAAAAGCCCTCAGCCAAGAGGAGCCCAGGGGTGACCCACTAGAAGGAACATCAGATTCTGGGTGGGTTATCCCTGTCAAGGAAATAGATCTATTCCTTGAGAGCACCCTTCATGGACAAAAGAAAAGGAAGGTGCGGCTGGCCTTGGAGAGGTGGAAGAATATGTCGTTTATTCTCCACTCTCTCCAGCAATATCTAGTGGTCAGCACTAGGGCCAAGAATTCTGGGACTGCGGAAATTCTATAAAATGTGCGTGTCCTATCAGCAGTCTCAAGGGTCTGAGGAACGCACAATTCCTGACACGCAGTAATGGCTTTGCACATCAGCACGCTAAATACCAATGGCTGTTAAGACAGTTTCCGCAGGTTCCAGGTACTCACCTATTTATATCAGGGAGGGTACTCTGTGAGCTTCCTGCAGGAAACTCACACCACTCCAGAGGCTGAGGCCTCGTGGCAACTGGAGTGGAGAGGCAGGGTCTTCTTCAGCCACTTCACATCGGCGTCATGTGGAGTGGTGACCCTGTTCTCAGAGTCTTTTCAGCCAGAGCTGCTGCTTGTGAAAGCTGTTATCCCAGGCCGTCTAATCCACCTCCGGGTCCGAGAGCAGGGTAGCATCATTAACCTAGTTAATATATATGCCCCTGCTGGAGGGCCCGAGAGAGTGAGGTTCCTCGCCAGACTGTCCCAGTTTTTGGAGACGGTTGACGCAGATGAGTGTTTGGTACTCGGGGGTGATTTCAACTGCACCCTCGAAGCTCTGGACCGGAATAGTCCAGAGCCGTACCCGCCTTCTGTGTCATCCCTGCGGGAGATCATCGCCCGCTTCTCCCTGGAGGACATCTGGCGAGAGCAGAACCCAGGGGCATCAGACGGTTTCACCGACGTCAGGGTGAGAGCCGGTCTGGTGTCCCACTCCCGGATCGACAGACTATATATATCTAGTCACTATATGTCACGAGTCGGTTCTTGTGCCATTAGGCTGGCTCCGTTCACAGACCACAACTGTGTGTCTGTGACGGTGGCGCTAACTCCAACAGCGCCAGGAGCCGCCTATTGGCACTTCAACAATGCTTTGTTGAAGGACCAGGGGCTCGTGACATTGATCCGGGAGTTTTGGACGGACTGGAGGGGTTGCAAGGGGGACTTTGCCACGTTAAAACTGTGGTGGGACGTGGGCAAGGTTCATTTGCGACTTCTGTGTCAGGAATATACCAAGGGTGCGAGTGGGCAGCGCGAAGCTGAGTTGGAGTCACTCCGGGGGGAGGTACTCCATCTGGAGCAGAGGCTGTTCACTTGTAGGGACCAACCCCTGCAGAGCGAGTATGTAGAGAGGAAGGGTGTCCTCTGTGACCTGGAACGACACCAGGCCAAGGGGGCATACGTGCGCAGCCGCTTAGGTTTTCTCAAAGATCTAGACCGCGGCTCGCGCCTCTTCTACTCACTGGAAAAAAGGGGGGTAACAGTAGGCACATCACCTGTCTTCTAGATGAAGACGGTGCCCCCCTTACAGATCCGGAGAGTATCCGGGACAGAGCCCGGAACTTTTATAAAGATCTTTACTCTCCGGATCCCATTTCTCCAGACGCCTGCAGGGTGCTATGGGAGGGGCTCCCCACAGTCAGTGAGGGTGTAAGAGAGCGGCTTGATATACCACTATCTTTTCAAGAGCTCTCTGAAGCCCTCCGTGCTATGTCCTGTGAGAAGTCTCCAGGACTGGACGGACTGACTGTAGAGTTTTTCAAATTTTTCTGGGAGACTCTGGGACCTGATTTCCATCTGGTCCTTGGGGAAGCCCTGGAGACCGGGGAGATGCCCCTGTCTTGTCGCAGGGCAGTACTTGCCCTGCTGCCCAAAAAGGGGGATCTCCGGCTTATTAAGAACTGGCGACCGGTCTCTCTGCTCAGCACGGACTACAAGATTGTAGCTAAAGCCATCTCGCTTAGACTTGGGTCTGTGCTGGCAGAATTGGTTCACCCTGACCAGTCCTATGCAATCCCGGGCCGGACTATCTTTGATAGTATCTTTCTGGTCCGGGATCTATTGCATTATTCTCGCAGGACTGGTCTGTCACTCGCCTTTCTCTCTTTAGATCAAGAGAAGGCGTTTGACAGGGTGGACCATGGTTACCTCATAGCCACTCTGCAAGCGTACGGCTTTGGCCCACAGTTTGTGGGCTTTCTAAGAACGCTGTACGCCTCTGCAGAGTGTTTACTTAAAATCAATTGGTCCCTAACAGCACCTTTGGTATTTGGACGAGGGGTGTGTCAAGGATGTCCCTTGTCTGGACAGTTATATGCACTGGCCATCGAGCCTTTCCTCTGCCTACTGAGGAAAAGGCTCACAGGGCTGGTTGCTAAAAGATCCACACATGCGGATTGTTCTTTCAGCTTATGCTGACGATATGCTCCTCGTGGCCCAGTTGATCTTGAGCTGGCAAAACAGTGCCAGGAGGTATATTCAGCTGCCTCCTCCGCTCAGATCAACTGGTCCAAATGCACAGGCCTTTTAGATGGTAATTTACAGGTAGACTCTTTGCCTCCCACGTTTCGTGACATCACGTGGGAGGCAGATGTCATTAAATATCTGGGGGTCTACCTGTCCGCTGCGGACGCTTCCGTCCCAGACAACTGGAGGGAGTTAGAGGGCAGTGTCCTCTCTCGTCTGGGACGATGGAGGGGTCTAGCAAAAACGCTTTCCCTTAGGGGGGCGGACTCTAGTGCTGAATCAGCTGGTGGCTTCTCAGATCTGGCACCGGCTGATTTGTCCGACCCCCGAGTTTGTCACCAATATCCAGAGGAATTTGTTAGATTTCCTCTGGATGGGAAGGCATTGGGTCTCTGCAGGGGTGGCAAGTCTGCCTTTGGTGGAGGGTGGACAGGGAGTAGTTTGTGTGTGCTCCCAGTTGTCCACCTTCCGCCTTCAGTACCTGCAGAGATACCTATATGCAGATCCCTCTCCGCAGTGGTGCGCACTGGCATCCAGCTTTTATCGCCAGTTGCGCAACCTGGGGTATGACCGGCAATTATTTCTGATCAGGCCCGAGGGGTTTGGGAGAGACCTCTCGGTGTTGCCGGCATACTACCAGGAAACCCTCAAGGCCTGGAGCATGGTCTCCGTGACCAGGCAGGGCGTGCCTTTGGGGGTTGAAATATTCACGGAGCCCCTGCTATTTAATCCAGCAGTGGGGGCTCCAATGTTACAGTCCCCCAGTATCATCCGACGCCTTAGTCATGCACGGATGACCCGAGTCGGGGATCTCCTGGAATACGGGCGTTCTGATTGGGTGTCACCCCAGGAGCTTGCGCTCCGTTTGGGATATGTGACGCCCTAAGTCTCAGGGCGCTTGCTCCAGGAGATTAGGGATGCCATCTCCCCCGACTCGCGCACCTTCCTTCGCGGGGCTTTGCAGGCTGGAGTGCCACATGCACCTTTCAACACCCCTGCTCCGGCTGCTTGCATTGGACACAAGCCCCGTGTTTCCCCTCAGGCTCCTCCTGTCCCCAACCTCTCAAAATTGAGGGACATACCCTCGGCATGCTTTCGCGGCATGCCAAGGAAGAGCTTATATTCTCTTGTGCTCCATACAGTGCACTTCCTTGCCCTCGTTACCCATCCCGATACCATCTGGAGGCGGGTCCTACCAACTGACGAGGGCAATAGGCCCCGGTGGAGGGAACTTTATTTTGATTTAGTTCCACAACCCACCGGGGACTTGAGTTGGAGAGTGCTCCATGGTGCACTGAGCACGGGAGAGTACTTAGCTAAATTCACGGACTCTCCCTCCACTTGTCCATTCTGTGGCAAGGGAGAGTCCGTGTATCATATTTATTTTTGTTGCGCCAGAGTGCAGCCCCTCTTGTCACTCTTGAGGGGCCTCCTCCTGCAGTTCTGGCTGCATTTCTCCCCTCACATTTTTATTTTTGGGCGCCCAGTGTCCCGGGGCAATAAGGCCAGGGACCTCCTCATCAACCTGCTCCTGGCATTAGCCAAATTGGCTATATATAAGTCCAGGAAGCAGTGTTTGATAGGGGGGGTTCCCTTGTCACCTGAGGCCATGTTCCGGGTGCTGGTGCGCTCCCGTATCCGGGCAGAGTTCCACCTGGCTTTGTCCACTGGGGGAATGGATGAGTTTGTCTCCCAGTGGGCTGTAGATGGTGTGCTCTGCTCGGTATCCCCCCATCCGGTTTCTTTTTCTCTCAACCTCCTAAAATGATTTTTATTTAGTTTACAGAACATGTTTCTCATAATTTTAAAATACACTGTGCCAAGTTCAACCAATCCAATCTAGTTGGGGTATCAGCAGTTTACATGTAAAAAAACAATAATTTTATTTTCTTAAATCTAAAGTTCATTTGCCTGACCGCCAATCTAAGTTCATTTGCCTGACCGCTAGCCAGAGTGTGTGTCAGGCTTACAAGCATTGTGCCAAATTTAACCAATACAATATAGTTGGGGTACCAGCAGTCTACAATTAAAAATACAATAATTTTATTTTCTTAAATCTAAAGTTCATTTGGCTGACCGCCAATCTAAGTTCATTTGCCTGACCGCTAGCCAGTGTGTGTGTCAGGCTTACATGTACTGTGCCAAGTTCAACCAATCCAATCTAGTGGTGTACCAGCAGTCTACATTTAAAAAAACAATAATTTTATTTTCTTAAATCTAAGTTCATTTGTCTGACCGCCAGTCTAAGTTCATTTGCCTGACCGCTAGCCAGTGTGTGTGTCAGGCTTACAAGTATTGTGCCAAGTTCAACCAATCCAATCTAGTTGGGGTACTAGCAGTCTACATTTAAAAAAACAATAATTTTATTTTCTTAAATCTAAAGTTCATTTGCCTGAACGCCAATCTAAGTTCATTTGCCTGAAAGCTAGCCAGTGTGTGTGTCAGGCTTACAAGTATTGTGCCAAGTTCAACCAATCCAATCTATTTGGGGTACCAGCAGTCTAAATTTAAAAAAACAATAATTTTATTTTCTTTAATCTAAGTTAATTTGCCTGACCGCCAATCTAAGTTCATTTGCCTGACCACTAGCCAGTGTGTGTGTCAGGCTTACAAGTACTGTGCCAAGTTCAACCAATCCAATCACAGTAGCTTGCACGCATAGTACCACTAATCGGAAAAGCTTTCTTTCAGAAAGGATGCAGCAGGTCCAAAACAAATTATCAAGTATGCTTTACACAGCATATAAGGATGATGTTACAGCACAAGGGCAATATAACAGGGGAAGAGGTGAAAGTAATCCTCCTCCCACGACCACGCCGGCAAGGACAGGACGTTTAAAAGACGTGTTGTTAATGGAGGACATGCAGACCTTTTTCAGTCCTACGCATCGCAGCAGCCCTTCAGTATCCACCCTCAGAGAACGACTTGACCGACAGGTAGCAGACTACCTCGCCTTAACTGTAGATATCGACACTCTGAGGAGCGATGAACCCCTTGACTACTGGGTATGCAGGCTAGACCTGTGGCCTGAGCTATCCCAATTTGCAATTGAACTTCTGGCCTTCCCTGCTTCAAGTGTCCTATCAGAAAGGACCTTCAGTGCAGCAGGAGGTTTTGTCACTGAGAAGAGAAGTCGCCTAGGGCAAAAAAGTCTAGATTGCCTCACCTTTATTAAGATGAATGAGGGATGATCCCGAAGGGACTGACACTGGGCGATACATTCAACTGAAAAAGGCCTGATGAGATGAGCTGCCTTCGGCTAAAAATGGTCCACACGCTGCTGTATGTTATCTGTGAATGCCGGATGACTTGCGTGACTTATCCGCCACCAACTAGGGTTCAAGAAGACGTAATGTTTTATGGCACTTTCTGCCTGGGGAACAAAGGTCAATTTTTCTGGCCGCTGCAACAGCAGCGGCAGCAACAATACCTAATTTTTTTATTTACATTTTTATGTCAGAAGGCGTACAGCATGTAAAGAAAAAGAAACCATATTGAACAGTCTTGCATAACACAACAGTTGTGCAAAAATACATATTTACAATGAAGACATTTTGTTAAAATTAGCTGGCTAGGCCTTCTTATTTTTACTTTTTTGGTTAATACATTTTCTTTTTTTTTACTGTGATTGCAATTTTTAAGAGAAACCTAAGATATGGTAAAACAGACAATAGTAAAGAGTATATCAGCAGTTAACACCAAAGTCCTATTATCTATCATCACTCCAGCAGTAGCTTATTATTTACAATATTTAACCTACTCAATCGCCCTTGGGTTACCCTAGGGCAGGCTTCAGTAGGCGACCTCTCCTTTCCTCGGATGATTTTGCCGCCGGTTGCTTCTGAAGGGTCTCCTCCAGGGCTCCCCCACTCGGTCCTTCCCCCTGAGTCGCTTCAACCATTAACAAATGATATGCTATCCCTTAATTGCAGCCACGGAGACCATATATCTCAAAATGTATCCATGGA
The DNA here is from genome assembly GCA_027410445.1 of Discoglossus pictus. NCBI lineage: Eukaryota > Metazoa > Chordata > Amphibia > Anura > Alytidae > Discoglossus > Discoglossus pictus. Next base: position 225,108,457 of record CM050166.1, on the reverse strand, counting down.
GTTGTCTACTAAATGGGAAAGGCATTCATTTATAAGGATAAAGTTTAATTTATTTTTAACCACCTGAAAGTGTAGGGTATCCGATTTCCATTGTCTGGCTATATGGTTCTTTGTAGCCAACATGATGAACTTTAATAGCCTATTTTGAGCGGGCGACAGACAGACATGCGGAACACCCAGCATGCAGTTTTCTATATTAGCAGAAATCTGAATCTTAAACATTTTAGAAGCTAGTAAGCATGTTTCTTCCCATAGTCTTATGACTGCCGAACACTCCCACCAGACATGACTAAATGTAGCCTCATTACCACTGTTCCTAAAACATGAGCTGCTCCATTTTGGATCCCATTTATTTAGCTTAAAAGGAGTAATATATGTCCTGTGTAGGACCTTTATCGAAGTCTCAAGCAGACTATAATTTAAAGATCCCCTACTTAAGCCTCGCCAACTTTTATCCCATGTGCTGTCTGCCAACTCGGTGCCCAAATCCCTCTCCCAGGCTTTGGTATAGTCTGGTTTGTTTGCCCATGAGTTTTCATTAAATAGTTCATACATGAGGCTAATAATACCAGGCTGAAAGGGGGAATCCCCACATTTTTTGAGTAGCCAGGTGTTTCTTTGGGGGTTCCCCTACCACTTATCGTATATATAAAATGATGTATCCTGCAAAAATTATAGTGTTCAGCCAGGGGTAAATTGTATCTATCTCTCACCCGCTCAAAGGTCATTTTTTTGTCGTCATGCCACCATGGACCAAACCTTAGTAGGTTCTGAGACTTCCACCAACTGAGAGAGCTTTCCGGAAGATGTATCTTAAAGTGGGGATTGGGTACGATAGGGGTAAGATCTGATACCCGAGTGTCCAGTTTTTGTGTCCAGTTCATCTCCGTCCATATTTTTAATGAGGGCTTAATCAACGGGTTTTTCAAGTTTCTCAAAAAAGTATACAGGCCTGGAATCCATATTACTGTATCCCATGTGTAAGGTGTCATGCTTACATTTTTCATAAATACCCAGAGCGGCTGATGTGTGGGAGAATGCGCCAGAGGAATGAAAGCCAGCTGCGCTGCCTTGTAATACAGTTTGAGATTCGGGCACGATAGGCCCCCTTTCCCTTTTGGTCTATACATATTATTTTTTTAGATCCTCTGGGCTTTATGATTCCAAATAAATCTAAAAATTTGTTTTTTCCCCTTTGAATCTTTATGTGTTGTAAGCGATCTCCCGGGAGTTTTAACCTGGCTGAAGGGGATTTGTAGTATGTATCTATCAAGTTCATAAATTTGCCTGCAAACCCAAATTTCTGTAATACTGCTTTTAAAAAAGGCCATTCCAACGTATCAAAGGCCTTTTCTATATCTAACGCCAAAAGGCATGTGGGTATTTGATGTTGGGATGACCATGAGATAAAATTTTGTGTCCGTCTGATATTGTCCCCCGTTTGTCTATGGGGGATAAACCCTGTTTGGTCTTTATGGATTATGGAGGGGAGAAATCGCGAAATCTTGTTTGCCATTAATTTGGCCAAAATGTTTATATCCCGTTTAGGAGTGATATGGGGCAGTCATTTTTAAGTTCTAATGCGTCTCGTCGTTCTTTCGGGAAACATATCATATTTGCATGGTTTAGTTCTTGTGGCATGGGAGAGCCTTCTAAAATTTGATTGAAAAGTGTGGCTAAGTGGGGTAATAACAAGTCTATAAAAGTTTGGTAATAGAAATTTGTAAATCCATCCGGGCCCGGGTAGCTATGTGTATCTTGAATGCTAAAGCCATTAATTGGAATAGCTTGTTCTAGGATTGAGAGAAGTTTTTTTTATGTGTATCCCCATTAAGCAGGATTCCATTGAAAGAGAAATATCCTTTTGCAAGGTTTGGAGGCCCGAGATTTAGCTTAGGTCATTTATAATGGACATGAGTGCTGGGGCTTGGTCAGGGTGCAAAGCATATCGTCCGCAAAAAGTGAACACTTAAACTGATGGTGTCCTACTTGAACCCCCTGGATGGCATGGTTGGTTCTGATTGCCTGCGCTAGGGGTTCAATGGCAAGAGCAAAGAGCAGTGGGGAGAGTGGGCATCCCTGCCTGGTCCCTCTCTGTACTTGGATTTTGGCCTTATGGTCCCCTGGTATCTTTAAGTTAGCTACTGGTGAGTCGTAGTACCTTCTGAGCAGGTTGAGAAAGCGTCCCTCAAATCCAAACTTATCTAGCATTTTGTACATATATGGCCATTCCACCGTCTCAAAAGCCTTCTCTATGTCTAGGGCTAGAGGTCAAACTGGGTTGTTATAGTGTTGAGCCAAGAACTGGGCGTTCAGAACCCTCTTAACATTATCTCCTGCCTCTCTGAAAGGAATGAACCCCGTTTGGTCCTTGTGTATTTAGTCCAGTAAAAAGTTAGATATTCGTTTGGCCATAATTTTAGCTAGGATGTTGACATCCACATTTATCAGGGGTATGGGGCGATAATTTTTAACCTCTAAAGGGTCCCTACCCTCTTTTGGAAAGACTATGAGGTCAGCCTGATTCAATTAAGGGGGCATAGGTTCTCCAATTAGTATAGCGTTAAACAAAGATCTTTGGGGCGGGGATAAGCAAGGGCTCAAATTTCTTATAGTACAGATGAGTAAAACCGTCTGGCCCTGGGGACTTGCCAAATTTAAGATCTTGGATTGTAGATTTAACTTCCTCTTGGGATATGTCTAGGTTCAAGCTGTCCAATTGAGGTACAGGTATTTTGTGGACTTCTTGCTGTAGTAGGAAGGACTCTATGTCAGATCCGCTGCAGCGGGATTGGGATGAATATATGGTCTGATAGAAGTTTTGAAATGTTTCTTGGATAGCATTGGGGCTAAAGGAGGTTTGGCCATCAGGAAGTCTAAAGATACTGTATATTATGTCCTCTCTTGGGGGGTAAAGACACTAATTATTCCTCCAATAAAATTCTGTTTTTTATGTGGGCAAGGTCCCTGGTTAGCCCCTTGGGTTATCTGTTAAAAAGAGTGGTGCATAGACTGTGGGGGCTGTTAGCATCCTTGTCCCCGTGTGGCCGTTTAGAATCCCTGCTGCTGCATGTTTCAGCTTTATTAAGGTGTAAATATACAGCGTTTGACTCAAGTAGCTGCCTGTGCTGGGTCAGTTTGGCTTAATTGCTGGGCCCTTTTCCTGCCAAGATGGCGACCGTTTGTCCATGGGCCTCTATGTCCCCTTCACTACCTTTGTCCCCGCTTGTGTGCTTATTTGTGATGGCCCCCCTTTATATCTCCGGCCCGTGGCCTTCTCAGGTCCCCCCCTCAATCTCTGAGTGTGGGTATGCCGGGCTGAAGCGTTGAATCAGGCCTACCTTCTTCTCTGCTCGCTGCAAGAACAACAATACCTAATTTTTCAGACATGTGTACATGCCTAATTTTTCTGGCCTCTGGTGCTGCACTGTGGCTTCAACAACCAAACCCCCAAAAAAGGCAAAAAACAGGGATTAAACTGATAGCAGTAGTACTACTTAACACACCACTCATATCTGGTGTAACAGTAGTGTACATTTAAAAAAAAAAAATTCTACTGTAATAGATTGCATAGCAGTTAGTTGTCTGCAAGCGTGTGTGTCAGACCTACAGCGTCTACTCTGCCAACTTCTGCAAGTGCACTCATATCTGTTGTCACAGTAGCTTGCACGCATAGTACCAATCTGTCAAAACCTGTAATGATGAATGAGGTCTAGAGTAGCCTGGTTCCCTTATCCTCTACAGGTTGAGACCTAATGTTTGGGTGACTCCAGACCAACACATGAGTACAAGCAGCACACAAACTCAAAGCCGCCATCCTCCTCCTGGTCCAGCATCATCAGCCACATCAACCACTGCTGTCCTCCTTGCCCCCTCTCAACCATCCGCCACTGCGTCTCTCGCCTTGAGCAGTTCCTGCTCATCTGCCCATAGTCAGGTGCCTGTAAAGGACATGTTTGAGCGTAAAAAGCTAATGTCACAAAGTGCCCCAAATTTGAAGTGATACGACCAACAAAGCATCTTTTTCCATCTTCCGGTTCTAAAAATCCAGGCCTTATACACGCCCCCTAATAGGTGACGTAACAAGTATTTATCTGATAAGAGTAGTACTTACAAACACGCCACGCCTATCTGGTGGCACCTTTGAATGCACGTGCCGTGCCCCAAAATTGAAGTGATACGACCAACAAAGCATCTTTTTCCATCTCCTGGTTTTAAAAATCCAGGCCTTATACACGCCCCCTGATAGGTGACGTAACAAGTATTAAACTGATAAGAGTAGTACTTACAAACACGGCACTCCTATCTGGTGGCACCTTTGATTGCACGTGCCGTGCCCCAAAATTGAAGTGATACGACCAACAAAGCATCTTTTTCCATCTCCCGGTTCTAAAAATCCAGGCCTTATACACGCCCCCTGATAGGTGACGTAACAAGTATTAAACGGATAAGAGTAGTACTTACAAACACGCCACTCCTATCTGGTGGCACCTTTGATTACACGTGCTGTGCCCCAAAATTAAAGTGATACGACCAACAAAGCATCTTTTTCCATCCCCCGGTTCTCAAAATCCAGGCCTTATAAACGCCCCCTGATAGGTGATGTAACAAGTATTACACTGATAAGAGTAGTACTTACAAACATGCCACTCCTATCTGGTGGCACCTTTGATTGCACGTGCCGTGCCCCAAAATTGAAGTGATACGACCAACAAAGCATCTTTTTCCATCTCCTGGTTCTAAAAATCCAGGCCTTACACACGCCCCCTGATATGTGACGTAACAAGTATTAAACTGATAAGAGTAGTACTTACAAACACGCCACTCCTATCTGGTGGCACCTTTGATTGCACGTGCCGTGCCCCAAAATTGAAGTGATACGACCAACAAAGCATCTTTTTCCATCTCCCGGTTCTAAAAATCCAGGCCTTATACACGCCCCCTGATAGGTGACGTAACAAGTATTAAACTGATAAGAGTAGTACTTACAAACACGCCACTCCTATCTGGTGGCACCTTTGATTGCACGTGCCGTGCCCCAAAATTGAAGTGATACGACCAACAAAGCATCTTTTTCCATCTCCCGGTTCTAAAAATACAGGCCTTATACACGCCCCCTGATAGGTGACGTAACAAGTATTAAACTGATAAGAGTAGTACTTACAAACACGCCACTCCTATCTGGTGTCACCTTTGATTGCACGTGCCGTGCCCCAAAATTGAAGTGATACGACCAACAAAGCATCGTAGTGTAGGTAGGTAGTGTAAGTGTTAATGGATTAGTGTAGAGGGGTGTTAGTTTAGATGAAATGGTTTATTGGGGGTTATAGTGTAGTGTTTGTAGTTAGTGTCATGATGGTCCTTGAGGACCGTCATGGCACTTATGTGGTTAATGTTGGGTTGTAACAGGCCCATAATGGTCATAATATACCCTTATGGGACTGACGAGGTTAAATAGAAGCTTATGGGGGTCTGTATTGAACTTCATGAGGTATGGGGTTAAGGGCTTATGGGGGTCTGTATTGACCTTCATGAGTTATAGGGTTAATTAAGGCCTTATGAGGGTCTGTATTGACCTTCCTGAGTTATAGGGTTAATTAAGTGCTTATGGGGGTCTGCATTGACCTTCATGAGTTAAAGGGTTAATTAAGGCCTTATGGGGGTCTGTATTGACCTTCATGAGTGATGGGGTTAAATAAGGCCTTATGGGGGTCTGTATTGACCTTCATGAGTTATAGGGTTAATTATGGCCTTATGGGGAGTCTGTATTGACCTTCATGAGTTATAGGGTTAATTAAGGCCTTATGGGGGTCTGTATTGACCACCATGAGTGACGGGGTTAAATAGGGCCTTATGGGGGTCTGTATTGACCACCATGAGTTATAGGGTTAATTAAGGTCTTATGGAGGTCTGTACTGACCACCATGAGTTATAGGGTTAATTAAGTGCTTATGGGGGTCTGTATTGAACTTCATGAGTTATAAGGTTAATTAAGTGCTTCTGGGGGTCTGTATTGACCTTCATGAGTTATAGGGTTAATTAAGGTCTTATGGGGGTCTGTATTGACCTTCATGAGTTATAGGGTTAATTAAGGCCTTATGGGGGTCTGTATTGACCTTCATGAGTTATAGGGTTATTTAAGGCCATATGGGGGTCTGTATTGACCTTCATGAGTGACAGGGTTAATTAAGTGCTTATGGGGGTCTGTATTGACCTTCATGAGTTATAGGGTTAATTAAGGCCTTATGGGGTTCTGTATTGACCACCATGAGTGACGGGGTTAAATAAGGCCTTATGGGGGTCTGTATTGACCACCATGAGTTATAGGGTTAATTAAGGTCTTAAGGAGTTCTGTACTGACCACCATGAGTTATAGGGTTAATTAAGTGCTTGTGGGGGTCTGTATTGAACTTCATGAGTTATAAGGTTAATTAAGTGCTTCTGGGGGTCTGTATTGACCTTCATGAGTTATAGGGTTAATTAAGGTCTTATGGGGGTCTGTATTGACCTTCATGAGTTATAGGGTTAATTAAGGCCTTATGGGGGTCTGTATTGACCTTCATGAGTTATAGGGTTATTTAAGGCCATATGGGGGTCTGTATTGACCTTCATGAGTGACAGGGTTAATTAAGTGCTTATGGGGGTCTGTATTGACCTTCATGAGTTATAGGGTTAATTAAGGCCTTATGGGGTTCTGTATTGACCACCATGAGTGACGGGGTTAAATAAGGCCTTATGGGGGTCTGTATTGACCACCATGAGTTATAGGGTTAATTAAGGTCTTAAGGAGTTTTGTACTGACCACCATGAGTTATAGGGTTAATTAAGTGCTTGTGGGGGTCTGTATTGAACTTCATGAGTTATAAGGTTAATTAAGTGATTCTGGGGGTCTGTATTGACCTTCATGAGTTATAGGTTTAATTAAGGTCCTATGGGGGTCTGTATTGACCTTCATGAGTTATAGGGTTAATTAAGGCCTTATGGGGGTCTGTATTGACCTTCATGAGTTATAGGGTTAATTAAGGCTGTATGGGGGTCTGTATTGACCTTCATGAGTGACAGGGTTAATTAAGTGCTTATGGGGGTCTGTATTGATATTCATGAGTTATAGGGTTAATTATGTTCTTATGAAGTTCTGTATTGACCACCATGAGTGACGGGGTTAAATAAGGCCTTATGGGGGTCTGTATTGACCACCATGAGTTATAGGGTTAATTAAGGTCTTAAGGAGGTCTGTACTAACCACCATGAGTTATAGGGTTAGTTAAATGTTTATGGGGGTCTGTATTGAACTTTATGAGTTATAGGGTTAATTAAGGCCTTATGGGGGTCTGTATTGACCTTCATGAGTTATAGGGTTAATTAAGGCCTTATGGGGGTCTGTATTGACCTTCCTGAGTTATAGGGTTAATTAAGTGCTTATGGGGGTCTGCATTGACCTTCATGAGTTATAGGGTTAATTAAGGCCTTATGGGGGTCTGTATTGACCTTCATGAGTGATGGGGTTAAATAAGGCCTTATGGGGGTCTGTATTGACCTTCATGAGTTATAGGGTTAATTATGGCCTTATGGGGAGTCTGTATTGACCTTCATGAGTTATAGGGTTAATTAAGGCCTTATGGGGGTCTGTATTGACCACCATGAGTGACGGGGTTAAATAGGGCCTTATGGGGGTCTGTATTGACCACCATGAGTTATAGAGTTAATTAAGGTCTTATGGAGGTCTGTACTGACCACCATGAGTTATAGGGTTAATTAAGTGCTTATGGGGGTCTGTATTGAACTTCATGAGTTATAAGGTTAATTAAGTGCTTCTGGGGGTCTGTATTGACCTTCATGAGTTATAGGGTTAATTAAGGTCTTATGGGGGTCTGTATTGACCTTCATGAGTTATAGGGTTAATTAAGGCCTTATGGGGGTCTGTATTGACCTTCATGAGTTATAGGGTTATTTAAGGCCATATGGGGGTCTGTATTGACCTTCATGAGTGACAGGGTTAATTAAGTGCTTATGGGGGTCTGTATTGACCTTCATGAGTTATAGGGTTAATTAAGGCCTTATGGGGTTCTGTATTGACCACCATGAGTGACGGGGTTAAATAAGGCCTTATGGGGGTCTGTATTGACCACCATGAGTTATAGGGTTAATTAAGGTCTTAAGGAGTTCTGTACTGACCACCATGAGTTATAGGGTTAATTAAGTGCTTGTGGGGGTCTGTATTGAACTTCATGAGTTATAAGGTTAATTAAGTGCTTCTGGGGGTCTGTATTGACCTTCATGAGTTATAGGTTTAATTAAGGTCTTATGGGGGTCTGTATTGACCTTCATGAGTTATAGGGTTAATTAAGGCCTTATGGGGGTCTGTATTGACCTTCATGAGTTATAGGGTTAATTAAGGCCGTATGGGGGTCTGTATTGACCTTCATGAGTGACAGGGTTAATTAAGTGCTTATGGGGGTCTGTATTGATCTTCATGAGTTATAGGGTTAATTAAGTTCTTATGAAGTTCTGTATTGACCACCATGAGTGACGGGGTTAAATAAGGCCTTATGGGGGTCTGTATTGACCACCATGAGTTATAGGGTTAATTAAGGTCTTAAGGAGGTCTGTACTAACCACCATGAGTTATAGGGTTAGTTAAATGTTTATGGGGGTCTGTATTGAACTTTATGAGTTATAGGGTTAATTAAGTGCTTATGGGGGTCTGTATTGACCTTCATGAGTTATAGGGTTAATTAAGGTCTTATGGGGGTCTGTATTGACCTTCATGAGTTATAGGGTTAATTATGGCCTTAATGGGGTCTGTATTGACCTTCATGAGTTATAGGGTTAATTAAGGCCGTATGGGGGTCTGTATTGTCCTTCATGAGTGACAGGGTTAATTAAGTGCTTATGGGGGTCTGTATTGACCTTCATGAGTTATAGGGTTAATTAAGGCCTTATGGGGGTCTGTATTGACCTTCATGAGTTATAGGGTTAATTAAGGCCGTATGGGGGTCTGTATTGACCTTCATGAGTGACAGGGTTAATTAAGTGCTTATGGGGGTCTGTATTGAACTTCATGAGTTATAGGGTTAATTAAGTTCTTATGAAGTTCTGTATTGACCACCATGAGTGACGGGGTTAAATAAGGCCTTATGGGGGTCTGTATTGACCACCATGAGTTATAGGGTTAATTAAGGTCTTAAGGAGGTCTGTACTAACCACCATGAGTTATAGGGTTAGTTAAATGTTTATGGGGGTCTGTATTGAACTTTATGAGTTATAGGGTTAATTAAGTGCTTATGGGGGTCTGTATAGACCTTCATGAGTTATAGGGTTAATTAAGGTCTTTTGGGGGTCTGTATTGACCTTCATGAGTTATAGGGTTAATTATGGCCTTAATGGGGTCTGTATTGACCTTCATAAGTTATAGGGTTAATTAAGGCCGTATGGGGGTCTGTATTGTCCTTCATGAGTGACAGGGTTAATTAAGGCCTTATGGGAGTCTGTATTGTCCACCATGAGTGACGGGGTAAATTAAGGCCTTTATAGGGGTCTATATTAACCTTCCTGAGTGACGGGGTTAATTAAGTGCTTATGGGGGTCTGTATTGACCTTCATGAGTGACGGGGTAAATTAAGTGCTTTTGGGGGTCTGTATTGACCTTCATGAATTATAGGGTTAATTAAGGCCTTATGGGGTCTGTATTGACCTTCATGAGCTATAGGGTTAATTAAGGCCTTACGGGGGTCTGTTTTGACCTTCATGAGTGACGGGGTTAATTAAGTGCTTATGGGGGTCTGTATTGACCTTCATGAGTTATAGGGTAAATTAAGTGCTTATGGGGGCCTGTATTGAACTTCATGAGTTATAGGGTTAATTAAGTGCTTATGGGAGTCTGTATTGAACTGCATGAGTTATAGGGTTAATTAAGTGCTTATGGGGGTCTGTATTGACCTTCATGAGTTATAGGGCAAATTAAGGTCTTAAGGGGGTCTGTATTGACCTTCATGAGTTATAGGGTAAATTAAGGCCTTACGGGGGTCTGTATTGACCTTCATGAGTTATAGGGTTAATTAAGGCCTTAAGGGGGTCTGTATTGACCTTCATCAGTGACAGGGTTATTTAAGTGCTTATGGGGGTCTGTATTGACCTTCATGAGTGACGGGTTTAATTAAGTGATTATGGGGGTCTGTATTGACCTTCATGAGTTATAGGGTTAATTATGGCCTTATGGGGGGTCTGTATTGACCTTCATGAGTTATAGGGTTAATTAAAGCCTTATGGGGGTCTGTATTGACCTTCATGAGTTATAGGGTTAATTAAGTGCTTGTGGGGGGTCTGTTTTGACCTTCAGGAGTTAAAGGGTTAATTAAGTGCTTATGGGGGTCTGTTTTGACCTTCATGAGCTATAGGCTTAAATAAAGCCTTATGAGGGTCTGTATTGACCTTCATGAGTTATAGGGTTAATTCAGTGCTTATGGGTGTCTGTACTGAGCTTCATGAGTTATAGGGTTAATTAAGGCCTTATGGGGGGTCTGTATTGACCTTCATGAGTGACGGGGTTAATTAGGTGCTTATGGGGGTCTGTATTGACCTTCATGAGTTATAGGGTTAATTAAGTGCTTATGAGTGTCTGTATTGACCTTCATGAGTTATAGGGTTAATTAAGGCATTATGGGGGTCTGTATTGACCTTCATGAGTTATAGGGTTAATTAAGGCTTTATGGGGATCTGTATTGACCTTACTGAGTGACAGGGTTAAATAAGTGCTTATGGGGGTCTGTATTGACCTTCATGAGTGACAGGGTTAATTAAGTTCTTATAGGGGTCTGTATTGACCTTCATGAGTTATAGAGTTAATTAAGTGCTTATGAGGGTCTGTATTGACCTTCATGAGTTATAGGGTTAATTAAGGCGTTATGGGGGTCTGTATTGACCTTCATGAGTGACGGGTTAATTAAGTGCTTATGGGGGTCTGTATTGACCTTCATGAGTTATAGGGTTAATTAAGTGCTTATGGGGGTCTGTATTGAACTTCATGAGTTGTAGGGTTAATTAAGTGCTTATGGGGGTCTGTATTGACCTTCATGTGTTATAGGGTTAATTAAGGCCTTATGGGGGGTCTGTATTGACCTTCATGAGTGACAGGGTTAAATAAGTGCTTATGGGGGTCTGTATTGACCTTCATGAGTGACGGGGTTAATTTAGTTCTTATAGGGGTCTGTAGTGACCTTCATGAGTTATAGGGTTAGTTAAGAGCTTATGAGGGTCTGTATTGACCTTCATGAGTTATAGGGTTAATTAAGGTGTTATGGGGGTCTGTATTGACCTTCATGAGTGACGGGTTAATTAAGTGCTTATGGGGGTCTGTATTGACCTTCATGAGTTATAGGGTTAATTAAGTGCTTATGAGGGTCTGTATTGACCTTCATGAGTTATAGGGTTAATTAAGGCATTATGGGGGTCTGTATTGACCTTCATGAGTTATAGGGTTATTTAAGGCCTTATGGGGGGTCTGTATTGACCTTCATGAGTGACAGGGTTAAATAAGTGCTTATGGGGGTCTGTATTGACCTTCATGAGTGACGGGGTTAATTAAGTTCTTATAGGGGTCTGTATTGACCTTCATGAGTTATAGGGTTAGTTAAGAGCTTATGAGGGTCTGTATTGACCTTCATGAGTTATAGGGTTAATTAAGGCGTTATGGGGGTCTGTATTGACCTTCATCAGTGACGGGGTAATTAAGTGCATATGGGGGTCTGTATTGACCTTCATGAGTTATAGGGTTAATTAAGTGCTTATGAGGGTCTGTATTGACCTTCATGAGTTATAGGGTTAATTAAGGCATTATGGGGGTCTGTATTGACCTTCATTAGTGACAGGGTTAATTAAGTGCTTATGGGGTTCTGTATTGACTTTCATGAGTGACGGGGTTAATTAAGGCCTTATGGGGGTCTGTATTGACCTTCATGAGTGACGGGGTTAATTAAGTTCTTATAGGGGTCTGTATTGACCTTCATGAGTTATAGGGTTAATTAAGTGCTTATGAGGGTCTGTATTGACCTTCATGAGTTATAGGGTTAATTAACGCGTTATGGGGGTCTGTATTGACCTTCATGAGTGACAGGGTTAATTAAGTGCTCATGGGGGTCTGTATTGACCTTCATAAGTCAAAGGGTTAATTAAGTGCTTATGGGGGTCTGTATTGAACTTCATGAGTTATAGGGTAAATTAAGTGCTTATGGGGGTCTGTATTGACCTTCATGTGTTATAGGGTTAATTAAGGCCTTATTGCGGTCTGTATTGACCATCATGAGTTATAGGGTTAATTAAGGCCTTATGGGGGGTCTGTATTGACCTTCATGAGTGACGGGGTTAATTAAGTGCTTATGGGGGTCTGTATTAACCTTCATGAGTGACGATGTTAATTAAGGCCTTATGGGGGTCTGTATTGACCTTCATGAGTGACGGGGTTAATTAAGTGCTTATGGGGTTCTGTATTGACCTTCATGAGTAATAGGGTTAATTAAGTGCTTATGGGGGTCTGTATTGACCTTTATGAGTTATAGGGTTAATTAAGTGCGTATGGGGGTCTGTATTGTCCTTCATGAGTTATAGGGTTAATTAATGCGTTATGGGGGTCTGTATTGACCTTCATGAGTGAGGGGGTTAATTAAGTGCTTAGGGGGTCTGTATTGACCTTCATGAGTTATAGGGTTAATTAAGTGCTTATGGGGGTCTGTATTGACCTTTATGAGTTATAGGGTTAATTAAGTGCGTATGGGGGTCTGTATTGTCCTTCATGAGTTATAGGGTTAATTAATGCCTTATGGGGTCTGTATTGACCTTCATGAGTTATAGAGTTAATTAAGTGCTTATGGGGGTCTGTATTGACCTTCATGAGTTATAGGGTGAATTAAGGTCTTATGGGGGTCGGTATTGACCACCATGAGTTATAGGGTTAGTTAAATGTTTATGGGGGTCTGTATTGAACTTTCTGAGTTATAGGGTTAATTAAGTGCTTATGGGGGTCTGTATAGACCTTCATGAGTTATAGGGTTAATTAAGGTCTTATGGGGGTCTGTATTGACCTTCATGAGTTATAGGGTTAATTATGGCCTTAATGGGGTCTGTAATGACCTTCATGAGTTATAGGGTTAATTAAGGCCGTATGGGGGTCTGTATTGTCCTTCATGAGGGACAGGGTTAATTAAGTGCTTATGGGGGTCTGTATTGACCTTCATGAGTTATAGGGTTAATTAAGGCCTTATGGGAGTCTGTATTGTCCACCATGAGTGACGGGGTAAATTAAGGCCTTTATAGGGGTCTATATTAACCTTCCTGAGTGACGGGGTTAATTAAGTGCTTATGGGGGTCTGTATTGACCTTCATGAGTGACGTGGTTAATTAAGTGCTTTTGGGGGTCTGTATTGACCTTCATGAATTATAGGGTTAATTAAGGCCTTATGGGGTCTGTATTGACCTTCATGAGCTATAGGGTTAATTAAGGCCTTACGGGGGTCTGTTTTGACCTTCATGAGTGACGGGGTTAATTAAGTGCTTATGGGGGTCTGTATTGACCTTCATGAGTTATAGGGTAAATTAAGTGCTTATGGGGGCCTGTATTGAACTTCATGAGTTATAGGGTTAATTAAGTGCTTATGGGAGTCTGTATTGAACTGCATGAGTTATAGGGTTAATTAAGTGCTTATGGGGGTCTGTATTGACCTTCATGAGTTATAGGGCAAATTAAGGTCTTAAGGGGGTCTGTATTGACCTTCATGAGTTATAGGGTAAATTAAGGCCTTACGGGGGTCTGTATTGACCTTCATGAGTTATAGGGTTAATTAAGGCCTTAAGGGGGTCTGTATTGACCTTCATCAGTGACAGGGTTATTTAAGTGCTTATGGGGGTCTGTATTGACCTTCATGAGTGACGGGTTTAATTAAGTGATTATGGGGGGTCTGTATTGACCTTCATGAGTTATAGGGTTAATTAAAGCCTTATGGGGGTCTGTATTGACCTTCATGAGTTATAGGGTTAATTAAGTGCTTGTGGGGGGTCTGTTTTGACCTTCAGGAGTTATAGGGTTAATTAAGTGCTTATGGGGGTCTGTTTTGACCTTCATGAGCTATAGGCTTAAATAAGGCCTTATGAGGGTCTTTATTGACCTTCATGAGTTATAGGGTTAATTCAGTGCTTATGGGTGTCTGTACTGAGCTTCATGAGTTATAGGGTTAATTAAGGCCTTATGGGGGGTCAGTATTGACCTTCATGAGTGACGGGGTTAATAAGGTGCTTATGGGGGTCTGTATTGACCTTCATGAGTTATAGGATTAATTAAGGCCTTATGGGGGTCTGTATTGACCACCATGAGTGACGGGTTAATTAAGTGCTTATGGGGTTCTGTATTGACCTTTATGAGTTATAGGGTTAATTAAGTGCTTATGAGGGTCTGTATTGACCTTCATGAGTTATAGGGTTAATTAAGGCATTATGGGGGTCTGTATTGACCTTCATGAGTTATAGGGTTAATAAAGGCTTTATGGGGGTCTGTATTGACCTTACTGAGTGACAGGGTTAAATAAGTGCTTATGGGGGTCTGTATTGACCTTCATGAGTGACGGGGTTAATTAAGTTCTTATAGGGGTCTGTATTGACCTTCATGAGTTATAGAGTTAATTAAGTGCTTATGAGGGTCTGTATTGACCTTCATGAGTTATAGGGTTAATTAAGGCATTATGGGGGTCTGTATTGACCTTCATGAGTGACAGGGTTAATTAAGTGCTTATGGGGGTCTGTATTGACCTTCATGAGTTATAGGGTTAATTAAGTGCTTATGGGGGTCTGTATTGAACTTCATGAGTTGTAGGGTTAATTAAGTGCTTATGGGGGTCTGTATTGACCTTCATGTGTTATAGGGTTAATTAAGGCCTTATGGGGGTCTGTATTGACCTTCATGAGTTATAGGGTTATTTAAGGCCTTATGGGGGGTCTGTATTGACCTTCATGAGTGACAGGGTTAAATAAGTGCTTATGGGGGTCTGTATTGACCTTCATGAGTGACGGGGTTAATTAAGTTCTTATAGGGGTCTGTAGTGACCTTCATGAGTTATAGGGTTAGTTAAGAGCTTATGAGGGTCTGTATTGACCTTCATGAGTTATAGGGTTAATTAAGGCGTTATGGGGGTCTGTATTGACCTTCATGAGTGACGGGTTAATTAAGTGCTTATGGGGGTCTGTATTGACCTTCATGAGTTATAGGGTTAATTAAGTGCTTATGAGGGTCTGTATTGACCTTCATGAGTTATAGGGTTAATTAAGGCATTATGGGGGTCTGTATTGACCTTCATGAGTTATAGGGTTATTTAAGGCCTTATGGGGGGTCTGTATTGACCTTCATGAGTGACAGGGTTAAATAAGTGCTTATGGGGGTCTGTATTGACCTTCATGAGTGACGGGGTTAATTAAGTTCTTATAGGGGTCTGTATTGACCTTCATGAGTTATAGGGTTAGTTAAGAGCTTATGAGGGTCTGTATTGACCTTCATGATTTATAGGGTTAATTAAGGCGTTATGGGGGTCTGTATTGACCTTCATCAGTGACGGGTTAATTAAGTGCATATGGGGGTCTGTATTGACCTTCATGAGTTATAGGGTTAATTAAGTGCTTATGAGGGTCTGTATTGACCTTCATGAGTGACAGGGTTAAATAAGTGCTTATGGGGGTCTGTATTGACCTTCATGAGTGACGGGGTTAATTAAGTTCTTATAGGGGTCTGTATTGACCTTCATGAGTTATAGGGTTAGTTAAGAGCTTATGAGGGTCTGTATTGACCTTCATGAATTATAGGGTTAATTAAGGCGTTATGGGGGTCTGTATTGACCTTCATCAGTGACGGGTTAATTAAGTGCATATGGGGGTCTGTATTGACCTTCATGAGTTATAGGGTTAATTAAGTGCTTATGAGGGTCTGTATTGACCTTCATGAGTTATAGGGTTAATTAAGGCATTATGGGGGTCTGTATTGACCTTCATTAGTGACAGGGTTAATTAAGAGCTTATGGGGTTCTGTATTGACTTTCATGAGTGACGGGGTTAATTAAGGCCTTATGGGGGTCTGTATTGACCTTCATGAGTGACGGGGTTAATTAAGTTCTTATAGGGGTCTGTATTGACCTTCATGAGTTATAGGGTTAATTAAGTGCTTATGAGGGTCTGTATTGACCTTCATGAGTTATAGGGTAAATTAACGCGTTATGGGGGTCTGTATTGACCTTCATGAGTGACAGGGTTAATTAAGTGCTTATGGGGGTCTGTATTGACCTTCATAAGTCAAAGGGTTAATTAAGTGCTTATGGGGGTCTGTGTTGAACTTCATGAGTTATAGGGTAAATTAAGTGCTTATGAGGGTCTGTATTGACCTTCATGTGTTATAGGGTTAATTAAGGCCTTATTGCGGTCTGTATTGACCATCATGAGTTATAGGGTTAATTAAGGCCTTATGGGGGGTCTGTATTGACCTTCATGAGTGACGGGGTTAATTAAGTGCTTATGGGGGTCTGTATTAACCTTCATGAGTGACAGGGTTAATTAAGGCCTTATGGGGGTCTGTATTGACCTTCATGAGTGACGGGGTTAATTAAGTGCTTATGGGGTTCTGTATTGACCTTCATGAGTAATAGGGTTAATTAAGTGCTTATGGGGGTCTGTATTGACCTTTATGAGTTATAGGGTTAATTAAGTGTTTATGGGGGTCTGTATTGTCCTTCATGAGTTATTGGGTTAATTAATGCCTTATGGGGGTCTGTATTGACCTTCATGAGTGAGGGGGTTAATTAAGTGCTTAGGGGGTCTGTATTGACCTTCATGAGTTATAGGGTTAATTAAGTGCTTATGGGGGTCTGTATTGACCTTCATGAGTTATAGGGTGAATTAAGGTCTTATGGGGGTCGGTATTGACCACCATGAGTTATATGGTTAATTAAGGCTTTATAAGGGTCTGTATTGACCCCCATTAATTATAGGGTTAATTATAGTTGCCTGGGGTTAATGTTTTTTAATGTGAGTTCTTTTCAGGGCCTTTACGGTCCTTTAAGGACCCTCTAGACGGGAAATTTAAAATTTGAAATACAGCAGGGTCACGATCTGTGCCGATCGTGGACCCCCACTGCAGGGGGTTAATGTGAGGGGGCTGCAGGGGCCCCTATGGACCCCTGCAGCAAGGGCTTAATAAGGGGACACTTGGGGGTCCCGATGGGGAGCCCCAGCATAAAGCGGGGTTAATTGTAGGTGCCACGGCCGGGGTTGGGTAATTGTGTGCCGCTGGCCCTTAAAGGAGCCGCGGCGGGGAATTTAGATTTTTTAAATGCAGCAGGGGCCTTATCTATGCAGATCGGGGACCCCAGCTGCACAGGGTTAATGTGGGGACACTTGGGGGGTCCCGATGGGGACCCCCAGCATAAAGGGGGGTTATTTTTAGGTGCCGCGGCCGGGATTGCGTAATTGTGTGCATCAGGCCCTTAAAGGAGCCGCAGCAGGGAATTTAAAAGTATTAAATGCAGCGGGGGCCTGATCGGTGCCGATCGTGGACCCCCGCTGCAAGGCATTAATGTGTGGGGGCTGCGGGGGTATCTATGGACCCCTGCAGCAAGGTGTTAATGTGAGGACACTTCTGGGGACCCGATGGGGACCCCCGCATAGAAGGGGGTTCATTTTAGGTGCCGGGGGAGTCGTTGGAGTACCCCCCACAGCAGGGCTTATTTGGGGGACTGCCGCGGAGGTCCAGTTTAGGACCCCTGCACTACTTGTTGAGGTGCAGGAGCCTGCAATATCATATCGCAGGCTGTCACTCCTCATGTACATTTACGCAGTGTTGAACCATACAGCCCTGCTGCGTAGCTCATACATTGCTCTCAGCAGGGCGATTGTAATAGCATTGGAACTTAGAGAAACTTTGCAGTACGTAGGGCTTAAGTAGAAGCCTCTTAATTACAAGGCTGGAATTTAATAGGGCCCTATATCCTTATTATACTATGGCAAGGTTAATTTATTACCATGTGGAAGAACTATTCCTTTGGGGCAAGATATAATTAGTAAGGATTTTAAAAAGTATCTCTTAAGTCAACATATAATGAACTGGTGGCTTAGTTTTTAATGAACTGTTGGCTTAGTTTTTTAGTTTATAAATAAAAACTAAGCCACTAGTTCATTATATGTAGACTATGTAATGAGTTCAATATACTAAAGAGTTTAAAACTTAGAGCAACACCAAGCACAAACACTATAAAAGATAGTGAGAAGGAAGTGGAACGCCCACCCCTGATGACGACGACCTGACAGTGTCGGCAGAAACGCGCATATGGAGCATCTTGATGACGCAGTAGCCCTACACAGCGTCTCTCTATACCACTTTCCCGAAATTGCAGCATGCAAACGCTACACATCATCTGTCCTTACTAGGAATTCCTGATAACTATAACCATCCAGATTGTCACTATGCCCCTATCCAACAGGTAAATCCTAACCTTAAAAATCAATAGAAATAGCATCACAATTGAAAAGCTTGAATTTTATTAACAAATGTGCCTACAAGAACAGTGAATTGCTTTCATGAGGAGATTGCCATGCTATAGATGATCCCAAATTACTTACTAATAGTGAGTGAGTTCAAGGACACAATTTTCCAGTAGAGGATCTATAAATACTCAAACCTGTCATTACTAGACATTTTAAATTGTCAAAGGTACTATTAGCCTATAGCAGCACAGAGGTAATACAATCAATCATCAGAGATTTAGATAAGCCCACCTGTTGTTGCCATTCTATTTCACACTTGAAATTCAGGAAATTGTCTAACAAAATACTTAGCATTTAGCATGAAAGAAATTAGAATGTAAGAATTTTTAAGAGGATAAATATAAATATTTGAAGTAACATAAATACAGAAACAAAAATTGTACTAAAAAGAAGATACATGCTATAACCATCTAAGTAAATATTGAACTTACTTCTACAAATAATCAACTAAAAGGGAAATCCCACAGAAAAGTCAAACTTGCAACAAACAGTGATATAACCATGTTCTTTGCAAGCTTGCAATCTGCTACATTGTATTTAACACTCGACTAAGAGAATAAAATATCAATTGATTGTAACAATATTATAACTTCTAATAGTGGAGTATGTGGATTCACCCAGTAATCTAGAGGTATATATACTAATCAGTACTCCTATAAATTCTTAAATTAAAGGAGAGATTTGTATATAAAAAGGAGACACCTTAAAATTATAATAACCAGGGAAGTAAATTATAAAAAATGGGGCTACAATAAGTCATCATAGTTAATCTAACATTGCTATTAATAGACAATTTTGTTCTTTTATTTATTTTTTATGTTTATACCATTAAAGGTTATATTTTAAAGATAAAACGTAAAGGGCATTGTAGAAAGGTATTTCTATTTTTACCATTCTATTGGTCAAATTTGATAAATTTCAGTAATTAAATACCTAGGATGAAATTTCCTAAAAGAGGTTAAAATTCAATCTAGTATCTTTCAAATGTTTAACTTGTCCCTATCAGCCAGTAATATAGATGTATGAGTTATACTTGTTTGTCAGTGGAATTTATAGATGTAGCTTTGCACATTATCTGTATGATGCATGTTTGTGATGCATTGCTGCCCATCACATACAAACCATTATAATCACTTACTGAATCACCAATAGTGGCTGGCTGATTTTTTTTTTGTTTAAAAACATCAATATTGTATCAATCTTGCAATGTATATTTGGACTTGGTGCAAACTTCTTTTCTTTCAATAAAAATGATTTAAACTAAATGTTTTACTAGAACATAAACAAGTATGAAGTTAGTTTGCAAAATCTCTGAATTCTCTTTGAAATCTATGATATGGTAAACAAGCAAAGTAAATTACATGCCTAAATAGTAGTTATTAAGTAATAGCAGTGGCTGTCAGACAATTATATGCTACTGTCATTTTCTGAGCGCAGCTTGTAAGGTGTCAGAGAGCACTTTCTTTCTGTAGAATAATTAAGTAAAAATGCTTTGTACATTTGCATTAATAACGCCAGTATATTGTGTGGTTTCATATTTAACAGTAAAAATGTATTTCAGTATGACAGTATGTCCTTGCAATTATGACCTGAATCACAAATCATGACATTTAAATCTATTTTGGTATAATGTGAAGAGAAAACTGTTATGTTTATTGTACCAAAGTGTTACTAAAAACAGTAATGTCAGTAATTACATAAGTAATTTATTTGATTATATATTTTAAACATAGCCATTTGTTGGTATTCAGAAGACATCTTTGAAATTGCTGTAATTACCATTTTTTGCTGAACAATAAGTACTTAAAATGTTAGTTGTTTGTGTAGTGTCAAAAGTAACTCATAAAAAAAGGCTGTTAAAAAAAGTATCTTATTTTTGAGGAATGCTCTAGTTTCTGGATGTTTCCTTTGCTCCATACAGCATATTTTCTATAAAGCTTCAGTGTAATAGTGTTGCAGGCATGGATACAGAAAGAGTTTGCTGAATTAAATGGTCAGTAATTAAAGTCCAACATGCAAAACAATAGACAATGTATAAATCATAAACAAAGTTAAACTTAATTTTTCAGTTTCACAAAGAAGCACTAGATTTGATGTCAGAGAAATAGCTTGGTCCATCACGTCTGGCTGATAGCTTTCGAATCTGAGATTTTCCCCAGATACAGCCATCTACTGCATGTATTGAGTTTTTTTTATGGCTCAATAGCTTTCTAATTTAAAAAAAAAAATAGATTACAAATTAAACTAGCGTTTCTTATTCAAGTTTTATTCTACAGTTTACTAAAAAAATGCTGTATTCCTTGTGCTTTCTTTTCATTACTCTGATAGCTTAAAATGCCCCATGGTCACCCATTTACATTCTTTTTTTTGCATCATTCAGTTGTTTCCAACACTCTGTGACCTCATGGTTCCCTGACTGGAATCAAACCCAGTACGCAGTGGTGAAAGCACCGAATCCTAACCACCAAGATTATCAGCAGAGAGGTTGTATCACCATAATTGCATATAAAAGTATGTATATTAGAAGCTATATTATTTTAATTTCCTTTCCTATCTTCAAGTATAGCATTTCAAAACAGTACATTTAAATAGGTGATAATAAGTTTAATTGGCTTATAGCCCCAATCACCACAACAATTAATGTAATTTTCCACAGTGAGAAGTGTGAAATTGTTTCAAACTGGGAATATCAAATTAGCTTTTTCATAGATGCAGTGGGTATGTTTAAACACTAAAATGTAGGGAAAGTGGAGTTAAAATATAAATTATCTCCCCATCCTATATTTTCTTTGAAGCCATTATATAAAACTTGCACAGTATATGACAGCACTAATCAGGAATTCTGGTGGCCACAATTCAACATACCAATGTCCCTAAAAAAATGACCTAATATCTACCGACCCTGCCGCATCAATGTAGAGATTGAAGTCATATTTGTATCATGGCCATGGCCTTTGAAATGCAATAGAAATAACTGCTATATATGCAGATTGGCTTTGTGTTCTTCTGTAATCCTAATGTAATGAGCTTAACCCTGGGCATTGCTAAAGATAAATGTTTATAACATATACAGCACAGGGAAATTCATTTGCCATGTAAAATTGAGAATGCCAAGCAAATAATGCAGGACCTGAAGCGAAACTTTCCTTTATGGCATAACTACCTCGTATAAGTCCTTTAAATCAATGACTTTATCTAAAGGTAAACAACATGCAAAAGATAGAGGCCCTCATTCAATTGCAATTTGGCCAATTGAATAGGGGTCTAAATAAGCACATAACATATTTTTTTTAAGAAGTTTTTAGTTAGTGAACATCTATCTAAAAACAAGGTTTTCACTAACTAAAAACTTATTTAAAAAATATATGTTATGTGCTTATTTAGAGCCCTATTCAATTGGTCAAATTGCAATTGAATGAGGGCCAGAGTGTCTATGTGGATACCCAGGAAGTTTGGTGAATGAGTATGTCCCTAAGATTTATTTTCTGCCAAAAGAATGCTAAATTCAGTAGCCATAGCCATAAAAGTTCAGATCAGTATATAGCTCATTTCCCTCTGGGGCTGTAAACAAGAAATCATCAAGATAGTGAACAATAAAACCCAATGTAAAAATGAACTACAGTATAGGTTACTGATGAAAGGTCTTTATCAGTCTTTATCAATTCCCTCTCATTAACAGAAAGATCCTTTTTAGGAACTAAACCCAAAGGAGATATCCGCACAGAGGGGATTGGAATGCTCAAGGATAGGTCCAACACAGACTTCTGCAGCTAACATTGTTAAGACAACTTCAGGAAATTGCACAACAGATTTCAAGTTATGAGCAGGGACATCTATCAGTGGTGCAGGTGGTGCAGTGCATTTAATTTTTTTTCTGCAGTGTGGGGCTCCCCTGGGGCACTTCACCATTGCCCAACCTACCACAGCTAGTCTTGGCCCACTGTGCTGATAGGGGCTGGTTGCTGTGTGTAGATGAATGCTGAGAGGGGATCGCTGCGAACAAGAACTGTGTGCTATGTAAGGACGGATGCAAAGAGAGATTGGTGCTGTGTCGGGTGGATGTTGAAAGGGACTGGATGCTATGTTGCGATAGTATACTTATAAATGTTTATATATGTGTGTGTGTTTATATATACATTATATATACATGTCCGTAGAGGATGTTGCTGGAGAGTGGAGCTTGCACATCCTGGAGCTCTTCTGCAGTCAGAGGAACCTTGCACAGGCAGGAGGTAAGGGTAGGGGAGCAGTTATGGAAAGGAGTCGTGGGAAGTTATGAGAGGAGGTCTTTTGGAGGGAAGTAGTTATAGGAGGGGGTCTGTGGGAGGAGCACTGAGGGATTTAGTCCCAGGGCACCCTGCGCAAAACAATTTTTAAAACCACACAAGAGAAGGAGGCTTAAAACATTAAAACATATATACGAATGAGCTATTCTACCCTGTACACTACCATATATTTTAACCATGGATACATTTTTTTAGCAATACTGAAGTCCTCCCCTTTTGCAGCATTGTTGTTGTAAGCAAAGCAATATTGTTTTATTCCCACCACTCCACTGGGGTTCAGTGGTGTAAGAATCTTTAACCAGATACCCATATCCCTGTCATCCCATTGCATTTCAGGCTGCTCTGCCATCCACTGATGAACTTTCTTGTTGTAATTCCAACATGCTTTGCTCCATAATTTTTATGAATCCCATCAATCTCATTAACATGACAGAAAAGCTCAGAGCACGACTCAGGATATTTCTCTCCTAGAATATTTACAAAAATGACTTTCTCCTGCAAACAATTAGCAAATGTCTTTGGGGTCTTTCTGTACCTTCATTTTTACTCTTCCTCTTCTTTCTTGGAATCACCTTTTTTATCATAATTTTTGATCTCTATAAAGCTATCATTAACATTTCAATGAAGTTCCTGTTTTATATGCGTTCTTTTAATTAATTTGACACATGTTCACTTATAGGACAGATGGAGCATAAGGGTGGTTTTGTAATTGCTGTGTCTGCCATTTATGCCAAGAAGGATCCCAATTTTGTTGAAGAATCCCCTTTCTGTGAAGTATTTGGCTTGTATTCCATTTCTTCATCCTGTTTTGAAGTCATTAGTATTGCCTTAGAATTATTAGCCATATCTCCATCGGTTGTTCTATCTTTGTATCTGTCACCCACAAAGTTATAGATTTCCCTCCCATCTGTGCCAAATAACCCTTAAACCCATCTAAAAAATCCTCAACAGACAATTTAGAAACAGTAGGCAAATCAGTATGTGCAAGAATTTGAGGGCTCCCTGTTATACATGATGAGTAGGCCAAAAACTGCAAAAGTGGGTAGCAGGGCCAATATATGCTGGAACGAATCAGTAGATCTGGATAAGCGTCAATGTGCAGATGACACTGGAAAGTGACTAATCTGGTGAAACAGCTGAAAAGGAGTGACTACAAGGTTTTGGAGAAACCTCCAGGATGGATGATGTAAACCTGGAGCACCTGGAATGAGAATTGGGGCCTCATTCTATCAATGGCCGTAAAATGGCTGCAAAGCTGCGATTCCTTAAGAGGGGGCTGTGGCCCCTCGTAGCCCTACGTCTACATTGCTATTCAAATGAAAGGGGCCGCATCACACCTCTTTCTTTCGGCCGATTGCAAGCCATACAATTGGCCGTTAAGTTTGGCGGGCTTGGACCTCATCGCAGGCGTTAGCCCATAAATCAGAGTGCAAGCCCGCCAAACTAAAAACTAAAATATAAATTCAATGCAGCACTGTACAGTGCTGTAATTGATAGGGGACTAATTGGGGAACACAAGGATGACATGTAGTACATTGGCTAGCTGGCACATCGTCGCAAGCCAATACTGTAATTTGTGTTCCCCAATGTGTCCCCTATCAATCACAGCACTGTACAGTGCTGCATTGAATATCTATTAACCCCTAAAGATATCCAAGCCCATCCGAGTACACAGCCCACTCCCGCGGCAACTAACATTAACGCCCCATGCTCCTGGAGGGTCTCCACATTAACCCTTGCAGAGGGGGTCCCGGACCCCTGCTGCATTAAAAATTCAAATTTCCCGCCTGCTAACTCTAACTGGGCCGATTTAACCCCTCCAGGCCTATTTAAACCTAAATGGGCCTGTCTAACCATAACTGGGCCTATTTAACCCCTTTAAGCCCTATTTAACCCCATCACTTATGGGGGTCTATACAAGCCATATTGCCTTCAGCCAATCAGAATGGAATACACCCCCACAGGGTGATTCGCTGAAGGCATCTGCGCCACAGGGTGTATCTTATCCTGATTGGCTGAAGGGAATAGCACCTTCTGATTGTCTGTTGTCACTGTCAATCTCTTTTTTTTTTTTAGAGCGCAGGTTTTGAAGGGCCCAGATGGGGTAGAAAATGACACGGCCGGGGACATCGCGGACAGGTAAGTTTAATGTATGTTATGTGTAATGTTCATCATGTTTTGTGTGTATGTGTGTGACTAATGTTATGTATTTTTTTTTCAGGGGCCAATACAGGGAACAGAAGAAGATGGACGGGGTCATGCTGGAAAGGTGAGTTTAATACTGTATGTACATGTGTATTTGTGATATGTAGTGTTTTGTAATAATTAGATGTTTCTTATTTTCCTAGGAGTTTCCTTTTTTTCTGAAGGGACATCTGCAAAGGTAAGTGGCCTAAATTATTCTATTTTAGCTTAGATTTAATGTATTCTAGATAGGGGTAATGTCTAGATAGGTGGTTATGTAAAGATAGGGGGTAATGTATAGATAGGGGGTTATGTATAGATAGGGGGTAATGTATAGATAGCGGGTATGTATAGATAGGGGGTTATGTATAGATAGTAGGTAATGCATACATAGGGGTTTATGTATTGATAAGGGGTTATGTATAGATAGGGGGTTGTCTATAGATAGGGGGTAATGTATTGTAGTGAGGGGTATATTTATAATGTATTTATTACTATAATGTTATGTATATTTGTGCAAGCCGTCCGGAGCCCTCGGCCTGCAGGGGAATAGAATAGCTAAGTAGCTTGCGGCCATCCCTTGCGGCCACACATCTCCTACAGCCATTAATATAATGAGGCCCTAAGAGCCTTTGTCCACCTTTGTTATTATTACTATTTTAATGAATGAGCATAAGTCTGATTGGTTTTCAGCCCAGGTCTCCACACCAATTCATGTAATTTTACACAGTGAGAAGTATCAAATTGTTTCAAATTGGGAATATCAAATTAGCTTTTTTATAGACGCAGTGGGTATGTTTATGACACTAAAATATAGGGATAAGTGGAGTTAAAATATAAAATATCCCTACTTCTTATCTTTTCTATAGACCAAATGGATAAAAATTGTTCAGTGTGAAACAGCACTAATCAAATATTCTGTTTTTTTTTTAAATCTGACACAAATGTCTGTGTCTTAAGAATGATTTAAATAGTGAAATCAATAACTCTGTATTTTATACAACAGTGAACGAACATACCTGAAAATTATAGTTTCACAGACTTTGCATTATTTGTCTGATGAATGTTTTTAAAAAAAAAAAACCTCTGCCATAACAAAACAAATGTTCCACTAAAATGCATTGAGCACAGATGATTGTACTGAAGATAAATGACATTGTAGAGTATCTACCATGTTTATGTCAAACAGTTGTTTATAATTGTTGGAAATATGTTCCTTTTTATGACAGCAATCCAGATTGGCATATAGAACAATTTAGACAAAGAAAAATAGTGCAGAAAAAGTAATAATGACATGACATGACTGTTTGTAGGAAAGACAAAAAAAAAGGAGTGAAACTAAAGTTTGGGAGGAATAGAGTAAGAGCCATAGTATATAAACTTATTAAGGAATGGAAAGATGCCCTGGTGACCAATATTCAGTATACTAAGAAGCAGTTCACATATTTCCTTAAGAAAAAATAAAATAAAATGCCATCTGTTGTGGAATAATGGATGCAGGAAAGACTGTAAAGAGTTTTGGTATCAGACCTAAGAATGCTGTGTGTGCAAGATAAGAAGAGCTGCTGACAGTGATAATTTTATTCAAGAAAACATTTATATGTATTAAAGTTAATGCAAATAATCATATTTTCTATTATGAGTCATGTATTTATAATTATTGTTGAACTTAGTAAAGGTGCTACAAAAATAATATAGACTGGAATGTAACTAAAATTATTAAATATGTCTTAGTTAAAAAAATAAATCGCATACATGTGTGTCCCTGTTACATTAACATTATAGTTTCCTTTATGGCTATTTCACTCACATTTGTATGCTTATTTATGAATATATGTATGCTATTTAAAATGTTATTGTAATGTGAAATATAGGTACAAAACAATAAAAAATAGCAATACACAAATAAAGACTGATTTTTAAGTATCTACTGTATATGACACGTCTCAGAGTTTTAGCCCAGAGCAGTCACATCCTTGGTGAAAATTTAAAAAGTCCCACCCCAAATCAACATTTCAGCAAAAGTGATGGAAGGAGAGGAATGACATGTTAATAATTTAATAAAATCATTAATTAGAAAATGAACATCAATTAACAGCTTAATATCCTGTGAACTAGTCAAACTACTGTAAACTTGACGTTGTAATATCTTAGCAATAGGAGCTAGATGTTTTAAGTAAGCAAAAATGATTAAGGAAATGACTATTCAACAACTTAAAGGTATATTAAAGTGAGGGGGGTTATGAATGCATCTTGTAGAATGCATCATAACTCACCAAGCAAAAACAATCAGCAAAGAGCAGTAACGTCACCGCACCTTCCCATTATCTCTGAGCAGAGCTCAGAGGTTTCGGAAGGGAGGAGGGAGCAGAAGGAGCAGAAGGAGAAGAAGGGGAGGTAGGAGGAAGAAGGGAGAAGAGGGAGCAGAGAGGGAGGTAGGAGGGAGCAGAGATGGAGGTAGGAGGGAGGGGGAGAGAGCAGAATGGGAATGAGCAGAGGGGTCCCCTACTTACCACCTGCGTCCCTCTTGTGGCCCTCTGGCTCCCCCATGGCCCTCCTTGTGGCCCCCTAAAGCCCCTGTATATCCTCTGTGGCTCCCATGGCTTCCCTGTGGCCCCCACAGCCCTCTTGTGAACCTGTGGCCTTGGAGTGGCCCCTGCAGCCCTCCCTTGCCTCAGTGGCTGCTGCCGACCCCGCGGGTCCTCTGTGGCCCCTGTAGCCCTGTAGTGGCCCCATGGCCATTCTGCAGCCCCCTGTGGCCCCTGCAAGTCCTCTTTGGCCCTGTGGCCCTCTAGTGGCCCCTGCGGCTTTCCCTCGGTGCCCTGAGGTTCTGTGGGTCCTCTGTGGTGCCTGTGGCCCCCCTGAGGCCCCAGGTGGTCCTCTGTGGACCCCCAGTGGCCCCCATGGCTCCCGTGGCCCCCGTAACCCTCCCTTGGCCCACTGTGGCCCCCATGGGTCCTCTAAGACCCCTGTGACCCCCAGGGTCCTCTGTGGCCCTGTAGCCCTCCAATGGGTCCCCTGTGCCCCCCCATGTGGCCCCCTGGCTCTTTTGTGGCACTATAATTGCCCCCGCAGCCCTCCCTTGGCCCCCTGTGGCCCTTGCGAACCGCCCATCGCCCTTGTGTCCCTCCTTTGGCCCCTGTGGCCCCCACAATGCTCTTTTGGCCCTCTGTGGAATCCATGGGCCCCTAAGGTCCCTGTGGCAACCTTGGTCCCCTGTGGCTCCTGCGGCCCTCCCATGGGTCCCCTGCAGCCCCCACAATCCCCAAGGCCCCCTATACATCCGGTGAAACTCCGTGACACCCGGGGGTCCCCTTTTGGACCCCTGTAGCCCCTGTGGGTATTCTATGGCCCCTGTGGATCTCTCTGCCCCCCCCCCGAGTCCCCTATTGCCTGCGTGGGTTAATGTGTTAATGAGGGGCTGTGGGGCAATTCTCTGGGGTTGGTGGAGGTCATGGGGCAATCCTCTGGGGCTGGGGGCCAATTCTCTGGGGCTGGCTCGCAATTCACTGGGGTTGGGGACAATTCTCTGGGGCTGGGGGAAGTCACAGGGCAATTCTCTTTTGCTGGGGGGCAATTCACTGGAGTTGGTGGAGGTCACGAGGCAATTCTCTGGGGTTGGGGGGAATTCTCTCGGGCTGGTGGGCAATTAACTGTGGCTGGGTGAGGTCATGGCGCAATTCTCTGAGGCTGGGTGAGGTGTTGGGGCAATTCTCTGGGGCTGTAGGACAATTCTCTGGGGCTGGAGGAGGTGATAGGGCAATTCTGTGGGGCCGTGGGGCAATTCTCCGGGGTGGGGGAAGTATCACATGGGATGTACATAAAACAATCACTGAATGAAGGGACAGAAATCTAAAGGAAAGGAAAGTGTCTGACATCATGTGACTTCCCACAATAGGGCAGAATTCAGGTGATAACTGAGCATGTCTGCAAAATTCCCAGGCAAAAAAGAAACATTGTATAATATATGCTAATAATGCCTGGGAATTTCAGGGGCTGTCAGCATTGAGAGAAAACCTTTGCAAAAGCTAGAAATTCAGCAAACTTCAGGCTAATGTAATAACTGTTTACTTTGGAATTTTTTCGTACAAACATTTTTTTCAGACACTGTAAATTCTCCTCTATCAGATGCATCAATAACCCATCTCACTTTATATACATTTAAATGTGGAAAAAATCCTCTTGTTTAAACCCTCTACTAGGCCATTAAACAGGTTTGGTGCTGCTCTATCTTTTAGTATGGTTTGAATAGAAAGATTCCAGTACGTGTCTAGATGTGCACAGGGGTGCTCTTTTTGCCTATACTTTTCATACTGACTATATCACAGAATTTTCTATTAATCTTTTAGGTTATTCTATCCAACTAAACAATTACATTCTTAGAAGATGTAATTAAAATGTGAGACAAATCCCTCTAGATAGTCTATTGCCCTCTTCTCTCTGTTTTCCTAGCCCCATGTACCTATTTCTATTCTCTACATCTACATATTTTTAAATCAGCCCCCTCATGATTCCCTATACTTCTTATGCTTTATGCCTCTCCTTCTAATCAAGTACAAAATTGGAACAACAGTACAATTAGTCAGAGTATAAATATCCCAAAATCCAGTACAAAATAAAAAAACAGTATTGTTAGTCATAATATATGTACCATAAAATAAAAAACAAGAGAGCGCACGCCACTCCCTAGTGTGGATCGATAAAGTCTTTAATATAACGATACTTTCATAATAAATGCACACTCACATTTAACACCCTCTAGAACAAGAGGTATTGTACTGTATATACACATTTAGGTGAAGATCACACCTTCCACATGTTCATGTTCACATTCAGTTTTATACGCATCCTTCCATTATGTACTTGATGCAAGAAAAATTGTTCTCCACTATAGGTATCACAGTTTACTTATGGAGTCTTGCAATACTCCTATCTCCAGTCCACCTTTTTTAGAGGTTGTTAGGCCCCAATATAAGGAGCCTGTGACAAGTTACTGTGTTTTCCAAGTGGAATATAAATGTGAATTATGAGTCAAAGCAAATGACCCATGCATAAAATGATATGTATATACTCAGGTATGTAAATACATATTCTAAATATTACAAATATCCAAAAAATATGAAAAACACTTAAATATGCATAAAAACTTCTCATAAGATAAAAAATGTGACACAAAACAGTGTCTAACTGTACCATTCTCAAAATCCTCTAAATTTGAACAATTTCGTCGAGCCCTCTGAAATTGGCCATATATAATATTTTTATGTCCACTTCTTGCATGTAGAAATGCATTACTATCAGTTGGTTTAGTACATAAACATGAAGATACCTGATCTGTCTCTCCAATAAGAATTACATCCAAAAAGGGTAAGCTTTTATCATCAGTGTTCATAGTTAACTTCAAATTCATCATGTTTTGATTTACATATTGGAGGAATCTTTCTAATCTGATTTCCAAATGATGATCATATCGTCTATGAAACGATGCCAACTAATGATGTTCCTCTTAAACTGATGCTCATTCCATATATATATGTCCTTCCATAGACCCATAAATATGTTGGTAAAGCTTGGTGCAAATCGTGTACCCATAGCTGTTCCGGTACACTGCATGTAGAATTTCTTCTCAAAGACAAAATCATTTTTATTGAGAATAAATTGTATAGCCTCCAGAATGAATTATTTTTGGTCTTTCTTAATATTTCCATATGTGTCAAAATAACTCTTAACAGCTGCGATGCCTAAATCTTGCGGTATAGCAGTATAGAGCACCGAGACATCCAATGTTATCCAACAAAACTCAGTGCTCCACTTTTGTTTGGACATGATCTCTAAAAGATGTGCAGTGTCCCAGATGTATGATTTTAAATTTGCCGCCATAGGTTTTAAATAGTGGTCGACATATTCTAATAGTCTCTCCGTGAGGGAATTTATTCCAGAGACTGTTGGTCTACTTGGAGGGTCCTTAATATTCTTATGTATTTTTGGTAGGTGATAGAATACTGCCACCCTTGGAAATTCTGATATTCAAATTTACTAACATTTAGGACCCCCAAAGCTCTTGCTCTATTGATCATATCTTTATACATCTCCAGGAATTCTTCTGTTGGATCATGTTTGAGAGGAGTGTAGGTGTCAACATCTTCCACCAGTCGCAGGGCTTCTTTCACATACTGTATATCTCTCTATCTTGCACAACCACTCCTCCTCCCTTATCTGCCTGTCTGATCACTATGCTTCTGTCATCCTGAAGTGTTTGCAAAGCTTTTCTTTCTTCATAATTCAAATTAGCGGACTTCTTAATGTGTTTCTAAGAGCACATTGTATTGAATTATTTTACCACCACGGCTTTGAAAACTGTCAGGTAGATTCCTTGGGATTGTATGGGATAAAATACCGACCTCAGTTTAAGTTGGGTTTGTCGATTAATCGAGTTGCCAGATTCTTTATAAAGGTCTTCCAATGTGGCTCGGGTGACCTCTTCCAAAATGCTATCCTCTGCCATTCCATTTTCATCCTGCAATTCCCACATCTCCAATCGAAGGTCCATCTCCTTGCCATTCCATCCATCTCTTGGAGTTTCTTTCCTCTCTGATAGACCCTGATCCTTTTTAAAGAAATGGCGCTTTAGAGTGAGGTTCCTAATGAAAACATTCAAATCTATAAACAGTTTGAAATGATTCGGTTCAGCCTGAGGGGCAAATGATAAACCCCTCTGTAAAACCCTCAGTTCAAAGGGACTTAATTCTTTCTTGGAGAGGTTGAAGTTTTTAAGTTGGTCCCTTTGTTCCATCTGGACCTTTTTGGATTGAACCTTTCGTCCTCCTCTACATCCTCATCTCTTGTTCTTATTCGCCCTCTCCTTCCCATTTTCCTTCCCGATGTCCATATATCCGTTCTCCTGGGTGGCGTGTGGTTGTGACATGGGGTTTGGTCCAGGGCTAAAAAAACTTTATTCTTTGTCTCCCGTTGAGGCTCCAATCTCCTATGCATCTGGCTTGGAATTGGATCTTTTCGTCTCGCACCTTCTCTTAGCTGTTGAGTTTCTATTTTTTCTGATCGAGATCTATAATTGATCACTGTACCTTCTATATGACTTGTTTCTTTAGACATATTTCTCCCCTTCTCTTTGGCCAGTACTAACTCTATTGGATGGAATCTTGTCTAACTTATTAAAATTAAACATTCTATTAGATTTCCTTTTAGTATTTTGATATACTGCGGAACCATAATTATGCACTTTACTACTAACCCTTCTGTCATTTTTCAACACATTCTCATTATCAATTTGATCTATACCTCAAGATTTAGGCATCACAGCTGTTAAGAGTTATTTTGACACATATGGAAATATTAAGGAAGACCAAAAATAATTCATTCTGGAAGCTATACAATTTAATCTCAATAAAAATTATTTTATCTTTGAGAATAAATTCTTCATGCAGTGTACCGGAACAGCTATGGGTACACGATTTGCACCAAGCTTTGCCAACATATATATGGGTCTATGGGAGGACCTATATATATGGAATGAGCATCAGTTTAAGAGGAACATCATTAGTTGTCATAGTTTCATAGACAATGTGATCATTATTTGTAAATCAGATGAAAAAGATGATAAGGAAAGATTCCTCCAATACGTAAATCAAAACAGGATGAATTTGAAGTTCTCTATGAAACAATGATGATAAAAGCTTACCCTTTTTGGATGTGATTCTTATTGGAGAGAGAGATCACGTATCTTCATGTTTTTATAATAAACCAACTGATAGTAATGCATTTCTAAATGCAAGAAGTGGACATAAAAATAACTGGATTTCCAATATTCCATATGGCCAATTTCAGAGGGCTCGCGAAATTGTTCAAATTTAGAGGATTTTGAGAATGGTACAGTTAGACACTGTTTTGTGTCACATTTTTTATCTTATGATAATTTTTTGTGCATATTTTAGTGTTTTTTTCATAATTTTTTGATATTTGTAATATTTAGAATATGTATTTACATACCTGAGTATATACATATAATTTTATGCATGTTTCATTCCCTTTGACTCATAATCCACATATATATTCCACTTGGAAAACACAGTAACTTGTCCCAGGCTCCTTATATTGGGGCCTAACAACCTCTAAAAAAGGTGGACTGGAGATAGGAGTATTGCAAGACTCCATAAGTAAACTGTTATACCTCTAGTGGAGAAATAGTGGATATTGAGAATACAGGGCAACAATTTTTCTTGCATCAAGTACATAATGGAAGGATCCACATAAAACTGAATGGGAACACGGACATATGGAAGGTGTGATCTTCACCTATATGTGTATATAAAATACCTCTTGTCCTAGAGGGTGTTAAATGTGAGTGTGCATTTATTATGAAAGTATCATTATATTAAAGATTTTATTAATCCACACTAGGGAGTGGCGTGCGCTCTCTTGCTTTTTATTTTTTTGGTTCTATAGTTTGTTCTCTGCTGTGACCAGAGTTCTGGAGAAAGCTGCCCTGCTACTAGATAGTATAATGATCAGATGAACTATCCCGCGTCCGAGCAAGATAAATCATGACGAGACACTTACATTTACTCTCAGCAATCTCCTCGGATTCACTTGAGTACCCAATGTTTGAATTTTAAGAGTCTAGTGTGGTACATCCAATGAACTGAGTAACTCTTGGACTTTGTATATATATTTTTATTATCAATTATATTATCAATCTTAGTTGCATTTTTGTATTATTCATTCATTACATTTGAATGTTAATCTTTCCATCAATATATATATCTACATTTTTGTATTATTATTTCTTTAGGGTATATATATGACACTAGTGACTTAGAGTATACATCCCTTATTTATTGAATTCATTACAATCACCACTTCAATACTTTAAGAAGAAGTTTAAGGAAAAACTTTAGAGTTACCAGGTATTCATATATATTTGAATTGATGTGTAGAAGGGCGCTGTGGTGAGATCAGTTAATTCATAATATATGTAGGTTGAGATAGGAAAGTTTGGTGCTTAGATTTAGTGGGAAGAGGTGGATAGTCAACTATCTTTAGCATACTAGTTGTCTGCTTTGACTTATGAGACATTGTTCTTACACTAGCAGTCTCATAGATGTCCATCAATCATGTCCATGTCGATTTGGCCAATTGAATAGGGCTCTATATAAGCACAGAGCATATGTTTTTACAGAAGCTTTTAGTTAGTGAATATCTATCCAAAAGCAAAGACTTCGCTAACTAAAAACGTATATATGCCTATATAGAGCCCTATTCAATTGGCCAAAACGCATTTGAATAAGGCCCGGCAAATCCTAAATATCTCTAAATGATTTGTTCACAAAAAACAATTCCCACAAGTTTCAAGCAGGGATAAATTAATTCTCTTAATATTTTTTCATGCAATAAGTATTGTAGTATTCATAAAAGATTTTTTTAATGTATCGACTATTTGAGATGTCTGTGTCGCTTTAAAATTTATTTATCTTAAGAATATACATTTTACAGCCATAATGAGAGTAGAAGAAAAGTTGGCAATATTATAAAAATGCTGTGTACATTGCCTATTCCAAAGAACTTTTATGCATATTAATAGAGCAGTAATATTTGTTATTTTTACTTGCCATTGTATAAGCAATATTTACTACCATATCTGTTAGCATATTGCACATCAATTAAGCTAGCTACAACCACTGATAGAATGTCATAATAAAGTGTGAAAATAGAAGTAGTGGAATTTTTTTTTGACACAAGCAGCAAATTTAAAAGGGCTCTATTTAAGCACACAGCATATTTTTTTTTACAGAATGTTTAGTTAGTGAAGACCTTGCTTTTGGATAGAAATTCACTAACTAAAAACTTCTGTAAAAAAATTATGCTATGTGCTTAAATAGAGCCCTTTTAAATTTGCTGAATCGCAATTTAATAAGGCTGTATATTTCTAGCATGAGTCGTTGTTCTTTCTCAAACAAAAGGCGGTATGAATTTAACATAACATGTCCATGACCATAGTATTGGCTTGGTGTCTAAAATTGTATTAAACCCTACATAGCTCAAAACAATGTATTACTTTGTATAGGTCTTAACTTTTCAACCATTTATATGTGTCAGTAATGCTGTAGTTCCCATGTGGGTGTGCATGTCTGAGCAATCACATATATAGTTGTCAGTGTGGGAAACTCTTACGGTGTTGGTAACCCTTTGCGAGGCTTGCGAAGGCGTTCATCGCGGGGCTCGCGATGAGCACCGTGAGTGGGAGAGGCTTGCAATGAGAGCCTTTGGTGCTCATTGCAAGGCCCACGATGAGCTCCAAAGGAACTCTTCATGGGGCTCGTGATGAGTGCCAAAGGTGATCATTGTAAAGCAGGATAGTTGAAGTGCACGGGAGGAGAGGATCGCAATGAGCGCCAAAGGCCTTGCTAGCCTTACAATTTTTTCCCGTCATTTTTGACAGACATTTTTTTTGTATTCTTATATATTTAGTACACCTATTAGCAGTAGGAGTGCGCTCACTTCCATCTTAACTATTTAAGGGAGTTTGCCCCTATCCACTGGGGTTCTGTAAGGACCCCTGTGTAACCCAATAGACATCTAATGCCTTTGAGGTTTTTAAAGGACCTCAGTGTCACTAAACATTAACCATGCCATAAGGACATGTGCTGCATCTTTTAAATTACCTCATACAATGGGAATCCTTAAAGGACCCCCATGGTATTCCTATTAACTCCTTACCTTTCATCAGGGTCCTTAAAAGACCACAAAGGTATCTAAATTAATCTCTACTTATTATGTAGGTATACTGTATATAGACCCCAATGGAACACTAACATTAACCCATGATGTCCCATGGGAGTCCTCAAGGATTACCATGGCACTCGAAGTTAGCAAAACTGTGCTAAAGAAACAGAAAAAAATTACAGGAAATAAAAAAAACATAAATTACACATCCAAAAAACTAGATTACAAAAATAAAAAGAAGTACTTGGAAAAAAAAAATACAATTAAAATAAATAAATCATACAATAAAGTAAAATGAAAAACAAAAAAAATAATAATCATATTTACCTACTTAAATGATCATCCATTGATGATCATTGACTCCCTGGAATAATCGGGCTATCTGACTTGATTAAAGAACACCTGGTCCTCTTCAATCATGATTGAAGCCCATGTCCTCATCTTCTGGCAAGAAAAAAAAAAAGTCTTCATGACCCTATGGACCTCAGTATGCCAGGCACATATTCAGTGGCGGCTGGTGACTTTTCAAGTTGGAGGGGCGACAGGGCGAAACATAGCCACTCCCCCTTTTTCAAACCACACCCATTTTAATAACTCCTCCCCCTGATGTCATAATGACCTTTATAAGCCCCGCCCAATGACCCTATAGTTGTAAAGCCCATTGAAATACATGATCAGCAATGCAGAAATGTCAAGAAGTAAAGTAACAATGTGTTAAATTCATTGGTATACAATATAGATTGAAAAAACTCATGTGACAAGACTACAGCAATATCATAATTGCACCTATACGTATTAACAGAAAAATTAAAGGAGTGACACCAACCATTAGTCGGGTCTTCTTCTCAGGGTATTCACGTTCATTAAGTTGACCAACGAGTAGAAACAAATCTGCAGCCACATAGGGTTTGCACCTGGGGTTGAAAGAAAACAAGCAAATCAATCAGACCATTCAAGAACAAAACCATACTTAAAAAACATTAAACGACCAAGTGGAACCATATAGGCCCCAAACATACCTTAGAAGACCAAGTGGAACCATATAGGCCTCAAACATACCTTAGAAGACCAAGTGTGACCATAGGCCCCAAACATACCTTAGAAGACTAAGTGTGACCATATAGGCCTCAAACATACCTTAGAAGACCAAGTGTGACAATAGGCCCCAAACATACCTTAGAAGACTAAGTGGAACTATATAGGCCCCAAACATACCTTAGAAGACCAAGTGTGACCATAGGCCCCAAACATACCCTAGAAGACCAAGTGGAACTATATAGGCCCCAAACATACCTTAGAAGACTAAGTGGAACTATATAGGCCCCAAACATACCTTAGAAGACCAAGTGTGACCATATAGGCCTCAAACATACCTTAGAAGACCAAGTGTGACCATAGGCCCCAAACATACCTTAGAAGACCAAGTGTGACCATAGGCCCCAAACATACCTTAGAAGACCAAGTGTGACCATAGGCCCCAAACATACCTTAGAAGTCCAAGTGGAACTATATAGGCCCCAAACATACCTTAGAAGACCAAGTGGAACTATATAGGCCTCAAACATACCTTAGAAGACCAATCAGCACTGCATAGGCCCAAACCAGTGGATCTTGGGATTCAAGAAAACAACAACATTTAACTTCTGTTTAGACAACACAATAATCAATGTCAAACAAACACGTTGAATTAGCATATGGATAACCATATGAGCAGTAACGCCACGCCAAGGCTTCAACAATTGTTACTGACCATTCACACACCTTTCATAGCTCCTTCAATATGCACACCCACACACCATTCATACTTTACTTACCACTAGTTATTTTTGGTAGTGAGGTGGTGCCATTTCTGAGAACTTTACGTACCCTTGAAGGTGCCTCCAATTCCTTCAAACCAATGCATTTAACCGCTACAGGGCCATGGTGCTTTTTAATTACTTTTTTGATCCTCTTCAATGTGGAGAAGCATCTTTCTGGTTCTTTAGTAGTCTTCGTTGTTGTAAGCAGGATTCCTTATAGCTTCACTCACTCTGTTAAATTATGTAGATTAAATTGATGCTAAAGTTGCTGCAGAGCAACAGCACTTGTACAGACATGGAATTCTTGCTTCCCGTACACAAGTGACAGCTACCCTTGGAAGTGCCTCCAATTCCTTCAAACCACGCCAAGGCTTGTTACTGACCATGCACACACCTTTCATATCTCCTTCCATATGCACACCCACACACCGTTCATACTTTACTTACCACTAGTTATGTTTGGTAGTGTGAGGTGGTGCTGCTTAACGCAGTTTATCTTTGCACACCTTGGGGGTATGCATTCTTCTTTGCTTCAATCACTTGTATTTTAATTTTGCACGGCGATCTTTCAAAGAAGAAAACTTCTCAATGGTTTTTTCATTGAAGTCTGGGATCTCGGAAATCAGTTGCTTTTCCATTGAGAGCATCGCCAATGCATTCAACCGCTCCAGGGACATGGTGCTTCTTAAAAAGGTTTTTATCCTCTTCAATGTGGAGAAGCATCTTTCTGATTCTGCAGTGGTCATCGGTGTTGTAATCAGGATTCTTAATAATTTCACTGTCTCTGTGAAATCATTCTGCAGATTAAATTGATGGAAAAGTTTGTGCAGAGCAACAGCACTTGTACAAGTATGAAAATCTGTCTTCCCATACAGAAGTGACAGCTCAGTGCGTAATTGTTCCTTCTTCAGTATTGGATATGCTTTCACGGTGTCTTCCAGAGCTTGGGTTGGAAAGCAAGTGTCATGGGTTTTATACAAGTCACTTTGAACAAGTTTGGCACTGACTAGGTGATTTGAAAACGAAAAACGTTCTTTTGCATGAACCACCACTATGTCACATACCTCTCTTGAAAGTTGTCTCAAGGTTGAGATCTCCGCACTCCGTCTGTTGACTGTTACATCGCTCGGCAAACTTGCTTCTATCTCTTCAACAGAATTACGGATTTTCTGGATGCTGGCGACAAAGTCTTCTGTGACTTTTTTGATATAAACAGTATCCGTGTCTCTTTTCTGAAGCTGACTATAGAGGATGTCAACATGTGGCATTATAAAATGAAATAATTTAAGGAAGTAAAGGAACTCCCTGTCTTAGAGCATTCCAATGAAACCTGCGGCTTCCCGTATAGATGTTGGATCAAAGTTTAGACATGCTTCAATTGTCTGGAAACACTCAAGTAGCGCATCTCTGTTCTCGTAGATCACGTTCACGGTCCTAACGTTGAAGTTCCATCGTGTCGGTGCACCTCTTGGAAGTCTTCTACCAACTACCTCATCCAGAACTCCAGTCCTTTTTGGAGAGCGTGAAAAAAAAGATGGTATGCCGCCAATGTTTGAAAAAAAACCTCTAACTCTTCCAATCCTTGAAACTGCTTTCTCCATTATTAGGTTCAGTTGGTGAGCATAGCAATGGACGTAGTGTGCGTTCGGGTACACGTCTTTTATTTTTCTTTGAACTCCTCCTTGATCTCCACGCATCACACTGGCACCATCGTAGCTTTGAGCTATGAGTTTCTTCTTGTCTTCTGGCTCTGGGAGAACAGTATTCAGTGTTTCCAGCACAACAGCAGCAATCGAGTCTGCATCCGTTGATTTCATTTCCGTGAAGCCATCAAATCTTTCCACCACTTGATGCTTCTTGTCAATGTAGCGATAGACTACAACGCACTGTGTCCTAGCGGAAATATCGGTTGTTTCATCCGCTTGGATTGCCACAAACTGGGCTTCCTTAAGCTCTTGGTGAATCACTTCCTTAATAACTTCATGCATGCAGTCCAGTAGCTCATTCTGCACGGTTTTGGACGTGCCCTTAAACACAGTTGCAGTCTTCAAATGCTGTTCCATTGCACTATCGATACTGCCAACCAAATCCACCAGGCCTCTAAACACTCCTGGATTTAGTGATGTTTCACTCTCGTCGTGTCCTCTTAATGCCAGTTCAAAAGCGCCACAAAAGCGAACACAATCAATTATCTTGGAAAGGATGTACCGGTTCTTAGCCACTTCTTCGTTGTGTTTTTGAATGCTGACTTGGTATCCTTGGTCCAGTTGAACAGCAATGTTCGCCTGTCCAAGCATCTCAAACTTGATCCTGTTATCCAAGTGAGCTTTAGAACTTTTGTGTTTCGCCAATTTATCAGCTAGATGTTTGACGTCAGTCACTCCAGTTTTGGTCCAAGCAGCGTCACCACCAAATAGGATGCATGGGAAACAATATAAGGACTTCCTAGAAACGCTTCCAGAAAGCCAGTCGTTCTTCTTGTACCATTCAGTATTGAAATTACGGACATATTGCTTCCCTCTATCTCTTGCGATTTGCTGCAGATTTATCTCTGGTTGGTCAGCTCCTAACCGTTTTACTTCCACCTTCTCCTCATAGGTTAGGGTGCCGAAAGGCTTCACAAGTAGAGAGTCAATAGTATTCATTTCTGATATTGATACCAATAGAAGAAAGAGATCACGGTATATTAATTTATATTATGTCACAAAATTACTTTAAAATAACAGTGTGTTGATTTCATTGGTATACATTACAGATTGCAAACCCTCATGTGACAAGACTACATCAACATCAAATTTGCACCTATACACATGGACAGAAAATTAAAGGCAATGATACTCACCAACAGTTGACTCTCCTTCTCGGGGTATTCACGTCCAGTAAGTCAACCAACGAATCCAAACAAATCTGCTTTCACAAATAGTTTGCACCTGGGGGGTGATAGAAAACAACAAAAAAAACATTAGAAGTCTCAAGACCCGAACCGTAACTTTTAAAACCTTAAAAGACCAAGTGTGACCATATAGGCCCCAACCGCACCTTAAAAACCTTAAAAGTCCAAGTGTGACCATATACTCACCAACAGTTGACTCTCCTTCTCGGGTATTCACGTCCAGTAAGTCAACCAACGAGTCCAAACAAATCTGATTCCACAGATAGTTTGCACCTGGGAAGTGATAGGAAACAAAAAAAAAAAACATTAGAACGTTTAAGACCCAAACCGTAACTTTTAAAACCTTAAAAGAGCAAGTGTGACCATATAGGCCCCAACCGCACCTTAAAAACCTTAAATAACAAATTGGGACCATATAGGCCCCAACCGCACCTTAAAAACCCTAAATAACAAATTGGGACCATATCGCCCCAACCGCATCTTAAAAACCTTAAATAACAAATAGGGACCATATAGGCCCCAACCGCACCTTAAAAACCCTAAATAACAAATTGGGACCATATAGGCCCCAACCGCACCTTAAAAACCTTAAATAACAAATTGGGACCATATAGGCCCCAACCGCACCTTAAAAACCCTAAATAACAAATTGGGACCATATAGGCCCCAACCGCATCTTAAAAACCTTAAATAACAAATAGGGACCATATAGGCCCCAACCGCACCTTAAAAACCCTAAATAACAAATTGGGACCATATAGGCCCCAACCGCATCTTAAAAACCTTAAATAACAAATAGGGACCATATAGGCCCCAACCGCATCTTAAAAACCTTAAATAACAAATAGGGACCATATAGGCCCCAACCGCACCTTAAAAACCCTAAATAACAAATAGGGACCATATAGGCCCCAACCGCACCTTAAAAACCTTAAATAACAAATTGGGACCATATAGGCCCCAACCGCACCTTAAAAACCCTAAATAACAAATTGGGACCATATAGGCCCCAACCGCATCTTAAAAACCTTAAATAACAAATAGGGACCATATAGGCCCCAACCGCATCTTAAAAACCTTAAATAACAAATAGGGACCATATAGGCCCCAACCGCACCTTAAAAACCCTAAATGACAAATTGGGACCATATAGGCCCAAATTGTAAAAAAAAAATAAAAATAATATATATATATATATATATATATATATATATATATATATATATAAATATATATATATATATATATTGATTGATAGATATATTGATATATATATATATATATATATATATTTATATATATATTTATATATATATATATATATATATATATATATATATAAAAATTGATATCAATATATCACAATAAATAAATATATATATATATATATATATATATATATATCAAATTGATTTTTTATATATATATATATATATATATATATATATATATATATATATATATATTTATTTATTGTGATATATTGATATAAATTTTTATATATATATATATATATATATATATCCAAATATATATATATACGCATAAAAAATACACATAAATATACATAAACATATACATACAACAATATATATTAATTGATATTTATTATTTGATTAATTGATGTTCTTTATTACTTGTTATATTATATTGTTCATGCATTTCTATTACACATTATTTTTTATACATATTACAGTGCTATTTTTTGGCTATACATGTTACAGGATATTATCCTGTAACATGTATATCACATAAAATAGCCCTGTAATATGTATAATACATACAGGGTCAAACAAGTTCACACTAACCTTTTTTACCCTTACAGGCTTCCATACCTGCTTGCTGATTTGCTCATTTTTTAAAGACTCTCATTGGTTGAAATCGATGTCAATCAAAAATTTCAGCCAATCAGAGTCCTTCAAAAATTAGTATATATAGCAGACCGTGGGAAAAAAACAATTAATCGCGGGAGGGGCTCCTTGTAGGAGGAGCTCTTTTAGTTTGTTGTTTTTTTTTTTTTTTAGAGCGTCGTTTTTTTTTTGTGGAGGCCTCTTTCAATGGGCCAGAATGGATGGATGGACAATGGCTTCAATCAACATTGGATTATTTGACCATTGGCTTCAATCAACATTGGATTATTTTGACCATTGGCTTCAATCAACATTGGATTATTTTATTTTTACCATTGGCTTCAATCAACATTGGATTATTTTATTTGACCATTGGCTTCAATCAACATTGGATTATTTGACATGGGCTTCAATCAACATTGGATTATTTATTTTTCATGACTATATCCAGAGGACAGAAGGCCAACGCTGGAGGGGTCAATTTGACAGGTAAGTATGTGCTGTTGTTTATTTTATTTTTTATTAATGTTTGTTTAAAGCTGTTTATTTTTGTATAAAATGTGTTGTGTTACTAACTGTACTGTTAATGTGTTTGTTTACTTTTTTTCCCTTCCCTTATTTTTATTTTATCTTTAAAAGTGACAGGCACATATACATGCCTGTTACTTCTAAAAATGGAATAAAAATAGGGGGGGGGGGGGTAGGTAGTTGGTTCATCCAGGGTGGGGTCGGTCACGCTCAGGCACCCATCGGTCGCCCATCGGACCGCGTAGGCCACGATCAGGGGTGGCACAGGCCTCATGGGGTGAACATCCACCCCCATGTGGCCTGGTCAACCCCGCTCACTGCCCGAATACCCCGATCACCGTGATCGGGGTAATCGGGCGGTGCTAGCATAGGCCGCATCGGGGTGGTGGTGATCGGGCCTCGGGGGTGGCATAGGGCGGCGACATGGAGGTCATCAGGGGTGGCACAGGCCTCATCAAGGGGGCGATCCGATCCCGTGATCGGCGTAATCCGGTGGTGGCATGATGGCATAGCTAGCATAGGGCAGGCCTGATCGGGGGTGGCACAGGCCACATGGGGGTGATGGCTGGGGGTGGCACTGGCACCAGGCATTGTAGGCCTAGGGTCGTCGGTGGTAGTTGGTGGGTGGCTGGGTAAGTGGCACTGGCAGGCCAGGCAGGCATAGTGGGGGACTGGGGGTAACTGGTCACCCCTAACTTTTATTAGGGGCTACTAGGGGTTTTGGTTTGGCCAGGGGCAGGGGCAGGGCAGGTGCCAGGCAGGTAGACTTACTGTGTTAGGCAGGCAGAGCAGATGTGAGTAGATTCAGCCAGGGAGGTCTCTCAGTCTCAGCGTGACCAGGGTCAGGAAACAGAAAGGGGGAAGGGACAGGCAACTGGTGGTTTTATTGACTGTATCAGTCAATCAAAATGTAAACTCGAGGCCCTATTTGCTGGCGGGCGCTCAGGGCTAACGGTCTGGGTGGGTTTAGATTGATCACTAAGTAACTGGACAGCCTTCCATCATTGATTGGTCAATGATGGAAGACTGTCAGTTATTAATTGATACATTTATGACCGCCCATGCATATCGTCACTGTGATGGTGGGCGGCATGCATTAACGGTCAGGGGGCCAGGCCAGGACTCATTGAAGAGAGAGAAGAGTCTAAGGTTAGTGTACACAGTATAACTAGTGTAATTTGATCACACAGGGTGCAGGCAGGGGGCTATATAGATACACAGCATTAGTTAATGTAGCGCAAGGGTTATTTTAAAGTGACAGTGTCCCTTTACTAACTTTACTTAATTTTTAATACTATTGAGACTTGAAATGATGATGTACACCTTATATTTATTTGTTTTTGGGTTATACTAATACATTGTTGTGTTTTTTTTATTGCAGGGTGAAGAAAATATTTGGGGGGGCGTTTGCCCTGATGCCCCAATGGACGGGCCGCCCCTGCACATATTTGAGCTTTAGCCTTATGATCAGACCTTACAGTGAACAGTTATGCTTCATTTCCTGTAGCATTGCTGTAGCATGCTTTATTTCCTGTAGATTGCCTGGATCTTCTTGCCGTTCAAAGGACTCTTAGTTAATAATCGCATTTGCTTTTTCTCACCGTGACATTTGCGTTTCA
The DNA here is from genome assembly GCA_027410445.1 of Discoglossus pictus. Classification (NCBI taxonomy): domain Eukaryota; kingdom Metazoa; phylum Chordata; class Amphibia; order Anura; family Alytidae; genus Discoglossus; species Discoglossus pictus. The sequence continues at coordinate 225,063,994 of CM050166.1, read as the reverse complement.
CCCAATTTTCCTCACAATTATATAGAAAAATATTGTTTTTGATAGCACGCATTTTACTGACCAAGGCCCTCATTCAGTTGCAATTTGGCCAATTGAATAGGGGTCTAAATAAGCACATAACATATTTTTTTTAAAGAAGTTTTTACTTAGTAAACATCTATCCAAAAGCAAGGTTTTCACTAACTAAAAACTTATTTAAAAAAAATATGTTATGTGCTTATTTAGAGCACTATTCAATTGGCCAAATCGCAATTGAATGAGGGCCCAAGTCATTTGTTGGCATGTGACACAGTGCTTCTCTCATTGACATTTGACATATATCATCTCTGAACCAGGGAGTAATGTCGGCTTTGTATCAATATTAAATTGGCATTTTGACATCTCATATTTAAGATAAGGAAAATAATGTATAATCACCACTGAAATCTCCCACTTTTGAGGAACTTGAAAACTGAAAATGTGTGTAACAAATAAAAAAACAGACTTTTATTTAAATATATACAGCCTTATTAAATTGCGATTCAGTACATTTAAAAGGGCTCTATTTAAGCACACAACATATTTTTTACAGAAGTTTTTAGTTAGTGAAGACCTTGCTTTTGGATAGAAGTTCACTAGCTAAAAACTTCTGTAAAAAAATATGCTGTGTGCTTAAATAGAGCCCTTTTAAATTTACTGAATCACAATTTAATAAGGCTGTATAATTTCTAACATAAACTATTATATCACCTTTTCTTCTAGAGGCAACATTTGTATATTCTTAACCTTATAAGTCACTCTATTAGGAAGGGATAACTAATGATCACTAATGGCAATCAATTATCTTGTCAGTTAATTAACTACAGAGTAAACCCTACATAGCTAAGCTAATCACCATCCCTAAAACATTGTGAGCAAACTACTATGGGTCACTGCTCCGAGTGAACTTCACAACACACGAAGGGCAAGGCAAAATCTCAATCAAGTTTTGCACTGAAAAGAAATTATGAGTTACTCCATTACACTCCCCAGCCCCATGCTAATAGGATTTTGCTGATCACTCAAAAAAAGGCAGTGTTGTAATAAAAAAATAAAAAGATTTACGTTTACCAAAGACCACTCGCAAATGCTTTAAAAAAATGCTTTGAGTAATTGCTTTTCACATAAGAGAAGTATTACATTTTTTTGATTCTTAAATAATGTAGAAACACAAATTCGAAACACTACTAATGATGATAAGGACTGAATTATAGATAAAGATTTGTGTATTTGATTCACTATTTTTCTTTTTTCCTACTATTATTTGTTTTTTAGTAATTGAGAGACATATAATTCAATGGGTATTTTTTTTTTACTTACCAACCTGATATAAAATAGAATTAGCAATTTAATATTCATTACAGCTAAATGGAAATACAGTAAAAGGGGCCCTCTAGAAGCACCTAACACTTAAATTTAAGGACAATATTATATTTAAAGTAGTAATAAAGGTGGATAAGTGTTGTTTTTCTATAAATACTAGAATTTACACCCATTCTATAGGAATTCCCCAACTAGGTGGAATGATCTAGATGATATAGCACTTATCGAAAATGTACCTACCGTTATATTTCTTAAAAACTACCTTTATTTGTGAAAGTTATTTGTAACCGGAAAGTATTGAATATTATGTCCCTATGGAATGAATTAGTATACTTCTTGAGATTATGTGCCTCTACTCCTGCAAAATTGCACTGCGCCATAGTGGTCTTTCAAACTTGAGTTGTTTGACATCTCCTATGTTTCCTTCTTCCACCCCCTACGTTTGAGTGGGAAAGTTTTAGCTTTTTGTGGGTGTCTTCTATATGTAAAATGTTTTGCGAGCGGGAGTCGAACCATGGGGGCTAGAGTTGGGCTGGAAGACCATCTGGTCTTGTATAAGCTTTAAGATTATCATCCACAACGCTAAAGGTTTAAACCTTCCGGTTAAGAGATTTTCTGCCTTCAATGCATTTACTAAGGAGAAAGCAGACATTACATGTCTGCAAGAGACACACTGGCAGAAAGGAACAACTATGACATTTTTTGAGAACATTTTCCATTTTATTATAATTCAACCTTTAAAATAAAGATAGAGGAGTGTAACATTTTTTTCACCAAAATCTGAAACTGATGGAAAAATATGTTGAATTAGATTCTGAGGGGAAGATAACCAAGAATACACCATCTGTAACCTATATGTACCTGACAAAGGCTAAATAAAATTCTTCAATAATATTTTTAAAATTATAAAAAAATATAGACATGGCGCAACCCTAATTTGTAGAGATTTTAATCTATTTCGTAACCCAGAATTGGATAGGAAGTCAATTAAAAAAACCTCCAGAATCACAAATGCTTAGGAAAGTTAGAATGTTTAATAATATAATAACTACTTTTCAAGTATAAGGTGGTTGGCATGTATTTCACCTTAATGAGAAAGATTACACTTTCTTTTCCAACAGACACGAGTCATATACCAGACTTGATTATATTTTTTTGGGATTGTGCTACTTTGCAAAATATTCAGGAGATTGAAATTGGTTCTAGATCATGGTCAGACCATTTGATTATCAAATTAACCATGAAAGGTGTAAACAGAAAACTGTCAAGATTATCTTACAAATTAGATAGTTCCCTTCTCGATGATAATATAGTGAAAGATAAAGTATTAACAGGACTAAAAGAGTTCTTTAACTTAAATCAAAATGTAGACAACTTGAGTAGTTTTCTCTGTAATAAGTCGTTTATCAGAGGTATATTTATGGCTCTGCCGGCCCAAAAAATAAAGCAGAGGGGACTTCCTCTGTGAGACTTATATATACAATTGAGTAAATTTGAACAAGAAAATAAAGCAGATAAAATAAAACAGTATAGATCAAATGAACATTACTTTAACTCAGATTAAAAAGATCAATCAATCTATTGTGTATAGATCAATTTGGGCGTTACAGCAAAATTTATACTATTACAACAACAAAGCGAGTAGAACTATGGCTGATAAAATTAAAAAAAGTTTATAAGTAAAAGAACAAAACTGGATGAAATTGCCAACGCTTTTGCAAACTACTACTCAAAATTATATAATTTAAAAGAAGATATACATTTTCCCTCTCCTCCAGAAATTTCTAGAAGAAATAGACCTTCCTAAATTTTCAACTTTAGATCTTGAAATATTGAATCAAGATATTTCAGAAGAAGGAGTAATGTTAGCTATTTCCTAACTAACTAACCAATATTATAAAACATTCAAATTAGTATTAACAAAGTTTTTGGTGAAATCCTTTAACAAAATAAAATCTGAAGAGAAAGCCCAGCAGAGATGCTCAAAGCTCTGATTATTACAATTCCCGAGAAAAATCAAGACTTAACCCTTTGTAAAAATGTCAGACCAATTTCGTTTTTAAATTCAGATATTAAGCTTTATGCTAAGATCTTGGCAAATAGCTTAAATCAGGTCATAGCTAAATTAATTCTGTCGGACCAAACTGGCTTAATTCCAGGAACGTCTGGTTCGGATAATATTAGAAAACGTCTGTATCTCTTGTTACACTCAAAATCTATAAAGTTACCTGCAGTTTGTATGTCGGTAGATGCAAAGAAAGCCTTCGACAGAGTTGGATGGTACTATATGGACTATACTTTGTTAAAATTTGGGCGAGTTTGGGTCAAAGGCCATAAAAGCTCTATATAGTAACCCATCCACCTGTGTCGTAAGCACGGAATTTAAATCGGCCAAATTTAACATCTTGAATGGAACGAGACAGGGGTGTCTCCTTTCTCCTGGAATTTTCATATTGATGAACGAACCTCTGGCCGACAATATTAGACAATCTGCAGAGTTAACGGGCATCAAAATAGTTGAAGTGGCAATTTGCCCATTACTATAAGACCAGAGCAGAAGTGATACAGGAGAAAAGGAGCCAGATCACATGGATGAAGGAGCGGAGAGCACGTCAGGTTAACATGCAAAAGGACCTGGTAGCAGCTCTTAAGCATCAGTGGATGGCATTTCTGGAGCTCCAGCAGGAAGGTGCGCTATCAAACTGGACGGACTGGTTTGGGAGGAAATCGCTTTGGAGCAGGCATATGATTATCTGATGGAGTTGGCTATTGCTTTGCAACAGCCTTCTTACTACCGGCTAAAGTTAATGAAAAGAATACAGGGTGTACTGCAGGGCAATCCTGCATGTGGCATTGGGCATATAGAACAGGGGGTGAATCTGTATAATCAGCGTTGCCAAGAATTGGGACTAGAACCAGGGTCCAAGGAGGCTGCATTGATTGAACCCTTTATCCAGGAAAAGTTGGAGCTGCAAAACAGTTATATGAAGCTGCTGGTAGAGGCAACCATGGGTAAGACCTGGCTCAAGGGGTGGAAGGAGCCTTGACAATCAGGGAAGAATGAAGAAGATGAATCCTGTCATCAGGAGGTCCTAAAAGCATCTGTCCCTGTTGAAGAACTGGAGAAGACGATTGCAGAAAAAGACAAGCATGTAAAACAGAAGGAAGATTCTTAGGCTCTGGCACATTCTAATTTTGCAAATGCTGGAGAGGAGCTCAAGGCTCTACAAAGAGAAAATATGTCTCTAAAAGCAAAAATCAATATGTCCCAAGGTTTGAAGAATGAGCGGGAACAGCTGAAAAGAAATATCATTGAAGAGATGAGAAAATAAGATATCTTGATGAGCAACTTCAGAATGAGCATGCCAAAGTGTCTTACAAAGTTGAGGAAAACAATGCTCTGCATAATCACAACAAGCAGTTGCAATTACAGATCAGGGATTTACAGGCTAATAAAGATTTATTAGGACAGATGCAGAAGTGTAATAAAGAAAAATATGAAAAAATCAAAACAGTGAACAAACTGTTAGTGGCCAGACTCATAGAGGAGGCAAACAATCAAGAAGAGTTAAGAATATCGAGAGAAGAAAATTCCACATTACAAATGAATATGAGGACAAGGAAAAAACATTAAGAACGCTGGAGGCCAGATTGAATGAGTGTGAGAACGAAGAACCAAATGGAAAATAAATTGAAGAGTTACAACAAGAAAACAAGTCTTTGAAAAATAAAATTACAAGAGAAAGCAAGTAGAGTAGTGTTCTTGAATCTGAGGTGAAGGAATTACACATACAACTTGAAGATACTATAATCGACCATGAAAGAACACTCAACAATAAGCAAAAGGTGAAAGATGATGCAAAGATAACAGAAGAATGTCTTAACAAAGTGGTTGATAGATTAAAATGTGTTGCTGATGAAGCAATCAAAATACAGAAAGAAACAGATATCCATTGCCAGCATAAGATTGCTGAAATGGTTGCATTAATGGAAAAACATAAGCACCAGTACAATAAAATGGTTGAAGAAAATGACAAAGTATTAGGACACTACAGATCAAGAGGACAAGAATTAACATCTATTATAGCGTTTCTGGAAATGGATCTGTCTTGCAAAACTGATGAAGTAAACTCTCTTAAGGAGCAACTAAAGCAGCAAATAGAAGAGAAGGAAAACGTTGCAAACGAGGCAGAAGAAACCAAGATTTCCTTACAAAAAGAAGGGAAACACAAAATTATACCGACATATTTCATAGAGACTCCGAAGCAGAATACTGAAAAAAGAGATTTCAAGAATCCAACATCACTTTCAAAGAGGTCCCAGCTGTCACAAAAAGAAATAAAATACAAAAATATACAGACATATTTCATAGACACGCCCATGCAAAATATTGAAAAAAGAAATTTCAAGAATCCAACATCGCTTTCAAAGAAGTCCCAGGTGTCACATTAGCCTGCTCACGTGGAAACAAACAAATTGTCAGATAAGAGATATACAGCTATTTGGTCTACATCAAGAACCACATATAAACCACAAAAGTGTTATTCACTAAAGAGTCCATCTAAGTATGGAAAGCCTTAATATGAAAATATAAATCCAACTCAACAAGAATCTGCGAAGAGTTGCTTTAGAATCACTCTGATAGCTCTTAACCAACTGACATTCTGGTTATTTGTGAATATAATGGATTGCTTAAGAAGTTATACCCAAACTATCCCCCATCCTCAACAATTTTTGACACAAGGGATTTATTGCCCACTTTTGGTTACATAGGCCCATGGACTGTTTTAGTCATAACAGGATGGCTGTTGGGACTGACCTGATTGGGGAGGGTTGTTATGGCATGGGATCCACTGGAGTCACTTCCAGAACTGTTTTTACCCCTGGACATTGTACAGAAGAAAAAAAAGCTACCCTGAACACTTAAAATAAGGCCTCGGGCAGGGGGAGGCCCAGGGGGATTGTTTTCTACATTTGCCCCAATGGGGTTGAGTAGCCCAGCGACCGAGACATGCACTTACACATGGACCTTGTTTTTGCAGCATGCCGGTGTTCATCTAATAGAGATAACCGGGCTGCTGCATCTAAAAGGGGGGAGTAGTTGTCATGATCCTCCTGATCACCAGTTTTGGGACTCATGTGATCCGGTGGTGTAATATGTTTATAGTTATATTATGTTATGTAATGTTAATTATTGTATGTTATGTTATGCTAATTACTGTATGTTATGTTGCTTGCCTATGTGTGATTGACTGGTGATGTGTGATTCTGTATGCTGTATGTTTGGTTCATTAAGTGTTAAATATTTTAGAATGTTGTGTTGTCAGGCTGTAACTATCAGAGTTAGGCAGTTGAGAGTTCAGTTACAATATTTAGGACGTTCACATTTCCTATTGGCTCCTAGGGCCGTCTCATACGTAAAGCTTTTTTTGGCTGCTCCCTGCATAGACATCAGTTGCAGTAACAGAACAGGGTTTATTAGAACTGAGTTGAGTGCTCTAATCTGGAGGACTGAAAGATTTAAATTGGTGTAGAATTTAGGAGAAAAAAAAACTCCTGCATACTTTTTACTGCATTACCCTAAATTAAATAACCAGATTAGCATAGGACTCTTACTTCTTTGTCCCCATATGCAACAATGAAAGAAAGAATACTCAAGCACACCAATATTCTAATCAATAAAGTTTACTTAGCTGCGGGTATATGGTAGATTAATAGTTTACAGTGACACTTAGCAGTACAATGTAGAACAGCTTCATGTGTTTTTATGGGAAGCTCTGGGTGTGTCAGAACCATTTTCTCAAATTGAAGGCAGATGTTCACAGCAATATGTTCCTGTTAAGTTTTAGCTTAACAGGTCTAATGAGTTTTAGCTAAACAGGTATTTAAGCTCAAACTAAACAAAGAAAGTTAAATGCAACTGAAACTTACAATAGCATCAGTTTGTAAGGTAATGATTCTGGATAGTAAATAAAGCAATGGAGCAAAAATTAAGGAAACATTAGAAAACTTAAGCAAAAAACAATACAAAACTAGTTTATTTATTTTAATTTTCGTTCTTTCTTTTCTTTATTAATTTATGTATATATATTTATTTATTTTTTTATTACTTTCTAAAAACATTTTTTTTTCCATTCTCAAATCAAGTTCTTTAAATAATATGCAATACATCTGAGAATTCAGTGCTGCTTTATTATATGAAAAAGTCTCCCCAAAAAGCCTTTAAATTTGCTCAGTGATCTTGGATTTCCTGGACCGTATATCTGCCTCTGTGCGCTTCTATCTTTGCTCTATGGTTCATGATGAAGTGGAGCATTCTGATGAAATTCAATTTTATAATTAAGTGAACAGGACTTGGAGAAGTCACAGTTCAAGAATATACATTATAAATAGTGCATGCTGGAATCATTCAGTTATGTGTGAAACTCACCGCTCCGAATTCTTTTGTGAAACTATGAACACAGGTGGTTTTAAGTACCCATTCATTAGGGCTTGACTGAATGCTGAAAAGAGTTCTGCTGATAAACATGAAACTACACTCGTTGAACCAAGCAACTGCTGGCCTCTACTTCTCATTATGACTCCATGGAAAAGTTTTAGAAATTTTGTTCAAACTATGCCACTTATTTTGTAAAAATAAATGTTGCTGACAAAAGATGGTAGCTTAGACATATTGAGATGTTTTATTAATCATTAAGAGATTACAACCCCCTACTCATATCATGGGGGCTAATGGGCTAACAACCTCCTTCCCTCTCTGCCTCCAAACCTCTTCTAAAGTATGTGGGGGCTGAGAGGTTTCTTGCAATCAATATGGTAAATCTTGTAGAGGGATTTTTAACAACCTATTATCACATAGTCAAGAGATGCTGACATATCCTCAAGTTCAGCCGCTTGAAATTGTCCATCCAAAACACTGTGCCGCACTATCGATAAAATGAAGAGACCAACTCCACTAATGTAAGCAATATTTATAACTAGCAACGTAACTGTCAAAAATGAAGGGGCAATACAATTTTAAGCCATGGGAATGCTGTTTGAGATATAATTGAAACAGTTTTGTACTGTGAGGATTTTTGGTGCTCATTGCGAGGCCTAGCAATGCCTCGCATGCCTAGCAATGAGCGCCTTTGGCGCTCTTTGCGAGCCTCTCCTGTCGTGTACTTTTGGTCCTCTGAGCGAGATATATACTTCTATGTATATTTAGTTCAGTAATAATTAATGATTTCTTAAATAAATTAATACACTTTATTTATTTATAATTGATATATGCAGCGAGCAATAGGCTGAAGAGCTAACAATCTGTTTGTATTTTGCATCTGCATAGAATATACATTGTGAGGGCTGTTGCCCTGCTTATAAAGTGTAATGAATGTTTGAAGTGTGCATTCTAAATAGGCTGCGTGCGCGAGGTAAAGCCGTTGGTTTATTGTGTAAAGCGGCATTGTATAGTCGTAATGTTATTAATGTGGTACGCGTCTCGTGAGCATTTTCCGGCTTTTGTAATAGTGTATCTTGTAGGTCGTAGTATGATGTGTACGCGTTTTGCAGTGTTTTGTGTGGCCCAGGTCGTGTAGCCTCGTTTTCAGTTTTTTGGGCGACCATTTTTTTCATCGCTTAGGCGATTTTGAAGTGGCGAAAATAGTCTAAATCAAGTTAAATTCACATTCCACCTCACTCACAGACGTCCTGGCTGTTGCCCCATGCTGTCTGTGATGTTTGTGCAATTTTTGGGGGTGTATTTATTGTGTTTTTCAGGTTTTTGTTCGTCCGCTAATCTCGTAAATTTTTGCGTCTCGTATCGTTTTTTCTAAGTCCCGCATCTTGTATTTTTTTTTCTAAATCCGGTGTCTCGTATTTTAACGTCTTGCCTTGCTTTGCGAGGCTCTCAGCGATGAGCGCCTTTGGCCTTTGGCACTCATCGGCTAAGTGCTACAGTTTAACAGCGTTAACGGCTCGCCTCGCTTTGCCTACTATTATATGTGATACTGTCTTCTTGAAGGAACTTATGTAAGTATATATTTTCCAGTGTAGTACTATGGCAAATTATAAACTGTAATCTTGATAGCTCTATATTTCTTCCTATAATGTATTAAAGATATTTAGTATGATATTACAATGTTACCTTAAGCTGGAAATGTTACCAAATGTGCAAAGAAATGTCCTTGACCGATAATATCCCAAGCACAACAGTTTATTATGCTATTCTATAATCTGTGAGTCCGAAACATAATTTTCTTCATTGGACTTCAAGTTTCTCTTGTTTCAGATGCATGCTTGCTGCATTTTTTATATTTTCCAAATATATTACATTTATTTAAAGAAGCGTTAGTACATATATCTGGTAAATAAGAATTATAATTGCTAAATGTCTTCCACATTTACCCTTTTACCAAGACAAATCATTATGTATTTGGTTAGAAGTTATGACACCAGACTTCTTCAAACATTAAGGTAATATACATGAAATAGACAAATAAATCGTTAGAATCTATTTGGCAATAAATAAAAGGCTTTGAGGAAAGTAACTTGCGATTTTAAGAATCGCAATGGATAGTAGCACGGAGCAAGTAACCCAATCGGAGCCCGCAAGTAGGAGGCAATTGAATAGCTACAGGAAGTAAATTGCTATCTCGAAAAAGTATCAATTGAATGAGGCCCCTTGTCTCCCAGTGTCTGAGCTCCAGTCCTGGTGGCTAACTTGACATTTAAAGAGACAGATACACCATTTTCCAGCTGCATGCAAATTGGCCCTGATTACAACCTAGGATACTTAAAAACAGCTGCCCCTCCTCTCCCTTGCCTGTTATTTGGCTACCAGTTTATGCCTTTTGACTCTTGTGTCTATCATATTCTTACTTGCCAGGCTAACATGTTAGTCTCCAGACTCCTAATCACTCCTGATTCCTGTGCTACCAGCATTAGCCTCCTCGCTACTAAGGCTAACAATTTAGCTCTCAGAATCCGTAAGCTACCAGTTTTCCTCCTGTTCCCTGTGGATTCTTCTTTTAACTGCTGTAGCTACCACTCCTGATTTCTGTGGCTACCAGCTTTTGCCTCATGGCTCCCAAGGCTACCATCTTAGCCTCTAGACTCCTGTGGCTGCCAGCTTGCTCCATGTTCCATGTGGCTACTATGTCTAAATTCTGTGGCTACCACGCCTGATTCCTATGGCTACTAGCTTTAGCCTTCTGTCTCCTGTGATTACCAGAATATACTTCAGACTCCTGCAGCCACTAGCTTGCTTCCTCTTCCCTGGGGATACCATTCCTATTCCCTGTGGCTACCAGCTGCTTCCTCCTGTGGTTTAGAGAACTTCAACCATAAAGATCATTACTACTCACACATGCAGGTATTCCTAACCTTGATAATTGTTGACAGTGATGTTTTTATTGGTTTTTAAAGTGGGTGTGGCCTCTCTATAGCCAGTCTATGATTAGGTGTCATTCAAAGCGAAATGAGGCAGTCAACTAGATGTGCCCAGGTTCAGAACTGTTCCATTCCAGTTTTCAATGACTCACCCAAACTAGAAACTGCTGAAGTAGTAGCAAGATTTCAAACACCCCATCCTGTAGCAAATATCATTGTAATGCTTATTAAGTATTCAGTATTATCTTGATTGCTGGCCCCATGGGATGAGACCAGCTAATGACTAATCGGGAAAGCTTTCATGTTCCTCACAGTGCCCAAATCATCTTCCTACTACACATTTTTCCTTATGATTTCCTTGTGCTCACTCCACCCTGGTACTCTTCTACATGTAACCAAAAGTGATAACATCTGACTCTTAAGAGCAGTGTACTTGCTCCCTTTTTCTCAGCTAGATGAAACAAATACCAATTAGTTGCATAAATAAAGACCAGTGGGTGGAGACCAAACTACACCAGAAGTAGATAAAAAACTTGTTATTTTTTTGTTTATAAAGCCAATTGTTTGATTTTTAAATTGATTATGAAATGTATTCAGTTATCAGAAGATCTGTTTGCTATAGATGATTTTTTATTAACAGACAATTTAGATAACGATTTTCTTTGAATTATCTTATATCATGTTTTTTTTGTTGTTTTTTGGATGCAAATAAAAATAATAAAAAAAATAATAATAATCTTCCCCAACTGCCAACATCAAACAAACAGATCACTCAAGAGGCCTTCAATGAGTGTTTTCTGCATTATTTGTTTGAATGTTGAGGAAACAAATTTGTTTACTTTGGGCAATATGCAGCTTTTTTCCACTGTTCCTATTGGAAAAATATACTTATATTTGCACTGAATCTGGGAACAAGGGAGTGGCTACAAGGTAATCATCTCTGCTTTCATAGCACCTGCATGTGGATTGTTTTCTAGACACTCCAAAACATTGGGTCAATTATCACAAGTTCATCATTACTACCAGCAGCTGTAACTCATCACCATGATCATCACAAGTGTTTACTTTCATGTTTACTATTTTTTATAGGGATTACAAATGTTCTGTTAGTTCTATTGTTTTCGTAAAATTCACGAAAACAGTTACCATTTTCAAAATATTTTGTGCTTTCCTGTCTGCAATTAAATGTGCAATTGTTTATGCTTTTTACAACTGAGAAAAAAAAATCCTGTTTGTTTTTATAATCATAGCACTCTGCTAATCACTGTATGACTTTTGAAATGTTTATCTGAAAGATACTAAATGCAACTATGACCTTGCTGATACTAGTGATTTGTTTGGTACTTCAACTAGTCTGACTTAGCATTAAATTGTTTCATCTTTACTTAGCATTAAATTGTTTAAATAATGCCATATAATGTGTTGTTGCTAACACTAACAGACTAAAAAACATGTTTTGATGATACTGAAAGACATATACATATAATTCTGAATAGGAAACTTTCCTGCTAGGGTTAGGATTTAGGGTTAGGAGTCAGGGTTTAGTGGTTAGGGTTAGGGGTAAGGTTAGTGGCAGAGGATAAACTTTACACTGACAAGACAAATGGCAGGTGCGCCACCTAGTGGGTGATGCATGTGGCCAGCCAACAGTACATATCATATATATAGTTGTGGTAATAACAAATTAATTTTGTTGAAAGTCCTTCTTGAATTATAGATGTTTTAGTGATGAATTCATCTTGTAACATTTGTCTTTTCCTTTTTCTCTCATTCAGCAAATGTTGGAAGCAAGAGATCATAGCTAAAACGCCTTGTCTTTCTTTTCTAATTCTGTGAGCATCTGTATCATTTTCTACAAAATGATCAACAATTTTATTTATCGTCTTCAAACTTTTAGTGAGGAAAGCTGTCTTTGGTTTCTTTGTTGTCTGAATCACTATTTTCAAGTTCTGCCTTAATCCCTTATTCTGACAGTTCTTGCAGGTTGTATTTGGTAAAGCTTTCACCAGAAACCTGCAGCAACTTCTGAATATCTTGATTATCTGCATCTCCTAGGCTTATATATTGACTTGGTTGACAATTTGGTCAACAATGGGATCTTCTGTTTTAAAATTGTTGAATAGCTACTGCCTTATCTTCCTCGACACTCCTTTCATAAATGTATCTGTCACTTATTTCTAAGAGAGTTTGATGTTGCTTACGGCATTCATGATGTTATCAATAAGTTACTGAAACGTGCCGTAAATATACAATGCTTTAAAGGTTGAAATGACTCTCTAATCTATTTGCTGGCTTAAAGATGCAATGTTGAGCCTGAAAGCGTTAGCAACAACCCGTATTGCTGAGAACTATATATGTGATTCCCAAGTGACAGGTAAACTAGATTTTAGAATTCCTTTCATAGTTCTTTTGAAATGATATACAAGCAATGGTTTTATTTTGAAATCACCACTGGCGTTACTGTGCAGAAGAAGGGTTAAACAGTCTTCGACAGCTTATTATATATTGGTACTTGCTTTTGTTCACATGGTATGAAGGTGCGCTTTGGCATTCTCTTCCAGAAAAGTCCAGTCTCATCAACATTGAAAACTAGTTTGGGATGATATTTTCCTCTTTCAATTATGGCTCTTAAATTTGATGGAAAGGCTGAAGCAGCTTCAGGATCTGCAATCAGCGCTTTTCTGGTAATTTGTTGTACACGTTGCTTCTTTTTTTAAATCTATCAAACAAACCTCTGCTAGCTGCAAATGTTTATTATACTGTATGCTTTCTTTGCCTTTGAATATGACTAAAAATACTTCTAGCCTTTTACATGACGATTTCTTGACTTAATTGCATGTTGCGTCCTGTTTCATCATCAATCCAAATAGAAAGATGTCTGTCCATTTCCTCTAAGACATAGCTTCTGGGTCTGGTTATCTTTGTTGCAGATAACCAGATCTAGAAGCTGGGACTTAGAGGTGGTTGCTGAAGACTTTATTTTGTCCCTGTTTTTCAAAATTATTCTTATTGTAGAAGCTGACAAATTGAAAGCTACTTCAATGTCAACTTGACGTTTACCTTTTTGTAATCAATCCAGCACCTGCATTTTAACTTCAAGCAAAATGCTTTTTTTGTTTCAATTTTATTTTTACTACCTTTATTCTCGCTTACTTAAAAAAATGATGATGATTATTTTTCAATAAACAAATAGAATTTAGATATTAGAATGAGATATAGGGGTGTATCCCATTTTGATTGTCTCACACGATTTGCACCTTCTGGTTGGCTGAAATATGATTGACAGTGATTTCAGCTAATCAGAAGGCGCCATTTCTATTTTTCACTGGAGCATCATTTGCGGCGGGGAGCTCCTCAAGGGAGGAGATCCGTTAGTTTTTTAACTTTTTTTAGAATATCTGTTTTTTTTTTACAAAAAATATTGTCCAGACTTGGTATGTGGAAGGTAAAATAATGTAAAGCTTAAAATAGCCCAATAATAATATTCTAGTCTTAAATACAGTTACGTAGTTTAGATGTGATATGTATACCGTAGAAGATATGACTCCTGGAAATGTTTGTGTTGACTATACTTTTAGTCAGGTATCTGATAATGCTGTGTGGTTGTTGCTGCCTCTTCACATAGCGCAGTTCACTGTGTGCTTACATGTGAGATACAAAGAGAAGAAAAAAAGAGGGAGAGAGGCGTCCACCCTAGTGCAGATAAAACTTTGATAGCAGATCTAAGATAACATCAGAAATATAAATGTAACACTCACATTTTACAACCTCATGAAATGAGGTATAAGCCTTGTTTGCCAGGAGATCATTTTCCCAGTTGTGTTCTTGCAAAACGATGGTTCTCTGTTCCGGAAACTGGATGCTCCTGGCTCCACAGACATATAATGTGGATGATAGTACCTTATCCTGGACCAAGAGAAATCTCTTAGGGGTCACATGTGTGTTCCTGGGAGAATTAGGTCCTTGGACCAAAAAGCTTACACCAAAATATATGTAACCAGATGCAGGTGCTACTATAAATCGTGTTGTTTATTCATAAAGTCTTGTAATCAAGTATGAAAATAAACAATAAAGTATAGCATAATAAACACCAAAAAATTGGGTATATAAAAAAGAAAAAAGTCGAACAATTAAAACAGACATGTTTCACTTGTCTTAGCAAGTTTTCCAATGTTTAAAAATGCCCAAAAAGATAAAAATATATGTATGGTGAGGTCCCTATAAATCCCTCTATAAATAGTAGCAAAAATTAAGGGAAAATGGACCAAACATTATGTTAATTGAAGGCCATGCTGTCTACACTGAACGCTGACCTTTCCAATGCTTCTTGGTTCGTGATACTCTATACCCATGTTGATAATCATTAAGTTTAGATGTATTTGAGAGCTTCTTAGTCTATTTATTTATTTGTTATTATATATTTATGTATTTGTTAAAGTGGATTTCTGTATTTTTTATATACTTTTACCCTGTTATTGTGAGCATCCATGAGGGAGTTTTTAGTATTTGTAATTCCTGGCCCCAGGGTAGGGTAGAGGGGGAAGTTTGTTAGAGGGGGGTAAGTTAGATATATTGGTTTATTGGGGTGGTTAATAGTGTAGTGTAGGGTAGTGCTTGGACTTTGTGTCATGAGGGTCTTGGAGGGTTAATTATTGTGAGGGTTAATTGTCCCATATGGGTCTATATAGACCCTTATGGGACTGATAGAGTTAATTAGACGCCCGTGAGTGATAGGGTTAATTTTAATTGTTAGGACCTGCGTGGCGCCAAATTATATTTTTAAATGTTGCCAGGGTCCCGATCTGAACCCCCCAGCAAGGGTTCATTTAGGGTCCCTCTGGGGGGACCCCACAGCATGGGGGTGTTTAATGTTAGTTGCCGCAGGGGTACTTACAGTGCCTCCACGGCATGGGGTTAACAATTTGTGTGCCGCGGCCCTTAAGGACCACGGGAAGTTTACATTTTTTAACTCTGCAGAGGTCCCGATGGGCACCCCTGCAGCAGGGGGTTGATGTGGGTACCCTGCAGGGGTCCCAAACGGAACCCCTGCATCATGGGCTTTAAGTGGGGACCCTGCAGCAGGGTGTCCACCTGCATTTTCCCAATTCCTACGGTCTTCAAAGCCCTATGGGCTTAGAGGTTGGAAACACTGATGTCATGATGACAATCTCTGTTTCCATTGTCTGTTTCGAAAGCGGGAGTTATGGCTCCATGTTCAGGCCCATAAATGCTGCTGACGACAGCATGGCTTATGATTCTCGCAAAGGGGTCTAACTTGCGTGCTCAGCCAATTTAATAGCAAAAGAAAAGTAGAGCAAGGACGCATCTCAAAAGTAGCAAATCGGGTATTTACTCTCAAGTAATGGCCCCAAATTGAATGAGGCCATAGATAAGTGGAAGCAGGGGTGCTGATGTGGCTCCTGGCAACAATTAGGTTCAAGATGTTACCACCCAACATATGCAATAAGCTCCAAACAAAAAAAGTTTTGCCTGTTCAAGAGAGAAAGAAAAAAATGCATATAATAATATTTATAAAGAAAGACACAGTGTGAAAAAACAGTGCTTTGTCACGTTTCAAAAACCTAAAGAAACAGATTAATTTGTTTGTATTGGTTGTTATATTAACTTGTTGGGTATTTAAACGAAGTCAGCTTTCCTGGCAGTCAGTCTATGATTAAGTGCCATTTGAAATGAAAAGCGTCAGACAACAGAGCTTGCCCGGGTTTGCTGGACATTTTGTAACGATGAATTATCGTTCAACAAAAGTTTTCTTTTTTCTTTTCTAAATTTTTATTAGTTTTTCAAGTAACAAAATTACACAAAGCAAACAAAATTATGCCTGATAATTAAACACAAATATAACGCATTATTATATAATAAAAAAAAAGACAAAACAGAAACAAAGAAAGAAAAAACAGATAAAGCCTCATTCACACTACATTCATAACCTGTGCTAATACCCAGATAAGGATGAAAAGAGTCTCGTAAAAACTTAATTTGTTTAAACATTCAAGGTTCCGCCATTGAGTCCCAAACCAACCATTTAAGTCTGTGTTGATTAATAATTTTGCCGGATTCATAAAAGTTTTCTAAATCTCTAATATAATTAATTTTTTTAAAGATTTCCACCCAGCTAGGGAGGTTGAGTTGTTTCCATCTGCTAATAATGGCAGATTTGACTGTGGAACAAATCTGAATAATTAACGCAAGTTCTCTAGTTTTAAGAGCATCAAAAAAGATATGAAATAGAAAGCCATATGGGGTGAGACAGATATTCTTTTTTAATGTAATTGAAATAAATTCATAGCACTCAACCCATACAGAGTTAATAGGAGGACATTCCCACCAAATGTGGAGTTGGTTGCCAATACCCCCACAGTTTCTCCAACAAAGTTTATCTTTGATGCTGTGGGAGATTTGGTATACTCTAAGAGGAACTATATACCATCTGTTTAAACTCTTAAAGTATACCTCCCTTTGGGAAGCGTTTTTAATAAATGTATTAGTAGCTCTAAAAGCTTTTTCCCAACTACTTAGGGAAATTGAATTGGTAAAGTCTTGCTCCCACAACATCAAAGAAGCGGGCTTGGTTTTCTCAATATTAGATCGTATAATATGAAAACATTTAAAAACTAGGTGGGAGAAGTCCATTTTTTGAACAAGCAGTTCGACTGAATTCAACTGCTTGCCAAAAACTTTATTAGTTATATGCTTATCTACCCAAACTTTTAATTTGTTCAAAAAGTTAAAATACCATTTTTTTTTTTTAAATTGAGAAAAGGGGGGAAGCTTTCTATTAAGAAAAAAATCACCAAGTATCTGAGAAGAGTTAATTAAGAAGTTAGAATTTGTAATAGGATTAATTTAATAATACTAGAAATTGGAGTTAATAAACTAGGAAAGGGAATATATACCTGCTTTTTATTAATACGTTGCCAATAATATAAATTTGACTTAACTATAACTGAGCCTTTCATTAAGTATTTAGCAGGAGATTTAAAAAAAAAAAGCAAACACTTTAAGTCACAATTCGTGATAAGTGAGCTCTCAATTTGTTGCCATGGATATTTATTGTTATGATCAAGCCATTTCAGAACTTGTGATAATCTGATGGCTTCATAGTAATATTTAATTACTGGATTGCCTATTCCACCATAACTGATCTGTTTAACCTAATATATTTACCAGAATGTATACAATTAAGGATTGAAAATGTGTAAGCAACACCGTTGGAAAGGGAATAGAGATGGATTGTAAAATATAATAAATTCTCGGCAAGATGACCATTTTAATAGTGACCACTCCAAGACAAGCAAGTACCACTCCAAGCTTTTATAGATTTATCACATTTGAGAAAGACTTTACCTAGATTAGTAGAAGGCATCTTACTGATGTCTTCACAGAATGTAATTCCTAGATGATTAAAAGAGTTTAAATGCCAGTTGTATGGAAATGTTGTCTCCAATTCTTTCCTAATCTTATTAGAGATGTTAATTGTAAGAATTTCAGATTTTTAAGCATTTAGTTTATAGTTAGAAATATAAGCAAATCTAGAAATAATTTGTTCCAAATGGTTTAAAGATTGACTGGGCGAGGTAAGGGACAGAATAGTATCGTCGGCAAATAGGGTGGTCTTGTGCACTCTCTCTCCCACCCTCACCCCTCCAATATTAGATGAAGTTCTGATAGCTAAGGCTAATGGTTCAGTCAGAAGGGTAAAGAGAATGGCGGAGAGAGGGCATCCCTGCCTCGTACCATTAGTGATTTCAAAGCTCTGCAAAACAAAGTTGGTACCGGCTACTGAAGCCGAAGGAACAGAGTGAAGAGCCACAATTGCATGTGAGCCGAAATTACCAAAACCCATCTCAGACAGAGTCAGTTTCATGTACTCCCACCCTATCAAAAGCTTTTTCAGCATCTAAAGAAATGGACAGGGTGGGAGCACAACTCTTGGAAATAGATATTAAGTTCATAAGTGTTTTGGCACTGTCTAAGCCGTGTCTTCCAGGAATAAAGCCGGCTTGATCCATGGATATCATGGTATGGATTATACCTCCCAGTCTAGTAGCCAAGATTTTAGAATATAGTTTCAAATCTGAATTCATTAATGAAATGGGTCTATAGCTAGCACATTTTTGAAGATTTTGTTTTTGGAATGACAATAATTGTAGCTTTTAACATTTCCTGTGGGATTTTGCCCAGACACATAAATTCGTTGAATATAGCTTTTAAAATAGTTAAAACTAAGTTGAACTTTTCATAAAATAAGTTGCTATAACCGTCTGGACCAGGAGTAGTGTAATTTTTAATTGTTCTATAGTGCAGCTAATCTCTAAATCAGAGATAGGAGCATTTAACACCTCCAATTGAGATGGAGTAATTTTTCGAAGATTATATTTCCTTAAAATGTTTTTAATATCTTTCTCTAAAGGAGGTTTGGCTTCCGTATGTTGTGAAAGATTGTATAATTTTGAGTAATATGAAGCAAAAGCTTTAGCAATGTCAAAGGGTTTCATAATCCATTTTCCTTGACTAAAACCCCCCTCAATTCTAGTGTATTGTTTTTTAATTTTGATTTTATTTGCCAATAATTTACTACTTTTATTATCATATTGGTGAAGTTTTTGTTGTAAGCGAAATAAGGCCTTATCAGAAATTAACTGGTTAATTCTATTAATTTGTTTTTGTAAATTGTTAATCTCAGTAGATTTTTTTTCTGATGGATTGAGTTTGTTATCTTTCTTAAGATTATACAACTGGATCAATAGATTATGCAGAGAAGTACCTCTTTGTTTTATTAAGTTACCTTTCATTTTAATTAAGATGCCTCTGAAATACGCCTTCTGAGTAATCCATAACAAGTTATTAGATGAGTTTTTATTGAACTCAAGAAATTCCTTAATATGAGAAATAAGATACTTCTTGTTATTGCCATTAGTAATCAATGAATCGTCCAGTTTTTGATCTTTAGAGATAGAAAAGCATAGTCTGAGATAGTGATAGGACCTATTTCAGCATAAGTTATTAGATTCATAGTAGGTTTATCCACCAAGAAGAAATCTAGACTAAAATACATTTTATGGACTGGAGAGAAAAATGAAAAGTCAATCTGATTAGGAAACAAAATCCCCCAGGCATCATATAAATTGTTACCCGTGATGAACCTTTGAAATAAGTTTGAGTCATTTTTAATCTGAGTTTGGTTTTTAATAGGTTTATATGTTTTCCTGTCAAGGTCAGGGTTAATTGTGAGATTATAATCTCCTGCTATGACTACATGACCATAAATATATTTATTAATTTTAAAAGCCAAAAATGGTATTTTATTACCATTCCAATGCGTTTCTTGAAGGAATAAAATATCACAACTTCATTTAACTGACATTTACATTGCTATTTTTGCTAGCTTTTATTTTGTGCATAATTCTAACTGGTTCATACAGATAAATAATGAGAAATTGGTACTGGAAACAACCCAACCTTATCCTATTCTTAGGAACCTTGAGGTAAATAAATGATATTTTAGTTACATAACCATTCATACTAACATGCATAGCTATAAGAAACATAAAAAACAACATTTGAGACCTGTAACTAGGCTGTACTCCAATAATAAGAAGTATGAAGCCGATATGGTACGAAGGAGGTGAGGATATGTGAAAAAATGTTAATTATTTAAAAATTTGTTGTTTGAGGCGACTATCAATGAAAGAGAAAAAAGGCAATTTTTTTACCACTATCTTCTCTCCCTCTCTTTTTCACTTTTTTCCTTTTTTAAGTGCAAAATACAGTTTAATACACACTAATTTAATAAAAAATAGTGTCTTGCTATTAAAGATAAGTGAACCAAGTTTTTATCTAAAAACTTCTACAAATTTTAAATATTTATATAAATTAATGTGACCACTCCTATGTAGGAGAGAGTATAAAAGTACAAAAATACACATTAATTAAAGAACTAATTTAATTTTAGTAGTGTTTGCAATGACTAATAAGCCTATCACTCAAGTGATATATTTATAAACATTAATTCATGTGACCACTCCTATGTAGGAGAGAGTATAAAAGTACAAAAATACACAATAATTAAAGAAAAGTTTCATTTTAGATGTGCTTGCAATGACTAATGAGCCTACCACTCAAGTGATATATTTTAGTGAATTATAATACAACCCGTGAATAAAGTGTTCATTAGCCTAAGTGTTAATTGCCAAACAAAAAAACAAAAAAATTGTATGTATAACTATTGAATGTCATAGCACTTATAAGTTGATAACATAAATTAGCGATAGTATTTTAGTGAGTTATCATGAAACCCAGTGGGTACAAATATTCAATGACATGCTTATAAAATACATTTCAGCAGAAGAAAACAAAAAAAAAAAACAGGAAATTTGTTATCACGTGGCCTACTCTTTTCTTCTTTTTTCCCCCTTTTCTTTTTCTAGGATCTATGACTTCTGCCACTCTGGTCTCAATGGTTTTAATGCATTAGCATCTCCGGACGGCGATTTAGTGACAATACCCCATTTAGATAGCAAGTCTCGCCCTTCTAATGGTGATATAATTTTGAACCATCTTGAGTCTTTTAAGACCGATAATCCCACAGGAAATGTCCACTTGTATGGAAGGTTGTCTGACCTCAAGGCCAGAGTAATGGATGAAAATTCTCTGCGTTTGAGTAATGGTGCTTCTGATATATCTGAATAGACTTTTATACCTTGATAAGGGGAAGGAAGAGACTTCAATACATAGCAAGCTTTACTGATTGCTTGTTTTGATTAAAATAAGTGAATCTTGACTATCACATCCCTAGGCCAAGAGGTGTCAAGATGTGATGGTCTAGAGATTCTGTGATAAGAGTCCAGTTTAAGATCGTGATGAGAGAGAGCTGGAACAAGTATATTAAACAATTTTTGTAGATAAGAGTCAAGATCCAAATTTAGAATGTTTTCAGGTATACCCCTAATTCTGAGATTAGATCTTCTCATCCTGTCTTCCATGCTTGCAATTTTAATATTCATGTCCCTTAGGTTATCTTCTAACTTTTGAGAGTAGGATAGAAGAGAGTTGTACTCAATGGTCAAATTATCACACCGAGATTCAATTTGTGATGTTTTGGAGTTAAGTTCTTTAATAGCCAAAGCATTTTCCATAATTTGATGTTTGATATCAGCCATTAAGCTGAGCTGAAAGTCATGGAGAATCTGTTTCATCTTGGATGGAGTTAATAGGTCATCATTCAAAATTTCTGTGTCACTGATTTGAGAGCTTTCAGATAACATTGTTGAATTCGGTTCTGGTGTTTTGTTGTTGTCAGGTGAGTTTGGTTGTGAGTCCTCTTGTGACTTGTTAAAGCCTTTAGGTAAAAAAAAAACAGTAGATTTCTGGGAGAGCTTCTTATCTTTAACTTTGTTCCTTGCTGGCATGATTGTTACTTGAAGGAGACTTCCCTTGTCTCTTTTTATTTTCTCATCAAAAATAGTAAAAAAAAAGACACAAAGAACAAAACACATAGCAGAAAAATTTGAATAATAAATGTACCATGGGAAGTTTATCTTCAATTAGGACTTATCACATTTAGTCCAAGTGATTACACTGTATCAGTGATTAAAATAAGTATTGCAGCAGTGTGTACACAGTTAGGTGTGCAGGGAACCAGAAAATAATGATTTTAATAATAATCCTTTATGTGTCCAATTGAGATATAATGCAGTGTGGAGAGCTGAGAGTCAAAGAGTATTCGGTGTGAGTGGATATTAAAAAAAGAGTAGAGAAAGGGTCTTATGGCCCAAACAGAGTTACTCGCAGAGCCTTGAAATGCTAGAGGTCCAGTACATGTGTGAGGAAATGATCAGAACTCTCACTCAGCCTCAGCTTGCAGCACTGAGACAAACCTCCCCTTTAGACACAAAACTGCTGATATTGTACTGCAGTGTATTATGTGCACAATGTGCACCGCTTATTTTGTCACAAGCCATCTGAGATAAGAATTGATTGCATGACCACCTGCTGTAATCGACACTCTCTGTTGTAGAGGTCCCCCAAGGCCAAACCGCCACAGCTCCCAGTCCCAGCACACATAGCAAATAAATATGAGTAGTAATTATACCATAGGAAGTTTATCTTCAATTAGGAATTATCACATTTAGTCCAAGTGATTACACTGAATCGATGAAAATAAAAAGTATTGCAGCAGTGTGTACACATTTACTTGTGCAGGGAAGCAAAAAAGAAGGATTTTAA
The DNA here is from genome assembly GCA_027410445.1 of Discoglossus pictus. NCBI lineage: Eukaryota > Metazoa > Chordata > Amphibia > Anura > Alytidae > Discoglossus > Discoglossus pictus. The sequence goes on along the minus strand of CM050166.1, from coordinate 225,041,038 downwards.
TAGTGATCCTTTATGTATCCAATTGAGATGTAATGTAGTGTGACGAGCTGGGAGGCATAGAATAATGGGTGTGGTTTGAAATTAACATGGAGTAGAGAAAGGGGCTTATAGCCCAAACAACATTACTCACAGAGCCTTGAGATGATACAAGACTAGTCCACATGTGAGGAAATAATCAGAGCTCTCACTCAGCCGCAGTTTGCAGCACTGAATCAGACCTCCCTTTAGACACAGAGCTGCCTATATTGCACTGCAATATACTATATGCAGAGTGTACACAGCTTATTTTGTCATAAGCCATCTAGAATTGCATAGCCACCAGCTGTAATCAGCACTTTCCACCGTGGAGGTCCTCCAAGGCTAAACCGCCACAGCTCCCAGTCCCAGTGACCACGCCGACCCCGCGCGGGTCCGCCACTCTAAATCTCGCGAGAACACCACAGGAGCACCAGCGGCGCCACCCAGAGAGAGGTAAGTTAAGGTCACTCAAAGCAGCAGAGCAGCGGCAGCGGCATCTGAAGAGGTCAGGACCCCAGAGAGGAGGCTATACCATCAGGCCAAGTTGAATATTTTCCATAGTCTTACCTCAGCTCCTTTGTCGGCCTCTAGCCGCATTACGTGGCAGCAAACACACTTCCGGTCACACCCATCCGATGATGACCTGGTAGTTTCTCTCAGCGTTCAACAAAAGTTTTCATTTCATATTTTGACTCCTTGAGCTTCATGTACTGCTTTTTGTCACATGTTCAATGGGAACAACCAGAATAATGATTTCCTTTATAGGGATTTAGATGAAGAGAAAAGGGTATGGAGATGCGCATAAGGTGGATCAAATTGGACAAAATGATTATATTAATGAGTAATAGGAAGTCACAAGTAAAGTCCCCCTTTATTATGTTACTGGACAAACTGATGTGTAAGATGTTTTTTTCTACACTGAGTTGTGTGGTTAGACATGATATGAATAAGAGTGTAATTTTTCATAGTGAAATCGTATTTTGTTTAGTTTTCCCAATAGTTTTGGTGTCAATGTGGCTTTGGTTGGATCTTCATTTGGTGGATCTTTTACATAGGAGTTGCTGGATCTTGGTGGATCTTCTACATAGGAGTTACTATTTTCAGATTCAGGTTGTTTGTTAGCTATGGAATCTAGTACCCAGGCACGAATACCTGGAGGTACATGTTCAGTTTTGTGGGGGGTAATAAAACTGTGTTTGGAGCACAGGGCTACTGGTAGATTGTTTGTGTTGTATTGATGTTGGATAACTTTTGAGAGTCATTATGCAAATGGGCTTATCCAATTTAATTTATTGTTTAAACTATTAATTTGGAATGTTAAAGGTTTATGGGTGATTATAATATGAAGAACTAGAAGACTTATTTTTATTTCAGTAAGGTGGTTCCAGAAGTTTGATTATAAGTTAAGACTATATCATTTTAAGTGGTATTTTTTGCAGTACTATTTACAAGAGGCTTGGTTTGTATAATTTGTACTGGATTTACAGGATGATTATGTTATGAGTCAGAAATTCCTATAAAGGAATGTTCTGGTTATGCAGATACCAGAGAAGGGGGGAATTGTATGCAGTTACGGGAGAACGTTATCATGCATCCATTGGGTCCCACCCTCAACTTTTCTAATTTCAATAAATAAGTATAATTTACTTTGGTCACCTTAATATCAGCAACTGGGGTATAATGAGTGAGACAGCTGATTTTGAGGTTATCAGTATTGGATGAGTTTAATAAGATTCCAAAGCTATGGTTGCCTCCACAAAACTTTTAGTTGTTTTGTATGTTTTGCTTCAGGAATAGACATCCTAGTTTTTAGAATAATCAGATAACTTTTCTATTGGATTTTGTAGAAAAAAAAACATGTGGACAAAGCTTGAGCCATATGTTAATCTCAATAAGAGGGGTATTTGTGCAATAGTACCTTCAGTTTACTCTGATATAGTGGTCATAGTGTGTGGTCAAATAATTGCCTAATTGATATTCATTAAGGTAAGAGGTTGGTTACTAGTGAGATGAGACTTCTTTATGTCTGTTATAATATAAAGCATATTTTTCAAGTTTGAGAGTTTAACTTCATACTTGTTTCAAAGTTGTGTTCCTGTTTTCTTGCATGCCTACACTTTGTACTGCACTAAAATCTATAAATCTATTGGTGCAGTCTCCTGTTAGTGGCATCTGGAGGCAATAATTGGAAACTCAAACTTTATATTTAACATATCCTCTTTTAACATCTATATAATGGAAAATATAGTTTAGAAAGTTTAAAACTTTATAACTTTAAAATAGCTATTCATTGTATTTCTGGGGGGTTACTATGTCACTTCAATATCAGTCTGTCTTGTGAAGAATCCTTGGAACTGTAATGCAGACAGTGCTGTTGGAAAATAGAAACTTAAACCATCACTTTCAGTTATATCTCCAGTGTCGACTCACTCACCTAACCTGCTTACAAGCATTAATTCTCAGCCATCTTGCAAACACCTCTCCAGTGTGGACTCACTCACCTAACCTGCTTACAAGGTATTTACAGCCACCTGGATGATTCAACATCACTCTATTTATCCTAATGTTACTTTAATTATTGATATCCATATCTTATATAATTTTTGGGCACATAGTAACATTATAGAAATCTTGTTAATTAGCTCATTTTTTATTGTACTATATTGTGTTTTTATCACACCTTCTTTCACCCCTCCTACTCACACCTTCTCATCTGGGCTTCACAAATGTTCTTCTTTTATGTATATGCCCTACTCAGTCCTTATCTCCAACTGTCATTTCAGCATTTACCCTCAGCCTCACTCACCTAACCTTCCTCAGACACTGCCTCGCCTGCAACACTCTCTTATGGTGGTTTTCACCTAAGCCACACACCTAGACCCGGGAACAAACAAGGTGTTGGTGTGGGTGTATTGCTTTCCACTCGCTGTACATTTCCCCTCTTACCCCCTGTCCCATCCCTCCAATTCTCATCTTTTGGAGTTCATACTATCCGTCTCTTCTCACCTATCTCTCTATGTGTTGCTGTGATATATCGCCCCCAGGCACTCCAACTAAATTTCTTGATCACTTTTCTGCCTGGCTCCCTCACTTCTCTCCTTCAATGTTCCTTCACTCGTGCTTGGAGATTTTAATATTGCTGTTGACACTCCCACCTCCCCAGCAGCAGCCAAATTGCTTGCGCTCACCTCTTCCCTTGGTCTCTCACAACTTACAGATTCTTCAACTCATCATGCTTGACACTCTATAGACCTTATCTTCTCCAATCTCAGCACAACCTCTAACCCACTCCCTCTATCTGACCATCACTTCCTTACCTTCAGGCTGATTTGGCCCACAGTACTCACTGTGAGGGGGTGGCGACCTGAAAGGCATCTTTCGACTGCTTGAGTAGCAAAGGCCGACAGAGGGAGCGAAGACTATGCAATGGCGGCAGTACTCAATGTAAGTTGATCCTTGGTCCACTGTGGGTGGTTGGCGAGGGCCTGGTGTGTGGTGGTGGCGCAGCATTGGTGCTTGCTGCCTGGAGGAGCGGTGTGGAGGCCGAGCAGTGAGTGGTGTGGACAACTTCCTCCAGCTCCTGCATTGGTCTCTAGTGAGAGAGGAAAGGGGCAGATAGCCCAGATAACTTACCTTGGAACCTAGCAGCAAACTCTAGCAGCCAGCACAGTTCGGCTCTACAGTTGGGAGGTCCTTGTGGAATTGCCTGACCAGGAAGCAGCGGAGGAGCTCTTCCCATGAGGTCAGTTTGAAATCTCCTAAAGCAGAGGCATGCAAAGGGAAGTTGCACTAACTAGACACTATCGCTGAGATGTTTACACCATGATTTAAAACAACTGAAAGATAAGTTTGCCTCTAGCTTTACATATGTAGTAAGTGCTCCTGTTCCAGTAACCATCTAAGCATGCAGAGTAGACCAATAACTGTACCCATAATATGAACCAAGTAAGAAAGACACATAGGGCCTCATTCTATTAGCGGCCGCAGCCGTTGCGGGGCCGCAAGGACCGGCCGCAAGCTATTCGGCTATTCTATTCCCTTACGGCCGGAGGCTCCGGCAGGCTTGCGGCCGGTGCCTTGCTATCTCTTGCGGCCGCTCGCGCCAGAGGAAAGCCTTTGATCTAAAACGGCCGCAAGAGTTTTGCAATTCAATTCCTCCGGGAAACCTCTCTGCAAGGCTAAAAACGAGCCGCTGCTTACTTGCAGGAAAGAGTTCTCACTAGCACCAATTAAGCACATAAAATAGCTTAAATAAAGCCATCCTGCACTTTGCGAAGACTATAAAGGGATTTTAGGTGTTAGAAAAAATAGCACATAATTATCCTGTACTCAAATCCGTAAAATATTTTATTTTTAATATCCGTAAAATATCCATGTAAAAAGTCCAGAGTGCTTGGATCACCTCAGACACACCCACGCCGCAGCCGGAAAATAAACAGGTAATTTGAACTCGGGTTTGGGCAGATGTGCAATCTTGAGAGTGGGTAACTTTTAATCCTCATGTCCCCCAATATGATCCCTAGCATTTACAGAGCTGTACAGTGCAGGCTTGAATTTATTTTTGAGTTTTTATATTTCACAGATTACGGCCGGTTCCAAGATATGCGGCCGGCCGTAAAAGGAGATCCTTGCGGGGCCGTATAATAGAATCGCGAGTTAACTGAACCCCTGCAAGGAATCGCAGCCTTACGGACGATTTACGGCCGCTAATAGAATGAGGCCCATATTCTGCAAAGCTCACAGAGTGAACAAAGGCTGACAAGAATAAACAAGAATTATCTTCTGTATAAATACAGGTTGTAAAGTGTTGGACTGAATGCCATTAAAATATATATAAAGGTGGAAAAAGTTTGCTATACAAGGGCAAACGGTTATATTATTACTCCAGTTTCTAGCACTAAATAACACAGAGGAGGTAGCTATAAAGCTAAGATTGTTACAACAAGGAATGAAGATAATGAAAAGATAATTATGCCCTTAGATTCACTGGTATAGAGTGTGAATTTATCAGAGGAATCGAATAACAAATGCTATAAAATGTTTTGCCTGGACTTGTCTGCGGCAACACTATCTAGAAGGAAAGAATTTGTGAGCGTTACGTATTCACTAAGGAAAGAAGGAATAATCTACAAATGGTTACCGCAAGGTGATTTATCAGTTTTGAAAGATACACGCTTGTTTAAAATCAACTCTGTGGGGCAAGGAGAAGAACTTTTAAAGAATTGGAAGATTCCTTTTGATAAGGATAATGGAGTTCCTCGAGCTTTAACTTTAGCCTCTTTGGAATGGCAACAACAATAAATAGGGGGAGTACATATAACTATTATTCTAAGGACTAATGACATTGATTAATATAGGTTCTCCATGTTATCTCTGTTTATTGTAGTGCTATTCTTGTTTTTTGTTTTGTTTTCTTCTAAATTTAAAATTTCTAGATTACTATTGCCAGGAGTGAGGGAAAGATAAAAATATAGGAATTGAATTAGTTAACAAGTACATTGTTTCACAAGATTTAAAGGGATAAGAACTAGAAAGGTGTAGGCATTTACAATTTACTTTTGGGTAGAAAACGTAACGATATGAGCTAAGAAAGCAATAAAACATACATAGATAAGGTCAGACCTTTTAAAGGTAAAGAGAATTCCACATTAAGAGCACTATAGATTCTAGAGTTAAATCGTTAGAGGTTTATAGATAATCACAAATGAGAATTTCTAGAATTTTTAAGATCAATTGAAAGCACTGGATATGAAATGAATTATGCACTTATAGATATTTACTCAAGTTATAACAAAAATATATACGAGTTTAAGTAGTAGAAGGAATTAGTTGCTGGTGATAAAAATAAAGTAAAAAAGAATAGGAATACACACAGAAATAATATTAAGGGAAAAAGGGGAAAGAAAAAGGGAAAAAAATGAATTAATAGATAGAGTACAACCTATATCTTAGTAGAATTGATATATATTCACAGATAATTTAACACTTAATATAATAACTTATAATTAGATATATTTTTTACTTTTCATTTATCCTCCTTGAGTAATATTTATAGCAATCGATACAATTATCAGAATTTAAAAGGAGTTTATTAGAACCACAATTTTTTTTAAGTTTACAAAATTCCTCCTAGAATTGAGCTAAGAAAGAGGAACCCTCCCCTCAAAGGGCCTAGCATTTTTTACATTGGTGCATAGCCCTGTAAGTTTCTACGCAATGGTGGGACCATCGACGAAACTTATGTAGTGCAATTTAAAAATGTACAAAAGGAATAATTATTTGTCCATTATATGACTCAACACACTTAAGTGTTGGATTTAAACAGTGCTGTTTATAATTATTTTTTACTTTCCTTTACGGTGTATTTTTTGATTTTTAATTTCTAAAAAAAAAAGTTTTCCTAAAACAAGATAATGTTAGGAAACTAATGAATCTGAAGTTGAAGGCAAAAAGCTCAGGTGCTTCCACCCTATTCATGTCATTAGATGCTGAGAAAGCTTTCGACAGGGTAGGGTGGGAGTACATGGAAGCAACTCTGGACTTAATGGGCTTTGATAAATTTGGCTCACATGCTATTGGGGCCTTCTATTCTGCTCCATCGGTGATATTTACTAGCAATGGCTTTGTTTCAGATAGCTTCGTAGTCAGTAACGGCACAAGACAGGGATGCCCTCTATCCCCCACTCTGTTCTCTCTGCTAATGGAGCCACTGGTGGAAAGTATCAGATGCTCACTGGGCATAGGGGGCATAAAGGTGAGGAATTGAAAGCATAATATTATGCTAACAGATGACACGGTACTGACCTTATCACGACCAATGTTCTCATTACCGTGAGTGATGAGAATAATTGAGGACTTTGGTCGAGTTTCTAATTACAAATTGAATCTTCAAAAAAAACAAAATTATGACTTTTAATATCTCTGACAAAAATAAAAAATGGTTGCAAGAGCAATTTAAGTTCAAACGGGAAACTAACTCTATAACACTTAGGAATTACTTTTAAGGAATAAATAAATAAAATGATTTTGGATAATTGCAAGAACTTGTACTATAAAATTCAGGAAATTTTAGATAGCTGGAAGGAACTAAAATTATCCGTTTCAGGTAAACGTTCGAGCATTAAAATGGTTATACTTCTGAGTGTCAATTATGTCTTTAGATGCATTCCATGTAAATTACCCTCATAGTGGGTCACAAAGATTCAAAGTTCCATTGATAAATTCATTCACCTAAAAAAACATATCAGATTGAAAAGGGCTAGAAAGTTTAGCCAATGAGAGATTTCATACCCATTGTTAAGAGTGTGTCAGGATGCAGTATTATTGACATACACTTTAAAATGGTTATACCCTCAAGTTAATTATCCATGGTAACAAATAGAGAAATCAGCAGTTAAAAATGAAGAGTTAAGAACTTTAATTTATGTTCATAATTACCCTTCTGGACATATAGCTAAAGAAAATTATATAGTTAAGAATATCTTGTGATCCTGAAAAAAAAATGACTTTCTTCTTTAAGTAGTATTTACACCGCTCAAAATGTTGGCTAATTATTTTAATATATCATGGCCAAAAAGTTGGAGTGAGAAAGGAATAGTAAATATAAAAGATTTGTATATTGAGAATGAATTAGCAAACTTTTCCCAAACAAAAGAAAAGTTAGGAATTCAAGCACAAAATTGGTTAATTTTCGAACAAATGAGGTATGCAATTAACTCTTTAAGATCTAGTGGAAATTATTTCGATAAAATGAACAGTTTGGAATTAAATATAATAAAGCCTGATCTTATTCACATGATTTCTAAAAAGGAATAATATCATTCCAGCAGAATTGGATAAGGATCAACCATATGGTATGAAGTCATGGGAGAGGGATATGGGTAGTTTGATATCTCCCTCTAATTGGGCAAGAGCTTTAAACAACACCAATAAAATCATTAAAAATGCTGCCCAAATGGAAACTTACTTTAAAACAATCAATAAATGGTACGTGGTACCTGTGAAATTATATCAGATTACTCATAAGACTGAGGACAAATTATGTTGGAGAGGATGCGGATATAGCGGCAATCATTTCCACATATGGTGGGACTGTCCTGGCATTAAACCACAATGGTTAAAGTGTTTGGAATATGTCTCGGATGCACTAGGAAGGTCAATTACACCAGCTGCCTACTTCAGAATACTGCAAATCTTTTTAGACAAATTCACCAAAGCTGAAATTGCTTTTATGACTTAGCTTTTCACGATTGTCAAACAGTGTATTGTTTCAAAATGTAAACAGAAACCCCCCCAGTATGGATGGATGTACTATGCAAGGTAGATCGCTGTAGGGAATTGGAAAGACAGTTTATGTCAACCGGACTAACATCACAAACTAAAAGTAAATGGGTCATTTGGGACAGGTTACAGCAAAATTAAATACAATTGTTTTCCATATCCAGAGTTAGATATGGACTTTTTCTCCTCCCTAAATATAATATAATATCTTATTTTGCCCAACTTCTCCTAAAGGTTAAACTAAAGAAAAATTGTGGGGATGTGGTATGAATGAATGTTGTTGTTTTACAAACATAACTGTTTAACTGTAAGATTGAAATATTTTTAAGACCACATATGTTATGCTATTATGTATGTCGTATTATGTATGTATTATATTATAATAAAAAAAAAAACTAAAAAAAACTTCCTTACCTTTATCCTCACCACAACTTCTGCTCACCACCCTTCTTCAACCCCTGGCACCATCTCCCACAGAAACCTGCTAGCACTTGGCCCTACACAGCTCTCCACTGTGCTCCAACCCCTTCTCAGCCCCATCGCTAACCACAATTGCCATGACACTGCCACCTCACAATTCAACTCTACTCTTTCTCTTCCACCCTTGACACTTTGCCCCAAACCCAAATGTAGATGCCCTCACTCTCACCCACAACCATGGCACTCTACACAAACATGATACATCCAGTGCTCCCAGACTGCCAAACGAATATGGAGGAAATCACGCACTTCTGCAGATATCCTCCACTACAAATTTATTCTACGCTCTATTCCTCTGGGATTGGGAGTATTTTAAGGCAATCCTGATTAAATTTGGCGTACAGGGCCATTTTATCAATTTATTGAACATCAAGTTATAGTAATCCAATAGCACATTTGAGGTTGCCAGGCCCAATTAAGCCAGTAGTCAATATTTTTAGGGGTACATGGCAGGGCTGTCCACTCTCCCCTTTGCTATTTGCCCTGTCAAAGGAACCATTGGCACAAACCATCAGTTGGTCTTCATCAATATGCACAATATGCACTTATGGACATTTTGCTAAATTTTGGCCTAATACCAGGGCTCTGTATAAATGAGGACAAAACAGAGGCAATTACTATTGGCATGCCCCAACTTCTTAAACAATCCTTAAGGAAACAATTTTGTTTTAAATGGGTTCCCAAGTATATTCAATATTTAGGCATCAAAGTCACTTCTAATTTGGGAACTTTATATAGGCAAAACTATCACCCATTATTGAAATCTTTGAGTCAAGACCTGATAAAGTGGGGCAGGTTTCCAATATCTTGACTGGGTAGAATTAATGTACTTAAAATGAATATGCTTCCAAAACTCTTATATCTATTCAGATCCATACTTCTGCCTATTATTCTCTCAGAGTTAAATGGTTTCCAATGGAGAATTTACAAGTTTATTTGGCTTGGAAAGCCGGCAAGAATTAATAAAAACATTATGTTTAAACATAAATCTAGAGGGGGTTATCACTACCTGATTTAAGAAAATTCTACAGGACTGCCCAGCTTTCATTCATTCCAATTATTACCCATTCTGCTAATCATCAGCCAGCATGGATTTTTATGGAGGGTCACTTACTAAACCCATTGACATGGGACACCCTCGTTTGGCTGGATAAAAACCCTGATTGGGTTTACAAGCTGAGATATCTTGTTATAAACCTATAATTAATTATCCTGGGGCCCCGAAAGGTCTCAGTTTAGCATCAAAGGGTTGGTGGTAATCAAAAGGCCTAAATAGGCTAGGGAATCTGAAAAAAGATAGTAAACTTCTAGAAAATAAACAAATTATTGACACATTCCATCTCCCCTTACAGGAACATTACACAATGTGTAGACTTAGACATTTTATTGAGACATTGATTAGAAAACAGGGTTTTCCTAAGGGGACCTGGTTGTCTCGTATATGCATTAGCAACCCCACAGCAAAGGGAATAATTAGTGGAATCTATGATATATTCAACTTATCAATTAAAGATAATTATATCAAAGATTGGGAGGCAGATATGGGAAAATGCTGGTGAGTAGGAAAAATGGAGGGTCTCCTGGAGGAATATCGATAGAGGCTCTCTAAATCATAGCATACTGGAAACCGCAATTAAAGTATTACACCACACCTATCTTACCCCTGAAAGAATAGCGAAATGGACGCGCTCTGTAGACCCAAATTGTTTCAGGGGTTGTAAGACCATTGGCTCATTTATCCATATATGGTGGGAATGTCCTAGGGTTAAATTCAAAAAGAGAAAGAGAAAAGACACCCTTTTTATTTCTAGAAATAACGCCACTATTAAATATATAGAATACACAGATGAAATAATTAAAAACATTGTGATTTTTATTGATGTATATAAAGAAAAGGTTAAAACATATTTCAAATTTGACACATAGTAGGCTTCTTCCTGAATACTTTTATATAATAAATCTAACTGTGCTTTTTTTTGTGAAAATCAATAATCCTATTATAGATTATATGTCCTTAGAAATGCCCAAATGATTGGTTGATATATATCACATATTATTCAGAATTTTGGAATAATAAAGTGCCAGTGCAATTGAAAATAGTGAAAAAGTGCTGTGCAATAAATACTTGGAATATATTTTAATTACTTAATATATAAAGAAATGGAATGATCCCTAACTAACTTTTATGGGGGAGCTGGGGGCCTGTCACTTACCCCCTGCTAATAAGTGCTGCTAGCTATACTGTTATAGTGAGTAGATACTATGGTCCTCATTCAATTTGAATTTTGGCAATTGAATAGGGCTCTATATAAGCACATAACATATTTTTTGACAGAAGTTTTTAGTTAGTGAAAACCTTGCTTTTGGATAGAAGTTCAGTAACTAAAAAGTTCTGTCAACATTTTTTGTATGTGCTTATATAGAGCCCTATTCAATTGGGCAACTCGGAATTGAATGAGGCTCTATGTGTGTGGTAGTGTTGGGGCCCACCATTTACCCCTTAATACTATAAGCAGCAATCTTACTATTCTAACAAATCTGAATATAACACCCCCAAAATATTAAATCTATTCTATATTGAGGTACCAAGGACATATACATACATAATAAACAAGAAGTCACTGTCACGATTATCGTAAACTACTTTTTAACAACATGCTTCAAATACAGATTTTGGACACCATATAGCATTTTTTAAATAGTAATGTCTCTTAACAACTGATGTATAGTATTCTTATCTTTGTCAGTAGTCTGCAGAGTTCGGATGGTGATGGATTGAGTAACGCCAGGCCCGGCTGTTTAGCGTCTCTCTGCTGTGGAAATGTAAATCAGGAAGTGCAGACTGTGTCTACGGTGGCTTCGTCAAGGACCATGATTTGATCATGGTGGAGGTAGATCCTTATGTAGTTGCAGAAGGAGGGGTCATCATCTTTTAACTCTTTGTTGTGTTTTTTCAGATAATTCGGATTCAGATGGTCTTAGTAACGTCCGTGAGTTACTACTATGAAGAAAGAAGAACAAAGTACATACCGTATATAAGCCGAGTTTTTCAACCCTTTTGATAAGGCTAAAAAGGGCTCCCTCGTCTTATACTCGAGTCACTATCCCCCCGTGTCTTTCTAACCCCTGTGTCTCTCTAACCCCCCGTGTCTCTCTAACCCCCCCTGTGTCTCTCTTTCCCTCCCCCCTCCTCACCCTCAACCCCCCCTCCTCATTCTAACCCCCCTTCCTCACTTTACCCCTCTAAATACCTCCCCCTCTCCCTTTCTCCTCACTTACCTCCATCTCCATCTTCAGCTTCTGCGCCGGCCTCCGCTCCTTCTGGCGTCTTGACCCGGCCAATGCTAATGACATGGCGCGCATGTAACGTCACGTCATTAGCATATACCGGGTGGGAGGTATTTAGAGGGGTAAAGTGATGAGGGGGGTTTAGAATGAGGAGGGGGTTGAGGATGAGGAAGGGGATGGAGGATGAGGAGGGAGGTTGAGGAGGGGGGTTGAGGTTGAGGAGGGGGGTTGAGGTTGAGGAGGGGGGTTGAGGAGGGGGTTGAGGGGGTTGAGGATGAGGATGGGGGGATGAGAAGGGAGGTTGAGGAGGGAGGTTGAGGAGGGAGGTTGAGGGGGGGTCGAGTAGGGGGGTTACGGAGTGGGGTTGAGGATGGGGGTTGAGGAGGGAGGTTGAGGAGGGGGGGTTGTGGATGGGGGATTGAGGTGGGAGGATGAGGATGAGGAGGGAGGTTGAGGATGAGGATGGAGGATGTGGAGGGAGGTTGAGGATGAGGAGGGGGGTTGAGGTTGAGGAGGGGGTTGAGGATGAGGAGGGGGTTGAGGATGAGGGGGTTGAGGATGAGGAGGGGGGTTGAGGAGAGAGGTTGAGGATGAGGAGGGGGGTTGAGGAGGGGGTTGAGGAGGGAGGTTGAGAATGAGGAGGGGGGTTGAGGAGGGTGATAAGGGAGGGGTGAAGAGACACAGGAAAAGGGAGGGGGGTGAAGAGACACAGGGGAGGGAGAGGAGAGAAGAGACACAGGGTAGAGAGAAGGGGGACACAAGAAAAGGGCACACAAGAGGGGGACACAGAGGGCACAAGAGGGACAAAGGGGACAGCACATTTCCCACCCTCGGCTTATACTCGAGTCACTCATTTTTCCCAGTATTTGGCGGTAAAATAAGTGTCTCGGCTTATACTCGAGTCAGCTTATACTCATGTATATACGGTAAATTAAAATAACTGTATATAAACTAGCGACTTGCCCGTCAAAAATGACGGCAATAAAAAGTGAAACCTGGCAATGCTGTTTGCCACACAATTAGAGCCTCTCCCGCTCTACTTTACTGGCCTTGTGATGAGCGCCTTTGGCGCTCATCACAGGCCTTGCAATGAGCCAATTTGGAGCTCATTGCGAGTCTCCCCCCCTGTCTACTTCCTCCCTCGTGTCTTATTTCCCCCTACTCTCCCCTTGTGTCTCCTTCCGCCTCTTCTCCCTCCCTTGTATCTCCTGCCCCCCTGTGTTTTTACCTTGCTCTGCCTCCCGTGTCTCTAAACCCCTCACCTGTGTCCCTTTCCCTCCTGTGTCTCTTTCCCCCTTCTCCCTCCCATGCATCTCTTTCCCCCGTGTCTCCCCCCTCCCCTGTGTCTCTTTCCCCCTCCCCTGTGTCTGTTCCCCCTTCCTCGTGTCTCCATTTCCCTCCCTTGTGTATCTTCCCCCCTGCACTATTTCCCCTGTGTCTCTCCCCCCTCCTCTCACTCACCTGTGTCTCTTCCCCCTCCTCTCACTCACCTGTGTCTCTCCCCCCCTCCTCTCCCTCCTCTCCCCTGTGTCTCTTCCCAGACCCTCTTTCTGTGCCTCTTTCTCCCTTTCTCTCTCTCCCCCCCTCTCCCTAAGTGTCTCTTCCCCCCTCACCCTCTGTGTCTCTCCCCACTCTGTGTCTTCCACCCCTCTCCTTCTGTGCCTCTTCCCCGTCTCTCTCTGTGTCTCTCCCCCCTGTGTCTCTCCACCCCTTCCTCTGTGTCTCCCCCCTCTGTGCTTATTTCCCCTCTCTCTCTGTATCTCTCCCCCCTCTGTGTCTCTTCCCCCCTCCCTCTGTGCCTCTTCCCCCCTCTCCCTCTGTGCCTCTTCCCCCCCCTCTCTCTGTGTGCCGGTTCCGCCCTGGCCTGTGTCTGTTCCCCCTTCCTCCCTCCCATGTCTCTTTCCACCTCCCCTGTGTCTCTTTCCCCCACTCCCCTCCTGTGTCTCTTCCCCCATCTCCCACATGTTTCCTACCCCCCTCCCTCTGTGTCTCCTCACCCCTCCATCTGTGTGTCTTCCCCCTCCCTCTGTGCCTCTTCCTCCTCTCTGTGTCTCTTCCCCCTCTCCCCCTGTGTCTCTTCCCCCCTCTCCCTCTGTGTCTCTTCCCCCTCTCCCTCTGTGTCTCTTCCACCCTCTCCCTCTGTGTCTCTTCCCCCCTCTGTGCATCTCCCCCACTCTCCCTCTGTGCCTCTTCCCCACTCTCCCTCTATGCCTCTTCCCCACCCTCCCTCTGTGCATCTTCCCTCTCCCTCTGTGTTTCTTCCCTTTCCCTCTCCTCTCCTTATGTGCCGTGCATGCGACATGTGCGGCTTACGGCACGCATTGAGCATACGCGGCTTATGCCGCGCTGTGCGCATGCGCGGCTCACGCGGCTCACGCAGCGCTCTGTGAATGTGCTGCTGCGCAACGCGCAGTTCACGTTGCGCATTGCGCATGAGCTTGCGCGTGATCCGATCGCAAAGCCGATCGGATCATCCTCAAACTGCGATTGTGCATGCGCTACTGCGCAGTTTAGGATGCCTATTGCACATGCGCTTGCGCGCACGATCCGATCGCAAAGGCGATCGGATCATTGTCAAACTGCAATTCGTCGTAAGCGTGACGACGAATCGCAGTTTGACAATTATAATATGTGATATTTTCATTTTGGCAGAAAACACCTTATTGCTGAATGCATATGTAGATATCCTATTGTGATTTTCATGATGTTGACATTCATCTAGTAATCATAATCTATTTATATTGATTTATAAAAAAAAAATTCTGTTAATAAATCTATTACCTACTCTTGGTGTGTGAGAGAGCTTACTGCCTAATATTTAAATAGCAATGCTTTCAGTATATATTTAGAACAGTATTCGATCTTGAGAATATTTTTTTAAAAAGAGTGTCTCCTATTTTATTAGAGCAAAGCTATTTATTTAAGCCGCTTTCAATTCATGGTTGTCAATTCTCTATCTCATTTATTATTAGTACAATATTAATTTTACTCAATATTTCATTGATTCTTAAGCATAGCACCTTGTACTCAGTATTTTTATATATTGTAAACTATTATAATTTATACAAATTGTAAATATCCATTATTCTTAGCTGTGATTATTAATTTCCATCTAAATTCAAGATCTAAGTAAAAACAACTTTTTAGAAGCAAGTAAAGTTAATCTATGCTTATAACTCTGTGACTCAGAATATGTCACTTATTCAAGAATAATCTTTACCTGAAAGATTATCTGGCACCTGAATTTTTTAAGCTTAAGTATATACCATAAAGTTGGCATTCTCATTCAGTCCAGAAGGGGTCATTGTGTTAAGCAGAACAATCCATCGTGTTTCAGCTTTTAATAATTCACGTTCTAAATCACCTCTCCTGATACCTAAAGTTATTCCTTGCAAGATTGAACATTGTATGTCTAATTTGCATTCATGTTTGGACAGAAAATGTCTAGCAACTGACGTTAAAGTCTTATTATTTGCTAAGTCTTTTGCACTGTTCCTAATATTACTTAAATGTTCTCCCAATCTTCTTTGGACTTCTCTAGTGGTGATACCGACATATTTTAAATTACAAGGACAGTGGAGACAGTATACTACATTTGTCCTTGTACAGTTAAAGAATGCATACATTTTTATGATGTTACCTAATCTATCCTTGATTTGTTCTCCCTTGGTCATGTATTTACAAAAGTTACAATGTCCACAGCTATGTGTTCCTTTGGAAAGTAAGTCTCTCTTGTTCTAGTATTTTTCTGAAAATTACTATTTGTAAGCTGATCTTTCAAAGTTTTTTGATCTTCTCCATCCAATTTCTATTTTTGTACCAGTGATGGAATTTAATATTTAATCTTGTCTTAGGATGTTGGTTTGTTTGTGTATAATCTTAGATATTTCATTCCATTGTTGATTAAATGTCCCAATACATTTTAGCCCTTGAGCAATCTGTTTCAATTGATTATTTTTTGTAATAAGTAGAGTATGCCTATCTGTATGTAAAACTTTGTGATAAGCCTTTTTAAGAATACGGTGACTGTATCCTCTTATATAATAAGCGCTCTGTAAGTTCCTTAGATCTCAATTTGAATACTTCTACATCTGAGCAATTCCTGCAGGCGTAGGTATAGCTTTTTTGGTTGCTGGGGAATGAGAACTGGAGTAATGTAAAATATTATTTGTTGCCGTTGTTTTACGGAAAATATCTGTACTAAGAGTCCCTTGTACTGTTTTTTGAATATTCAAATCTAAAAAATGTATAGATGAAGTTTCAATTTGATATGTAAGTTTTAAATTTAAATTGTTCTGATTCAGAATTGATAAAAAATATTCAAGACTTTTTCTACTACCATCCCAGATAATAAACAGATCATCTATGTATCGAATCCATAGTATGATCTTCTCTGTATATTCAATGTTGAATGACTATGGGAATGACTTTAGCTACATGGCAATTGAACTGTGTGAAGAGGATCTGAGCGCTATTCGGTAGTTTTGTGCGCTCAGATCCCAGCTATCTGGGGATATGTGAAATGTGAGTAAATGTGAATTGCAGTAAAGCTGATGGGTTGTCAAACTAGAAAATTGACCAACAAATACTTTTGTCCGGACATCCCCAGGTCGATCCGTTGGGATCAGACCGTGTATGCCGGCTTATGGTCAAGGGGAGATGTGTGTAACGGAACCCATCACTGTTTTACCCTGTTTTATGATTATTATGGTTAAAATATGATCCTACTATTATACTGCATGTATGTTGGTTTATGCTCTGCAGAATATTGTCCCAGACTATTGCAGCTACTTGGCATGGGAGATAATCCTGTTACAGAGATTCCGCATAAGATAAAGGAAGTCTATTGTATAAAGTGTTTTCATTCTCAGATAAGAACAAAGAAGTGTAATTGAATCAATGTCTGATTGTATCAAAGTTGCCAGGTAGCCTCGGGGAGGTGTGACCACACCTATTGTTCTCTTTATGTGTATTGTGTGGCCAAATATGGGCATGTGTATTGACTGTGGGAAGAGATGTGTATAAATATTTCTGCACAACAAAATAAAGTTGAGTTCACTGCTTGACCCTCAACACAGAGCTTATGTCTCGTTCTTGGGGGGATTCATGGTATGCTGTTGCAGACTGACTGCCAGGAGTGTAAGCATCTTGGGGTGCTTTTCCTGTTCAGCTGCTTGCGGCTTTTCGTGAGGCTCCAGTTAAACTACGTCGGTTGTGGAGTCTGTGGTGGTGGTGGTGTCCGGTGCGGTGCTTGTAGGCCTCGACGCAAGCTAGGACGCGTCCATCAACGGAGGTACCCGGTCGGGGTGCCAGGAGATCCGTTACAGTTATCATCAGAGAAGACATGCTCACGTTCCCACCATCCCAAGTAGATATTGGCATAAGTGGGAGTGCAGGCAGTCCCCATAGCTGTACTCTGTATTTGGAGAAAATATCTCCCATTGAAGACAAAGACATTATGTTCCAAGATGAATCTCAACAATTGCAACAGGAATAGATTTTTTTCCATGTTGTTATTTGTTTCCATACTTAAGAAGTATTTAACTGCTTCACATCATGATGTCTTATGGAAGTGTATAAAGATTCCACATCTGCTGTAGCTAAAAGAGTATTTAGAATTATTCCTTTGATTCTTCTCAGTGCATCCATAGTGTCCCTGATATACGAGGGCAATGACATCACTATGGATCTCAAATTCATGTCTACAAACTTGCTTGCATTTTCTCCTAGGCTCTCATTACCTGACACAATTGGTCGGCCTGGAGGATTATCTTTATTTTTACTTATTTTCGGTAAAATATATAGGGAGGACATTTTTGGTTTGATTTTTTCTAAATTCTGAATAAGAACAATTTAAATTTAAAACTTACATATCAAATTGAAACTTCATCTATACATTTTTTAGATTTGAATATTCAAAAAACAGTACAAGATATTTTCCGTAAAACAACGGCAACAAATAATATTTTACATTACTCCAGTTCTCATTCCCCAGCAACCAAAAAAGCTATACATACGGGCGAGTTTTTAAGAGCCCGCCGGAATTGCTCAGATGTAGAAGTATTCAAATTGAGATCTAAGGAACTTACAGAGCGCTTATTATATAAGAGGATACAGTCACCGTATTCTTAAAAAGGCTTATCACAAAGCTTTACATACAGATAGGGATACTCTACTTATTCCAAAAAATAAACAATTGATACAGATTGTTCAAGTGCCAACATTTATTGGCACATTTAATCAACAATGGAATGAAATATCTAAGATTATACACAAACAAACCAACATCCTAAGACCAGATGAAATATTAAATTCCATTATTGGTACAAAAATAGAAATTGGATGGAGAAGATCAAAAACTTTGAAAGATCAGCTTACAAATAGTAATTTTCAGAAAAATACTAGAACAAGAGGCTCACTTCCCAAAGGAACACATAACTGTGGACATTGTAACTTTTGTAAATACATGACCAAGGGAGATCAAATCAAGGATAGATTAGGTAACATCATAAAAATTAATGCATTCTTTAACTGTACAAGCGCAAATGTAGTATACTGTCTCCACTGTCCTTGTAATTTAAAATATGTCAGTATCACCACTAGAGAAGTCTGAAGAAGATTGGGAGAAAATTTAAGTAATATTAGGAACAGTGCAAGAGACTTATCAAATAATAAGACTTTAACGTCAGTTGCTAGACATTTTCTGTCCAAACATGAATGCAAATTAGACATACAATGTTCAATCTTGCAAAGAATAACTTTAGGTATCAGGAGAGGTGATTTAGAACGTGAATTATTAAAAGCTGAAACACGATGGATTGTTCTGCTTAGCACAATTACCCCTTATGGACTGAAAGAGAATGCTAACTTTATGGTATATACTTAAGCTTAGAAAAATTCAGGTGCCAGATAATTTTTCAGATAAAGATTATTCTTGAATAAGTGACATATTCTGAGTCACAGGGTTATAAGCATAGTACTTGCTTCTAAAAAGTTGTTTTTACTTAGATCTTGAATTTAGATGGAAATTAATAATCATAACTAAGAATAATGGATATTTACAATCTGTATAAATTATAATAGTTTACAATATATAGAAATACTGAGTACAAGGTGCTATGCTTAAGAATCAATGAAATATTGAGTAAAATTAATATTGTACTAATAATAAATAAGTGAGACTGAGAATTGACAACTATGAATTGAAAGCGGCTTAAATAAATAGCTTTGCTCTAATAAAATAGGAGACACTCTTTTTAAAAAATATTCTCAAGATCGAATACCATTCTAAATATATTCTGAAAGCATTGCTATTTAAATATTAGGTAGTAAGCTCTCTCACACACCGAGAGTAGGTATTAGATTTATTAACAGAAAAAGATTTATAAATCAATAGAAATAGATTATGAATACTAGATGGATGTCAACATCCTGAAAATCACAATAGGATATCTACATATGTATTCAGCAATAAGGTGTTTTCTGCCCAGAGGAAAATATTTATATATAGTTATTTTTATTTATGTACTTTGTTCTTCTTTCTTCATAGTAGTAACTCATGGACGTTACTAAGACCATCTGAATCCAAATTATCTGAAAAAACACAACATAGAGTTAACAGATGATGACCCCTCCTTCTCCAACTACATAAAGACCTACCTCCACCATGATCAAATCATGGTCCTTGACGAAGCTGCACTGAAACGAGTGCATCGGCCACCGTAGACACAGTCTGCACTTCCTAATTTACATTTCCACAGCAGAGAGACGCTAAACAGCTGGGTCTGGCTTTACTCAATCCATCACCATTCGAACTCTGCAGACTACTGACAAAGATAAGAATAATATACACCCGTTGTTAAGAGACATTACTATTTAAAAAATGCTATATGGTGTCCAAAAAGTAATTTACGATAATCGTGACAGTAACTTCTTGTTTATTATGTATATATATGTCCTTGGTACCTCGATATAGAATAAATTTAATATTTTGGGGGTGTTATATTCAGTTTAGTTAGAATAGTAAGATTGCTACTTATAGTATTAAGGGGTAAATGGTGGGCCCCCACTGCTACCACACAGATAGTATCTACTCACTATAACAGTATAGCTAGCAGCACATATTAACAGGTGGTAAGTTGCAGGCCTCCAGCTCCCCCATAAAAGTTAGTTAGGGATCATTTCATTTCTTTATATATTAAGTAATTACAATTTATTCCAAGTATTTATTGCACAGCACTTTTTCCCTATTTTCAGTTGCACTGGCACTTTATTATTCCAAATCTTGGCTGCGTTCTCCTCCCAAGAAACATCTACAGAGACATTAGATATCTGAATAATATGAGATATATATCAACCAATCGTTTGGGAATTTCTAAGGACATATAATCTATAATAGAATTATTGATTTTCCCTAAAAAAGAACAGTTAGATTTATTATATAAAAGTATTAAGGAAGAAGCTTACTATGGCCGTAGGTGATGCGGGGTCGCAAGGACTGGCCGCAAGCTATTCGGCTATTCTATTCCCCTCCGGCCGGGGATTCCTTGCTATCCCTTGCGGCCCCTCGCGCCGGAGGAAAGCCTTTGATCTAAAACGGCCGCAAGAGTTTCGGCCGCAAGAAAAGCCCGGATGCTATTTTATTGCTCCGGGAACCCTCTCTGCAAGGCTAAAACTGAGCCGCAGCTTACTTGCAGGAAAAAGGTCCCGCTAGCACCAATTAAGCACATTATAAAGCCGAAATAAAGCCATCCTGCACTCTGAGGAGACTATAAAGTGATTGTAGGTGTTAGCAAAAATAGCACAACATTCCCCTACACTCAAATCCGTAAAAAAATAATTTTTTAATTTATGTCAAAAATCCATGTAAAAAGTCCCGAGGGCTTGGAGCACCTCAGACCCGCCCACGCTGGGGCCGGAAAATAAACAGTTAATGTAAACTCGGATTTGGGCTGATGTGCAAGCTTGAGAGGGGGTTGCTATTAATCCTCATGTCCCCCAATATGATCCCTAGCATTTACAGAGCTGTACAGTGCCGTCTTGAATTTATTTTTGCGTTTTACGTTTTCTGAGCTTACGGCCGGTTGCAAGACATACGGCCGGCCGTAAGGGGAGATCCTTGCGGGGCCGTATAATTGAGTTCCAAGATAACGGAACCCCCGCAAGGAATCGCAGCCTTGCAGCCATTTTACGGCCGATAATAGAATGAGGCCCTATGTGTCAAATTTTAAATATGTTTTTACCTTTTCTTTATATACATCAATAAAAATCACAATTTTTTAAATTATTTCATCTGTTTATTCTATATATTTAATAGTGGAATTATTTCTTGAAATAAAAAGGGTTTCCTTTCTCTTTCTCTTTTCGAATTTAATGTGCTAGTTACATCCTTCCAGTGACAGGCTCTCATTTAAAATGATGAAATAATATAAATAATAAAGGATACTAACTTAAATTAATATTTAATAGATTGAGCCAAAGTCTAAACTCCCATAAATTGTTCTCTTCCAAAAAATATTGGTTTCAGAATGTCCTAGGGTTAGACAGATCTTGACAGGGATCTCTCAAGTGGCTTCTGAGTTGTTCAAGGTTCCAGTACAGGAATCTATAGAAACCTGTTTGCTGGGGATACCGGTGACATCACTCTCTCAAGCACAAAATAGACTATTTAAATTTGTATATTTAGCTTCCAAATATCATATAGCTAAACAGTCGAAACAGAAGGATATGAATTTTCAGTCCATCATGGACACATTGGATTATATTGCTATAAATGAACCAACTTCCCACTCTTTGGAAGATACAATGAATACATTTAATGAAGTGTGGGGTGTGTGGTTGAAATTTAGGGAACGACCAACTAGATAGATACTGGTGTTATACCCCAATATGGTGGAGAGGGGAAAGGGGGGAACCCGCTACTTCAGAAAGAACGGTAACACGGTAAAGGAGAAAGGATCAGCGGGAATGTTTAATCTTGTAAAGTAGGTAACTATGGTGAATAATTTTATTTTATAATTGTATGTCTAAAAAGTTGGAAGATGATGCAATAAAATATGAACGGAGGTGGTTCACATGTGGACTACGTAATACCTTAAAGCACTAACAACGCTGTCTCCAATAGGGGATAATATCACCAGATAATGGGGATAGTCTGTAGGGAATCATATCTGTTGTATATACTTTAATTAGGCTAATGTTTTATTGTGTACGGAAGTATATTTATACTCAATGAATGTATATATATATATTCTAGATGTAAATAATATATATATAATAATAATAATATATATATATATATAATAATAATAATATATTATCTGTGATTTCCATCTAATAAAAATTCAATGAATAAAAATAATAATAATAATAATAATAATAATGATAATAATAATAAGTGATGAACTCTAAGTAATTTTGTTTAATTCTTTAAACATATGTTCATGCTCAAGAAATCACTGTTTAATATTTGTCTTGTCTGACTATATGCAAACATGTACACAGCAGTAAAAATAATGTGTGAATATGCAGTGGGTATTTGCCTTTCAGTTGCATTCTGATTAATGAGTAAGGAAGGCTAGAGTAATAAACCTAAATATAACTACAGTTCAACACTCAAAAGTGCAAATGTATGCATTTGGTGTATGAAATCCCATAGGCAAAATATATAGCATTAATAGTAGTTTAATGTGAACCACTATTGACTATGGGAATCTGGCAGTAATTGCATTATGTGTTTAAATTTACCCTAGACAAGTAATGCAGCAAAACATTTTGGGAAAGCAGTAACATACAGTGTTATAAAGGGAAAAAATACCAGGTAACTGAGGTCAGCGATAGTGATTTCTCTTTATAGATCACTGGTGACATATTGTAAGTTATAACTTAAACAGCATTCTTCAATGATAGGGACCAGAAAAGCATAAGTCAGACACTTTGAAATTAGATGCTATTAAATACTGTAAAATCATGATGTAAGAGAAATATGAACAAAACTTTCACATATCTGTTTAAGAGAATGCAGAAATAAAAAAGCGAAAGGTCACTGTTTCACTTTTGAGACAGTACTGTACTACCAAGGACAGCTCCCTTTAGGGTTTGTGTTGGATTAAAAGCAAAAGAAACTCAAATGTGGCATATAGTAAAAATCTATACAAGAACAGTGTCAGAGCAAGTGAATGTGGGCCCCCAGTGCAAAATAATTTAGAATTCCCTCTTGCCCAAAAGATATGTAGTTGGTCAGATCACCCATAATGTGTACAGATCACCTTTCTATAAAAATAATTATCTGCCCACCTCTAATAAAGTAAGAGGAGCTCAAATAGCAGATAGCCTCTACCCTTCTGTGGACCCGATGCTTTGCACAAGGTGCACCAGCAGTAGTTCCTCCACTGCACAAGAAAGAAATGGGTGTGACACCTGCATTTATACATAGTAAGAAGCAGTATTTTATACTGGAAAGTTTAATTATGAGAGCATGTAGAATGCAGAATGTAGTATTGAAGGTCCAACAATAGCCTTAAGTACACAGGAGTTTCAAGCATTATGGTACATTTTAGAGGTTTTAATACATCTGTTACACATTTATTAATAGCAATGTAAGACAGTTTAATAGGAGCATGAGAATTCAGACAGAGAAGTGTGTGGGTATGGGTGGTATACTCATAGCTTAGTCATTACCTTTCCATTGATTTTTCTTGCATGATCATTTCACCCCAACAGGATGCTAGTTTTATCTTTAAGAGCATGAAACTGGCAAAATATTATTCTAGTTTTGTTTCTCCATAGTAAATTATTTGTGAGAAATACATCTTTGTTTTTTTGCCTAATATGAGGTCCAATATGCAATACAAGCCTCGGAGTACTTTACAAAACATGGAAGAGGGCTTCTAACTGCATGACAGCATTGAGTGCCCTTGTTTTGGATAAGCAGATTATTATTATTATGAGCACATAAAAACAGATAATTAGTATTAAGGAGCCACTCATTTGCAGACAAATGCAGCACAAATAATAGTGAATTTCTCGGGAATGGTCCACTTTAGTCCAAAAAAGGTTAATTTAATGTATAGCCAGTTGTTCATACTCTGTGAGAATAACCTAAAAAAATAATAATTTTGGTGTGAAGAATCCCCTTTAAATCCGAATGAACGCATGTGACGCTGACAAAAGTGTATGCGTAGTGTGTTTCATGTCTAGTCATTAATAAGTGCATGTATGTGGTGTAACTTAACATGTGTCTTTAGTCTGATGCTTATCTTGTATGTAACGTGATTATTGTAACCAATACTTGTGACACATTTCTACGGGGCACTTATTAGAGGGACTATGGGAAATATAGGATTTATCCAGAGTATGGGATAATGATATGATATTAAAAAGCTATTTAACTATTGGTATTACTTCTCTAAGTAATTTTGGTTGGAGCATTATCAAGTTCTATGTGAGACAAATATTTCTTACATGTTAATGTTTTGCTGATTTTATCTTCCTGATTGCTCTAAACAGACTACTTGACACATATAAAAAGTAGATAACTGGCACAAGTAAACAAGCAAACAAAAAAACATAAACATATGTGTGATGTTAGATTTCAAAAACTCTTTTTAGTTGGTTCTCTAAAAAATATTACCAACTAAATGCAAGTTGGCAAGGTAGACATTATTTCCCTACTGCAATTTTTTTTAATGAAAAATATGTTATATGAAGTTTTAAAATGGCCATTAACTGAACAGAAATTAACTTGATATGAATTTGTGTGTAGTACACATTTTTCTAAACTGTTCATTAAATTAACCTGAGAGTGAGCCTTGCCAAGTTATCTATAGGCCAATTGCTAGCTTTTGATTAGCCGGCTGAATATTCAAAAGTACATACAAACTCAGAATAAAGCGAATTTAAAAAATCCACTCACTTTATTCTAGCATACATGACATAAGGACCTAGCGCCTCAATCAATTGAGCAAATGTAAGTTACTAGAGCCCGTAAAGTAGGTATATGGGTTATGGGCTTGAAATTCCTGCAGTTGTTACAACCAGAACTTACAGCCCATGTAAGCCTTTGATCTTTGAAGTTCACAAAAGTAACAATCGCTAAAATCACAAATTGCTATTTCAGTTGCTACAATCCCTCAAGACGGCAAACTAAATGGCAAATGTCTTACGTGTTCAGAATGGGACCCGCAAAGGGTTTACAGACTAGTAACACTGCAAAATACAATAAAAACACACCAATGGACTTTAAAATAGTCGGAAAGCCAAGGAAGGCATTATAATGCATTGCACAGCAATTCTCAATTAACAAATAGGCATTACAAAAAAAAACATATGTTGGAATTGTCATGCATATGCCAATATGAAAAGCCATGCAGCAAGATGCTGAAAGCAATTAAAGACACACTACCTGATTAAATTGCAACACAAAAACATGAAAATGGCTGCCATATTATCCCTTTCACACTCACAGAGGCTCTAATGTGGACCCTAAAAATACAAAGATCCTCTTATATACATCAGATCTACATTGGGAAAACAAATAGTGGCCAAATTACACCACCACATGGCATATATCAAGTACCAGGGTGACATTTTATTTGTCGTTGTTGAGTCCCTCTGTTGTATCTGACTCTCTGTAACCCTATGGATTGCAGCACACTTACTTTTGTCTCTGTCTCTGTGCTTATCCACAAAGTTTGTATGGAAAACATATTGGGGTGGGTTGCCAATTCCTTCTCCTGTGGACTGTAATTTCTCTGACTTCTCTGCTATGACCTGCCCACCTAGAGTGGCCCTACATGGTATAGCTCAAAGCTTTGTTGAGGTACACAAGCCCCTACACTACCACAAGTTATCAATCTAGATGGGGAACATACACCACAAAAACTCTACTCTAACCCATCAGGTAGGGTCGCAAACACACATGGAGGCTGTGAAGAGGCACGTGGAGCAAGAGCCAACTCACCTCCATCAGGGATAATCTCCACTACGCCCATCCTGGAAAGTCCCACACCATTGATGGTGGCCATTTGCCAAGATGTATACCCATTATCATTTGGTGACATTCCATCAAGTGTTTTGCTATCAATCAATTTATATTATCACCTGTCATATTGTTATCAGGCCTTCAGGGGAATGTGCGGAGGATAAAAAAAAACATGCATGTACAATATAGTGCTAATTACTGTAACTGTAACAATATGCCAATTCACCTCATCTGCAAGCATTACTTGGTGCTGCAGCTTGACTGTCCTCTTTGGTCATTATCCTCCTCACCTTGGCCCTGATGTCATCAAACCTGTGCTTCACAGACCTCACATTCCTTTCCTCTGTTCCCACTGCTGTTACTGCAGCCACTACCTCCTTCCATGTCTAACTTTCCTCCCCCCACAAGGATAACGGGGCATCGACCATTTGCACCAAGGAGCACCTTCTGGTGCGTGTAGTTCAGGGCCCTGTGCTTGCCTTTATCCTCTTGCCCTCCTGACTGTGGACAGGCATCCTTTGCTCCCTCATCTGCCCCGTGGCCTGTCCCTCCCCCGAACTACCACCCCCCTGGGATCAGGCCCCTCCCCCTCTTTTCCTGTACTTAATGTGCCTATCTCTATGGGCACCCTGCCACTACCGACCTCCCCTACTCCACTATCCTTCTCTCCTCCACTCTCCTCTCCACCCTTAACCTCCTCCACCTCTTCTCTTCCAGTCTCCTCTCCAACACTCCCCTCTTCCTCCTCCTGCTTTCCTCCACCACTCCTCACCTCCTCCTCCTCCTCCCCTCTTCCACCATTTATCACCTCCTCCACCTCCTCTCCTCCACCACTCCCCAGGGCCACCTCTCATTCCTTACTCTCCTCCCCACCTCTCCTCTTTTCCTCCTCCCTCCCCTCCATTCCTCTCCCCTCCTCTCTCCTCCCTCAATTTAAATCCCCAAAAGTATATAATGATAAATAAAAATAAGTGTTACTGTATATATATATGATGGAAAAAAACTTGTTTTATGTGTATTTATTAAATGTTGGGGGATGGGGTGTGGGGTATGGGATGGGATGTATGGAGTTACCTAGCTCCATCTGTATCTATGTGTTTAATTTAATTTATGTGTATTGGTATTATGTGTAATCTGTAAATATATGTAATCAAAGATTAAGTGTAAACTCATAAATAGATGAATACAAAGAACAAAACCACAAAATACTGCACTGAAAACTCTCCTACTCTCACTCACTCTGCTCAAACCACCAACTCTAGGACCTGTGTGCTACTTCGTCAGAATCGGCAACACAGACAACGCATGGGCGGGTGGAACGCAACGTAATAATTTCTCTCTGTCAATCATCTTCAGCTAGACCACTTTTCTTATTGGTTGAGAGGCCTAAGTTGCACACCGTTATACCGTGATTGGATTGTAAGTGTGGACCACTTTTTTTCCAGCCCATTTACAGCTTGAGTCTTGAGGCTTAACGGTCTTGAGGCTTCGGCCCGTGACTTGCGGCCTTTTCAGTTGAATAGTGCCATAATTGTAGAAGAGTTCAAGTTTGCTGACATACAGCCTGTATACCTTGAGTTGTGGTCTTGCAATTGAATGAGGCCCCTGGTAATTCCATATAAAGCAATGTTAATACAAATCTTTTAAGCCATTGCCCACTCAATTTTCCATGAAAAGTTTTTTTCTGAATGTTACCAACACTCACAGAACATTTTGCAATGTAGTGTCAATTTGGCATTACTAAAAGAAATCCCAAAATAATAATTGGGTTTATATCAAAAACATATTTAACATTAATTACAAACAGAAGGCCTTATTCAATTTGAGATAAGTAATTTACAAAATGACATAGTTACATAGGCCCTCATTCAATTGCAATTTGGCCAATTGAATAGGGCTCTAAATAAGCACATAACATATTTTTTTTAAAGAAGTTTTTAGTTAGTGAAAACCTTTCTTTTGGATAGATGCTTGATAACTAAAAACTTCTTTAAAAAAATATGTTATGTGCTTATTTAGAGCCCTATTCAATTGCCCAAATTGCAATTGAATGAGGGCCATAGTAATTAAGGTTGAAAAAAGACTTTCAGCCCATCAAGTTCAACCTGTTAAGATCTCCTCTGATCTGCAATATGCGGATTAGTTATTAATTAATTAGTTGTTAAATAATTATTAATAGTATAGTATTTGAGGATGAATAAAGAGTTAGTCCATCAAGTTCAACCTTTTTAAATCTCTATTGATCTTTTTAATATGTGGACTTTTTATTATTAATTGTTAATTGATCCAGAGGAAGGCAAACAGAAAAAAAAAACAAAAAAACATTGAAACTTTGCCAATTGTCTCATAAGGGAAAAAAAGCAAAATTCCTTCCTGACCCCAGAAACTGGCGATCAAATTTCTCCCCGGATCAATATTCCTTCGCTAGTTATCTAGGATAGCCTTGAATGCCCTCTTTATTCAAAAATATATCTAACACGTTTTGAAGTTGTCTATCGAATTCGCTGTCCCCACCCTAACTGTGAATAACCCTTTTCTTTGTTTAAGGTGAAATCTTTTTATGTATTATGTATTTGCAGTTGTGGGAGTCTTTTTTAGTTATATTCAATTCTGTTTACTCACCACTTTTGTGAGTCTCCCAACCCTATTATATGATAATGTTAACTGTGTTGTAGATTTTTTCAAGTTAGCATGCAGGTCTGTGGCATTGGAGAGTATTACATATTGAAAGAACAGCAGGAGATTTGCGAGGTTGTTCTTACTTATTTCCTTTACTAAAAAAATACTTTACACTTAAGTTTTCAAGACACATAATCACATAATCACAGATAACACATAACTTACAGACACATAGATTAATAATGACATAAATGTACATAGAGCTAGGCCACAGTACCCAGACACCTCATCTCTATAGAAAATTAAAACACATAATACATGCATTTTTTTACCTCAATACATACACAAATACATATTTTGTTAATTTATTGTTTTATTATTTTGGGGCTTTTGTAGATGGAGGGAGTGGTGAGAAGGGAAGAGAATATGAGGAGAAGAAGAGGAGAGAGAAAGGGGCCATGGGAAGCGGACGGGAGGGAGGGAGAGGAAGGGAGTGGAGGTTAGCAATGGAGAGGGAGGGAGAGTGGGAGTGGAGGTGAGTGAGGGAAGGGGAGGGAGGATGAGAGGGAGGGAGAGGAGGTTGGAGTGCTAAGAGTTGTAGTTCTGGAAAGGGGAGGTGGAGAGGTGAGGTAGAGATAGGGAGGTTTTGAAATGTTAAGTCCATTAAGATGGACAGCACCACCACCTCCTCATCCCACTGGCAGCACATCCTAGCTTCCACCACAACCAGGCACCCCCCCCCCCTCCCATAAGCAATATATTTTTTTTTTCTAAGTTCACATTTGTGTCTCTGTGACTGTTAAGCATTACATTTTAAAGCACTTACATGTTTTTTTGTTTTAAATTATTTACAGTCTCTTTAACGGCTGCTGCACATCTCAAAAAGGGCCTTTTTTTGTGTGGGTGCTTTCAGTGCATGTAATGAATTTTCCTTATATTACGAGTCATACGTATTTTGCAGGTGCTCAGTAAAGTTCCAATTGAATTGTGACTTAGTGTAAAACTTTAAAAAAGTAAACTGTAATATTATAGATGTCAGAAAATGAATGGGAAAGCTTGTTGTTAACTGAGCATCTGGCTTGTTCTCATGCATTACGAGTAGGTCACTTGCAATCATGTTTAAATGGGTCAATTGAATAGCTGCTTAAAGTTACTTATCCATTTTTACGGGTATAATTTTACGATTTAGAGAATTGAATACGGCCCATAAATTGCACTGCAAGACTCTCATTAGCTAATTCCTAGAATAAACAAAACTTGCTAAAAATAATGAAAATTATGGAAAATATTAATTTTACATTAGGTATGGTACTTTTAAAACACAAATTATATAATTCTATCACCAAATATGTATATATATATTGATAATCTAAAACAAAATGACAAATAATAAAATATAAATTACCAAACCATTCATTTATTAAGATAATAAGATCAACATTGTGAGCTATTATAATTTTGTTTTATTTTATTTACAGTAGACAGTCAGTTAAACGGCACCCATGGGGATTGGTAGATGCCGGAAAAATGTATTTTCTGGTTGCTTGAGAATTACTATTAAAAGAAGCCTAGATTAGCTGCACATATGATGCTCTGCTAAATATATTTGTCAGTGAGGGCTGTTCTAGAAGCAGCAACTTTTACTCCTCACTTACACAAAGGTATGTTCACCTGGAGGGGGCAGTGCTGAGCACAGGGAACATAATGTCGACACTACACTGGCTCACTCATGACTGTCTGCTTCCAGGTAACATTGAATTGCAGAGATGTACAGTGGATGAAAACTAAGTGCCTGTAAGCATTTTGTTGCATGACAACCCGGCTCCTGGCATTTATTGAGCCTTGTAGTTTTTCATTTTTAATTACAGTACAATATTCCATTTTTTTTCTGGTTGCTTGAGTTAACTGAGAGTCTGCTGTATATATATATATATATATATATATATATATATATATATATTATTTTATATTTTTAATTTTTATTCTTCTTTAGATATTTGTTTGTTTACTCATCTATTCTTAAGTCATATTTATTAACCAATTTAATTTAAGTAGTATTTCGGGATTGCTTTAAATCCTATTATTATTATGTTACATAAATTATTATTAACTGTTGTTTATTTTATAAAATCATTAAAATATATGGGGAGAATTTTTTTTTACAGCTTATCACAGGAGAGGTGCACACCACTGAACAGGGAAGCATGCAGTGAAAAACCATTAGATGCATCCACGATTGACCTGATAGCTCTTGGATTTGTTAGTATTCAGTGAGTGTAATAGATCCCTCCGGCACAGTTGTGTTCTACATGGTAAAAGTGGAGCAGGGCTAGTAAAGGTTTCTACAAGTAAAATAACATTTCTAAAAACACAAAGGTAGAAATCAGACACAAAACCAATAGAAGTGTGAGCCAATTAAACAAATATTTAGAGTAAATGTCAACATATGATCACATTCTCCAAACTTGCTCAAGAGATAACAATTGTGGAGAAAAAAGACTCTATTTCAAGTAAAAATAACTGCAAAAAAAAAAAAGACCTAATATCTTCAAATTTTACTGATATACGTTAAAATGGGGAATTAAAATAATCATATTTCATACCATGCTTGACAATTTCCAACCAATGTTATTTGAATCAATTTTAAAATCAATTTCTACGGTAAACTTTCTATTATAATTGCCATAGATGTATTGTATCCTTTTGAAGCAACTGAAACAGTAACAGCCACTGCTACTAGACAACATAGAACATTATAACCTTGACTGATTAAGTGAAATTGTAACAATCATAATCTATCAGGCATAAACAAACCATGCTACTATGATAACCTGCATAAACTATGGGCCCCCTTCAATTGCAATTTGGCCAAATGAATAGAGCTCTAAATAAGCACATAACATATTTTTTTAAAGACGTTTTTAGTTAGTAAACATCTATCTAAAAGCAAGGCTTTCACTAACTAAAAACTTCTTTAAAAAAATATGCTATGTGCTTATTTAGAGCCCTATTCAATTGGTCAAATCACAATTGAATGAGTCCCTATTAGAGGGACTTACAAGTTTAAAGATAAATCTATAGGACATACATAATTTGTGTTACTATGCCGAACAGTATTGCCCCTATTACAGTGCCAAGTCCAGCACCATAATGAACTTGATCGAGTTTCAGTCACCACATCAAAGCTTGTGATATAGTGTAATTATATTTAATCTGTTACTCAGTGATAATCTTGGAAGGACTGGTACAATGAGAAAGACCAATGGCAGCCCCTTAAAGGTGAGAAGGGGGAATCTGAAACTTTATATCATTTGGGTATAATGCCTTTCTTATACTTGCTGCAACTTACAATTACTTGTTTTACAACTACAGTGTCTGTTAAGAGAGGTTCCCTGTATACAATGGGTTTCAATTTGGTTGCAGCGAAGTAGATTAATCTTTGTTTTTTAGCTGAAGAACATGATATCTAGATGCAATATGTTGGGAATAATCTCTATGCATCTACTATAGACCATTGATGTCCCATATGAATTGTGTGCTCTTTTGTACTGTAGCCCTAGAATGGATAATGACTACAAAATAACAGAAGGTTAAACATAGTGTTTAGTGTATTACTTATATGTGCAGTGCTTAGCATTATTGTCTATAATACCTTCAGGGGGGTGGATGACCTCATCCGCATTGCCCATGTGCCCAGGGAAAGTGAATATGCAATAGATCGCCACTACTTTACCGGTGTAGTGATTGCCACGTTACCACTGGCTGGCTTGCCAATCAGGAGGTCATTGCATATAGCCTCTCCTGCAATACTGTGTTCATAGCAGCACCTTCTCATTGGTGCCTTTCGTTTTCACAGAGCTTGCTACATTATCGCGCGACTGAATATCTGGCGGTATATTCAGATGGGTATGCTGGACTTGTTAGCCTTGGTTGGCAGCAAGCCTAGGAGAATGAAAACTCTGATTTAAAACCTGTGCAGCTGCAGCTCGTTATCCCTGTAAGGCCATCCATCTAGGAGAAGGATACTCCAATATAACACCTACGACTCAAGGACCTTACTGTCACTATCCAAGCTTGCTAGGCCATGACAGATAAACTCCAAGTGAGATGCACAATGCATCTTACCAAAAAACTCCATTGTGAGGAGTCACGTCTACATCTAGAACAATCAACTTTTTAAAGCCCTGCAGCGATGGGAAAGTGGTGAAACGTCAGGTGAAAGATGTCACTGGAAGCCGCAGTCTCAATCCTACATGCAGGCAGTTCAGATGTATGGGTCACCTGATGCTGACCCATGAGATGAAGACATCATTCAGCAGCACCCTGAATGACCAAGCAGACTTCTCTAGGGACAGCACTGCTTGCTCCACATGAAGAGGGGCCTAGAAAAGGAAGCCTAAAGAAAGCTCATCTCTACTTCACCCAGTTGGCAAGCCACGGTCAATGGGCATCTCCAAATGCGGTTGAAACTCAGAAAAAAAAGGCCCACACCTGCCTCACAAGGTGTACTTGGACTGAAACTCGCATGTTGGAAAATTAGAACTATGCTTGACACAAAAGACAGCAGTCGCCCAGAACGACGCACTGCTCTAGTAGCCCACAAACTATCAAAGCTGGCTATTGACATTGCTACCCTTAGTGAAGACTACCTCCCAGAGGAAGGAAGCCTTCAGGAAGCTATACCCTATACTGGTCATGGAAGCCAGAAAATTAGAAAAGTCTCTCTGGTGTGGGCTTCATGGTCAGTAACCATATCACCTCCAAACTCGATAAACTGCCAAAGGGTCACTCTGACAGCATCATTTTTATGCGCCTCCCACTTCAAAACAAACAGCATGCTATAATTTTCATTGTCTATGGCCCAACTCTTAAAGGGGACCCTGCAGAAAAGGACAGGTTTTACAACGACCTGCGTAATCTTGTACAAAACGACCCTGCAGGCGACACGGTCATCATCCTTGGCGACTTCAATGCCAGAGTAGGCAAGAATTCAGAAGCTTGGAAAGGTGTACTTGGCAATCATTGTGTTGGAAACTACAATGACAACGGGCGCCTTCTGCTAGAGTTTTGCACTGAGCATGAAACTCACCATTACTTTTAAAGCAGAAAGACAGACTAAAGACAACCTGGATGCATTCTTGGTCCAAGCACTGGCATCTTATAAACTATATTCTGGTGCGCCAGCAAGACCTTGAAGATGTCCTGCTCACCCGAGTGATGCCCAGTGCAGAATGTCATACGGACCACTGTCTGGTGCGCTGCAAACTTCGACTCCACTTCAATCCTAAACCAAAGAGGAAAGGAAACCCAAAGAAGAAGTTATAGATCAGTAACCTCCAGTCAGCTGAAGTAAAGGCCACCTTCCAGGCAAATCTCCAGTCAAGACTAGACGATAGCAAATGCTTCACGGATCCCTACTCAGATGCTCTATGGGAACATCTCAAACCCAGCATCCTGCAGACCTCTGAAGAGGTCCTAGGTTTCTCCGCAAATAAAAACTTAATTAGATATATTACACAGGCAGGAATGAACTTCAAAATCAATGTATTATATGGGCAGAAAAACATTATTGTATTTATAATAGACTAGCGACTTGCCCATCAAAAAATGACAGCAATGAGATGTGTATGTTTGGAAAGTTGTTTAGTTATTAATATACGTATTTGACACTTGTAAGATTTTAGTTATGATGAAATAAGTAGTATTGTGATATTAAACATTTTAAGTTTTGTAAAATGTTCACTTGGTGAACAGTAACTCTTAAAGCATTTTGTATTAAAACTTTAAATTAATTCATATTGTAAACTTGAGGTAATGTTTTTTTTTAACATGCAATTTCTATCTGAAGAATTGTTAACTTCAATATACATTGAATCCAGAGGAAGGCAAACAGTAAAAACCCTTCTTGAAATGTACCCAATTTTAACATGAACTTTGTAATATATCTAAGTAAGAAACTTGAAAGTATATTTTTTGAAACTTGAACTTTCTTATCTGTGTAACTAAGGAACTTGAAAAAACATTTTTCCAACTTGGAACATTATAAACAGTAACATAGTGAATTAATATTTTAACATCATTGTGTATTAAAAGTATTAACAGTTGTATGTAAAAACAGCTGAACTTTAAATTAATCAATATTGTAAACTTGAGGTAATGGTTTTTTAACATGCAATTTCTATCTGAAGAATTGTTAACTTCAATATACATTGAATCCAGAGGAAGGCAAACAGTAAAAACCCTCCTTAAAACGTACCCAATTTTAACATGAACTTTGTAATATATTTAAGTAAGAAACTTGACATTCTATTTTTCTAAACTTAAACTTTCTTATCTGTGTAACTAAGGAACTTGAAAAAACATTTTTCCAACTTGGAACATTATAAACAGTAACATAGTGAATTAATATTTTAACATAATTTTGTATTAAAAGTATTAACATTTGAATGTAAAAACAGTTGAACTTTCAACTAATCAGTATTGTAAACTTGAGGTAATGGTTTTTTAACATGCAATTTCTATCTGAAGAATTGTTAACTTCAATATACATTGAATCCAGAGGAAGGCAAACAGGAAAAACCCTCCTTGAAACGTACCCAATTTTAACATGAACTTTGTAATATATTTAAGTAAGAAACTTGAAAGTATATTTTTTGTAACTTGAACTTTCTTATCTGTGTAACTAAGGAACTTGAAAAAACATTTTTCCAACTTGGAACATTATAAACAGTAACATAGTGAATTAAGATTTTAACATAATTTTGTATCAAAAGTATTAACAGTTGAATGTAAAAAAACAGTTGAACTTTAAATTAATCAATATTGTAAACTTGAGATAATGTTTTTTTAACATGCAATTTATATCTGAAGAATTGTTAACTTCAATATACATTGAATCCAGAGGAAGGCAAACAGTAAAAACCCTTCTTGACACATACTAAATTTTAACATGAACTTTGTAATATATTTAAGTAAGACACTTGACATTCTATTTTTTTAAACTTAAACTTTCTTATCTGTGTAACTAAGGAACTTGAAAAAACATTTTTCCAACTTGGAACATTATAAACAGTAACATAGTGAATTAAGATTTTAACATAATTTTTAATCAAAAGTATTAACAGTTGAAAGTAAAAACAGTTGAACTTTAAATTAATCAATATTGTAAACTTGAGATAATGGTTTTTTAACATGCAATTTCTATCTGAAGAATTGTTAACTTCAATATACATTGAATCCAGAGGAAGGCAAACAGTAAAAACCCTTCTTGAAACATACTAAATTTTAACATGAACTTTGTAATATAGTTAAGTAAGACACTTGACATTCTATCTTTTTAAACTTGAACTTTCTTATCTGTGAAACTAAGGAATTGAAAAAACATTTTTCCAACTTGGAACATTATAAACAGTAACAGTGAATTAAGATTTTAACATAATTTTGTATTAAAAGTATTAACAGTTGTATGTAAAAACAGTTGAACTTTAAATTAATCAGTATTGTAAACTTCAGGTAATGTTTTTTAACATGCAATTTCTATCTAAAGAATTGTTAACTTCAATATACATTGAATCCAGAGGAAGGCAAACAGTAAAAACCCTCCTTGAAACGTACCCAATTTTAACATGAACTTTGTAATATATCTAAATAAGAAACTTGAAAGTATATTTTTTGTAACTTGAACTTTCTTATCTGTGAAACTAAGGAATTGAAATTTTTTTTTTCCAACTTGGAACATTATAAACAGTAACAGTGAATTAAGATTTTAACATAATTTTGTATTAAAAGTATTAACATTGGAATGTAAAAACAGTTGAACTTTAAATTAATCAGTATTGTAAACTTGAGGTAATGTTTTTTTAACATGCAATTTCTATCTGAAGAATTGTTAACTTAAATATACATTGAATCCAGAGGAAGGCAAACAATAAAAACACTCCTTGAAACGTACTCAATTTTAACATGAACGTTGTAATATATCTAAATAAGAAACTTGAAAGTATATTTTTTGTAACTTGAACTTTCTTATCTGTGTAACTAAGGAACTTGAAAAAACATTTTTCCAACTTGGAACATTATAAACAGTAACATAGTGAATTAAGATTTTAACATAATTTTGTATTAAAAGTATTAACATTTGAATGTAAAAACAGTTGAACTTTAAATTAATCAGTATTGTAAACTTGAGGTAATGTTTTTTTTACATGCAATTTCTATCTGAAGAATTTTTTAACTTAAATATACATTGAATACAGAGGAAGGCAAACAGTAAAAACCCTCCTTGAAACGTACCCAATTCAATTAATTCCTTCCTGACCCCATGAACTGGTTTTAAACATTAATCCAGGGAGTAATCTTAACATAACAGACAATATTTACATTGTGACTTAAAACGTGGTTGAGCTCTTAACATGAACTTTGTAATATGTTGAAGTAAAGAACTTGAAAGTATATATTTTTAAACTTGAACTTTCTTATCAGTCTAAGTAATGAACTTGAAAATATTGTTTTCAAACTCTAACATTAGAAACAGTAACAGAGTTAATTAACATTTTAACATAATTTGTAAAAATAATGCAAGGCAAGTGTTTTGTGAGGCTAATCATCCATAAACAGTACTTCCATTAATTATGTTTGAATTGTTTATTGTTTTGTATTTTTCAATGCTTTTAAATTGGTTTTGCATGGGTTTTATTTCTTTAATGAAAAGTTATAGTACTTCATAGTAGACAATGTTTTTAGTAAAAATACGTCCATCTTCTAATAAATCACCTTGACTTTCATTCTTTTCAATGTAAACTTTAATAGCCTGTGGATTTTTGCACCGTGATAATGCAACGTACAATTGACCATGTGCAAATACTGGTTCTTGCAAGAAAATACCCACAGATTTGAACGTTTGTCCTTGTGATTTATTAATGGTCATGGCAAATGCCATAATAATGGGAAATTGTCTTCTTTGAAGTATAAAAGGGAGACTACTTTCACTTGGTGCTAAATCTATTATTGGTATGAAAACTCTCTCTCCTTTATGGGTACCAGTTAAAATGTCAGCATCTATAAAATGGTCCTTTAATTGTTGAACAATTAATCTTGTCCCATTGCATAGGCCTATTTTGGGGTTCATATTTCGCAGTAAATGGAAGGATTCATATACTATGTCATTAACAATTCTTAAGTGTTCAAAACTTTGTGCTCCAGGAACATTTAAAAGTAATATCCGTAAGCAAAAACGTTCAACATCTCTTGGACTGACTGTGTAAATTCTTGGGATTATTTTATTGCCTCTGCTTTTTCTAGGTCGCCATAATCCATTCAAAAAAACATAGTGATATGGAATTTCAATATATAAGAATTGTGTTGCTTCTGAATCTGTGGAATTTAATTCAAACCATGCAGTTAGTTTTCATTTCCAGCATGTAAATACACTAAATGTCTTTGTGGCAAATGTACTGCTAATCTATATACTGCATGTGATCTATCATGCATTTCAAATTTTAAAAGCCGCCACATAGCTTCTGGCGCACTGACAAAGTGAGCATCTACATGAGATGCAAGTTCATCATGTACTAACTCACTACTTTCAGGGTTGTCTGCACTTTTGAAGACTACAGTATCTGCATCATAGCCTTTGTAAATATATTTGTAGACATATTTAATGGATTTGATGGAAGTGCAGGCTTCTACATTTATGTGGGCATTATACTTCATGAGTAAATGTGGATTGTAGGGTACTACATATCTATTGTCAACTTTTTTGCCACAAATAATGGCACTATCTCCTCTTCTTTTATAAAGTGGATAGCCATCACAATTGGCATAGGTTTTTTCTCTATAAACTTTTGGAAAATCTTTGGAACATTTATTATTTTCCATACATGGTGATTGTGCATTAAGATCACCACAGGGTCCATGAATCATGCGATGAGTAACAATCTCATATAGTCTACCATATAGTTCTGGATCTGGTAGTTCAGCAACAATGACTGCATCCACTTTGTCAGAAGTATCTAATTGATCTTTTTCTTGAAGTATTATCAGAAGATGTGCATGTGGAAGGCCTCGTTTTTGAAATCCAATGGTATATACATAAGCAAGACATTTTCCAAATAAGTGACTTATAGTGATGTCACGTATTAATTAATTTAATTTAATCTTAAAAACTCTGGCAACTATATCTGGTCTATCGGAAGCACTTTGGCCAAGAAGTACATTTTGTGTAATTTCTGGCCAATGGGGATTACATGTAAATCTAAGAAATAAATCGGGTTTGCCAAATTTGGTGACAATAGCCATAGCATCATTGTATCTTTGTCTCATATTTCGAGGAGATCCTTGAAAGGAAGATAGTAGCATTATGGCTTTGCCAGCTCTCATGTCTCTGCTTGTAGCCACCTCAGCAACATAGTCCATTAGTCCAGAATATTGTTCTACACGTAGTTTATCTTGTTGATATTTTATAAAGTTTAAATTATTGGCCTCAACTTGCAAAGAGGAATCACATAAAATTGGATTAAATGTATTTCGAATGGCAATTTGAGCTACTTCAAGCATAGAAACAAATTTTTTTGGATTCTGGCTTTAGCATCTGGGTAACTGGGAAATGTTAATTTTGGTTGCCAACCTGCTTCTCCGTGTGGGAAAAAAAATGGGATATGTCATTGGATCTAATTTGGACCTAAGATACTCATATTAATGAATGGTTGCTCCTCATTTCTGTTATATATTCTAATGTCTCTTTGAAATGGTGGTTCTCCTTCATCATTTTGAAACACCATTGCAACCTCATTTGATGTTAGCAAGTTATAACAATGTTTATCAGTATGTCTAACTCTGTTAAGCACCATATTAACCTTTGGCATTGGTAATTGATGTCTTTGTGCATGAAGTTGTTGTTCATTTTCTACTTCTGCCAATTTTTTATAAGCTTTACTGTAAGGGTTATTGTCCATAATGTTATTTAGCTCTATAAAAACACTGGGTAAGCATTTTTTATTTTCTTCCAGCTGCATACGTTGGTCAACAGCTTCCATTGTATCTAGGACATATAGTTGAGCAAATTTTCTTTGCTCTCCTTCCTCTGGATGTAAATGTAAAGTACCATGATAAATTTGGCCTTGGACTTTAAAACAGTAAGGACCATGTCCTGGTACATTAGCAGCTAATGTTGCCCCCATAGATGCAAAGGATATGGCACTATTGTAGAATCTTATGTTTGTCTTAAAATGTTTGTAGTTTGGAAAAGTAGGTTCAGTCATAATGTTTTGTAAATAGATTGTAAATTATTTTCTTTCTGGAAGTTTGAACTTGCCTTTTTGACAGCAACTAATAAATTGGCCATCTCTGGGTCTCTCCTGTTTAAAATAATAAGCCTCACAAAACTGACATTAAGTATTCATGTCCCCACAACTATAAACCTCTCCTGCTAAAGATTTGAGTAAAGGACAATTTGCAAAGCATATAGCAGTTTGACTTTCATATTCATCAGGTGAAATGTCATGTGATGTTTCAACAACAGGTTCTAAATGCTTTGTTTTTTTCGTGGCTTTTCTTGGGATCTCTTTTATTTTTTCAGGTAAAATGTCATCTGATGTTTGAAGAACAGATTCTAAATGCTTTATTTGCTTGGTAGCTTTTTTTGGCATATCTTTAATTTTTGCAGCTGATAGTCTTTTGCTTGCAAGTCTTTTGCGTTCTTTTTCTCGTTGAATTTCTTTCTCCTCTGGTGTCTGCTGGTTGGCCCATCTCTCTTGTCTTTCTCTAGTTTGACGTCTTTTCTTTTCTTGTTTGCTCTTGTTAGTAGCCATGTTAATCTGTAAAACAAAATAATTTATAATTAGTTTAAGAGATGTTAAGTTTGTTTTTTATATTTTTTATTATCAACAGTTTGTTTTTATGTGCTTCTAGTTTATTGTAGTGGTAGTTTCTTTGTATTGTTAAATAAGTGTATTTTATTTTTTTGGTCTTACTTTCTGTGGTACGTTGTAATTTTTGCCTTACATGAATAGCACAGGGAAGGAACTGACACTACAACTTCTTCTACATGTAGTAGGTAATTAAATTTATATTTTAGTTGTTTTGTCAATTTATTTTTTTGTTGTACTTTTAACTTACAGGTTATAGTAGAGGACAAAAATTAGTCTTTGTAATTTTTACTACAGGGGATTGTCATAATAGTATTTTGATATTTTATTTAAAAGCTTATATGTTCGGTCAAGATTTTTTTTTATTTTTTCTTGGGGTGTTAGTACTATTTGTTGTAGTATTCTATTTTATGTGTTGTGTTTAGGTTTTATGCTTAATATTGTACATTATGACTGGTAATTTAGAATGACAAATTTTATTTAGTCTATGTTTTGAGACTTTTGTGGACTACGCTGTTTTCTTTTTTTTTGGCTAGATTGAAGTTGAATTTACTGTAAAACATTATTGTCATGAAAGGCAAATAAGAGGTTAAATAAGAAATGTGTCAGTTATATTTTGGTAAAAGTTATAGGCCCTCATTCAATTGTGATTTGGCCAATTGAATAGTGCTCTAAATAAGCACATAACATATTTTTTAAAAATATGTTTTTTAGTTAGTGAAAACCTTGCTTTTGGATAGATGTTTACTAACTAAAAACTTCTTTAAAAAAATATGTTATGTGCTTATTTAGACCCCTATTCAATTGGCCAAATTGCAATTGAATGAGGGCCATAGTTAGTGGTTGTTATACTTTTTTTTTTTTTCTGTTGACATGGATGCAGAGCAAACATGTTTATTTAGTTTTCTCTTTTTTTACTTGTTATACTGTACCTTGGCTGAAGTGTGATTTCAAGCAGAATCTTTGTTGGTCCTCTGTTGAAAGTCTTCGTCTGATGGTCTTCACGCAGTGTCTGTTGTAAAAGAAAAATTAAAATGTTATTTGATTTGAATGTATTTGTAATGGATACCATATTTCATTATTTTTTGTCTATTGTATTTGTTATGGTGAATTTTTCTGCTATGCTGTTTTTTGTGCAACCTTTTAAAAATACTTTAATTGTATTTGTATATTCCAGTTATCCTTTTTTTTATACTGTAATTATTAATGTTTTTCTTATTTTGGATATGATTGCAATGTTTTTAGCATTATGCTGTTTTGTGCCCACTATTTTTGCTATGCTAATTTAGACTTCTTGTAAGGCTTATAGCTTCTTAAACAGTAAATAAGAATATTAATTTACTTTGCTATATGTTTGTGTGATTTTTGGTACAATCCTATTTTGTGTCTACCATATGTTGCATACTTTATTTGCTTAATTAGTCTTTTTTATGTAGGTTAAATGTTTTTCTACAGTGAAAATGAATGTTTTTGCTATTTTGTATATTATTGCAATGTTTTTAGCATTATCCTGTTTTGTGTCCACCACTTTTGGTATGCTTATTTAGGCTTCTTTGTAAGGCTTATAGGTTCTTAAACATTAAAAAATAATATTAATTTACTTTGCTATGTCATTTTGTGATTTTTGGCCCTATCCTATTTTGTGTCTACCAATTTTGTTATGCTTATTTAGGCTTCTTTGTAAGGCTTCTAGGTTCTTAAACATTAAAGACGAATATTAATTTACTTTGCTATTTGTTTGTGTGATTTTTGGTACAATCCTATTTTATGCTGCATACTTTATTTGCTTAATTAGTCTTTTTTATTGAAGGTTAAATGTTTTTTC
The DNA here is from genome assembly GCA_027410445.1 of Discoglossus pictus. Taxonomy (NCBI): domain Eukaryota; kingdom Metazoa; phylum Chordata; class Amphibia; order Anura; family Alytidae; genus Discoglossus; species Discoglossus pictus. The sequence continues at coordinate 224,998,683 of CM050166.1, read as the reverse complement.
TACAGTGAAAATGAATGTTTTTTCTATTTTGGATATTATGGCAATGTTTTTAGCATTATCCTATTTTGTGTTCACCCCTTTTTGGTTGCTGCATTTGTTATATTAGTTCTTACATATATAGTTCCTTTATTTTTTCTACTTGTTATACTTTACCTTGATTGAAGTGTCGAATGACAGAGGGTCCCCTCCTGCCAATCTTAATCGCCGGTCCTTCTTGTAGTGTCTGTTTGAAAAAGAGCGTGAAATGGTTAATTGTATATTTCTTCTTTTTGATTAGGAAAAGCATGGTATTTTTCCGCATGTAATGTATTTTTCTATCTTACCTCTTCTTGTTTCATTGCGTTCTTTAAAAGGAATTCTGGTTCACAATGCACAGTGCAAATTCTTGAGTGACGCTGTTGATGCAGAGTCTGTTTCAATACTAAAAAAAAGGAGAAAGATTGAGCTTAGGTTATATATTGAATTGCAATAAATTAATGTCATTTAAATATACTTCTTAATTAGTTTCAATTAACATTAGTTTGTTTTAGGGCCCTACACACATATATGTGCGTGTCACATATCACTATACAATGAATCACATTTTAATAGTTAAATTTTTTTTTTTTATGTCATTTAAATATACTATGTTTAATTAGTTTGGGTTAAGATTAGTTTGTTGGCACGGTCTATACACATAAATGTGCGTGCCACATGTCACTATACATGAATGACATTTTCATACTTAAAGTTTTTTTTTTTTTTGTCCTGTCTTGATAATAAAATGTAATATATTATAGCTTACCTCTCAGTTCTAATTTGCACAATGTAAAGTAGGATTACATTTGCGGACAAACACAGCCGACGTGGGATGCTAAACCACCGCAAATGCGGCCCCTCGCTTCGCGAGGTCCCGCATTTGCGGGTACTGCGTCCCTCGCTGCGCAAGCCCACAAGCGTTAGCAACAACTCGTATGCTCACAACTATATATGTGATCCTGTGTTGACGCTCTTTTAGAATCCACTCATTTAATTTATTTCAGAGCAACTGCTCTGTCAAATCTGTACTGCCAAAATGAAACTAGAAGATTAAAGCATGTATTCAGACAGACCTTTCCTTGAAGTTCTCAGACACATGGAGCCTCATTCAATTGAGCAATTGAAAGTTACAGTAGCCTGTAATGGAGGCCATAAGTTAATTTGCTATTCAATTGGCATTTTTTGGCAGCTTGTTACAAACCGGAACTTACAACCCATCTAACCCTTCGATCTTTCCACGTCCATGAGTTACAATCGCAAATCGCTATTCAATTGCTACAATTCCTCAAGCCCACAAATGCTTTCACACCCATAAATGGCAAATGTAGAAGAAAATTCAATGAGTGCTAGAGAGGACCCGCAAAGGGGTTAAATACATATCTGTAGCACTGTAAAAGCAACAGTCTCAAGCTCGCAAATCGGCAATCAAAAATCTTTTAATTTTATGTTTCATTTTGGGGTCATATTGATCTCAGAAATCAATGAGTTAATACATATCAGGCGACCCACATGGACTAGAACAGTATCGGCATTCATTTGTATTGTTTTGTGTTTTGCAGTTTTGCCAGTCTGATCGCATTTCAGAACTCCAAACGCTAATTGATTGACGTTCAGCCTCCATCTTAGGCTAAAAAAATGATGACAGACTAATTTTCTATTGGCAGTTTAAAAATAGGTAGTATGGCCTTGCTGCATTACCTCAAAAACCAACCTTAACATAACAAACACCCACACGCACGAAAAATGGTGGAACCCGCGCGCACCTATAAAACAGTCAAAATACACCCATAGCAAGGGGGGGCACCCAGGACCTCTGAAAGTGAAGTTACACCTCCATTTAAGTCCAAATTCCGAGTTCAGACACACGAAAATCCCCTAAGCAAAGAGAAAAAATGTCAGCCGAAAAAAAATGAAACGAGGCTCAAAGACCCAGGACCGCCCAGCCACCTACAACTTACCCAAGAAGGGATCCGAGATAAGCTTGGAAACCCGGATTAACCGCAGGGATCCGAGATAAGCTCCGAGCCCTGCATTAACCCACATTAACCATCGCAGTGGGGGGTCCCGATTGCACGCGATCGGGGACCCCCGCTGCAATCAAAATTAAAATTCCCACGTTACAGGTCCTTAAAGGACCCGTTGTAAAGGAAAAAAAATAGACACTGTCACCCTGTCAATCATGGGGGTCAATACAGACCCCCATAAAAACCCTCATTACCCTGTCACTCATGGGGGTCAATATAGACCCCCATAAGCCCTTCATTAACCCTGTCACTCATAGGCGGTCAATACAGACCCCCATAAAACCCCATCATTAACCCTGTCACTCATGGGGGTCAATAGAGACCCCCATAAGCCCTTCATTAAGCCTGTCACTCATGGGGGTTAATACAGGACCCCCATAAGCCCTTCATTAACCCTGTCACTCATGGGGGTCAATACAGACCCCCATAAGCCTTTTTAACCCCCATCAGTCCATAAGGGTATTATGGTATTAACACCATTATGGGCCTGTTACAACACTACATTAACCACATAAGTGCCATTATGGTCCTCAAGGACCATCATGACACTAAGTATAAACACTATACTGCACCATACCCACCCCCAATAAAACATTAAAGATCAACTAAAACACCCTCTACACTAAACCTATTAACATCTACACTACCAAACCCCTAATAATCCCCACCACTCTAATTACAGAAAATAAGCCTAAAGTCACAAAAAAATAATCTACATTACATGAAATAAAAAACCTAACTCACAAAAAATAAACTATATTACACAAAATAAAAAAACCTAAGTCACAAAAAATAAAAAAGGAACATTATAGAAAATAAAATAAAAAAACATTACAACCCCCCCCCCCTCACTACAGAAAAAAAAATACACACCTGAAAAGGAAATACATATAATTAAATACATACAATACAAATACATGAAATTACAATACAATACATCCCTATCTAATATACATCACACAATCTATCTAAATAAATTGCATAATCTAATATACATGCTATCTATATAATAATACATCCCCAATCTATCTAAATAAATAACATAATCTAATATACATCCTATCTATATAATAATACATCCCCAATCTATCTAAATAAATACCACAATCTATCTACAATACATCCTAATGCTATCTATATAAAACGCATACCCCTAGCTAACATACAATAAATGCTATCTATATATTAACTAATCTAAGTCTAAGCTAAAATAAAATAATTAAAACCACTTACCTTTGCAGATGTCCATTGGGATCAGCAACCTACGAAAAATAAATAAATAAATAAGTGCAACACGTTTACACTAGAGATGTCGCGGACAGTTCGCCCGCGGACTATTCGCGGCGATTTTGGCATGTTCGCGTTCGCATAGGATGGCGAACACATGCACTTTTCGGTTCGCCCCCCTATTCTTTATCATTGAGGAACTTTGACCCTGCACCTAACAGTCAGCAGACACATTCCAGCCAATCAACAGCATACACTTCCTTCCAGAGCCTTCCATCTGAAGGACAGCATACATTTTAGAATCATTCTGAAGCTGCATTCGTTGTGAGAGGACATATTAGTGTGGCTGCTGGAGATTTAATAGGGAAATAGAAAGCCAGGCTGTGTATTTAACTTCCACTACAGACCTGAAGGACTCATCTGATATCTGCTGCAGGGACAGAACCCCAAAAGCCCTTTTTTATGGCTCAGAACATCATTTATTTTATTTTATTATTTTATTTCTGTGTAATCTAATTGCATATGCCTGCCTGCCAGCATGTGTGTGTGTGTGACAGGCTAACACCTAACCGCTTATATTGTGCTTATTTTCAATACTCATAACCTGGTGGTGTACCCATACATTGAAAACAACCATTTTTTTCCTGTAATCTAATTTCAGTTGCCTGCCTGTGTCAGGCTCACAGCTAATATTCTGCTCTGTTTCACCAGTCATAGTTGGTGTACCATACATTGAAAAAAAACAACCCTTTTTTCCTTTAATCTAATTTCAGTTGCCTGCCTGTGTCAGGCTCACAGCTTATATTGTGCTCAGTGAAATAAACAACCTTTTTTTGACTGTAATAGATTGAATAGCAATTGCCGGCCTACAGGCGTGTGTGTGAAGCCTATTGCATCTACTCTGCCAACTTTTGCCATTTCACAGTGTTACGTCATATCTGGTGCAACCGTAGTGTACAGTGACATAAAAACAAACACTTTTTTTGACTGTAATCGATTGAATATCAGTTGCCAGCCTAACAGGCGTGTGTGTGAGGCCTACAGCGCCTACTCTGCCAACTTTTGTCAGTGCACAGTGACACTCATATCTGGTGGCACCTTAGATTGCATGCACAGTGCCCCAAATTTGAAGTAGGAGGTCCGACCAAGCATCTTTTTCCATCTCCCGCTTCCAAAAATCCATGCCATATACACGTCCCCAGGGGGCTTGGAAGCGGGAGGCGGAAGACTAAACACAGCAGGCATCCCAGGGGGCTTGTGGTCACCTTTCGGGGACCTTTGGTTGGCTGGTGGAGGAAGAGACCTTCAATGACATCAATTTAGGTATGTTAGGTGATTTATGCCCCTTTATGGCTTAAAACCAGGACTCTGCATCAACTATGTAATTTTCCGTGGGAGTTTTGCCATGGATCCCCCTCCGGCATGCCACAGTCCAGGTGTTAGTCCCCTTGAAACAACTTTCCCATCACTATTGTGGCCAGAAAGAGTCCCTGTGGGTTTTGAAATTCGCCTGCCCATTGAAGTCTATTTGCGGTTCGCCCGGTTCGCCCTTTGGCGAACATTTGATGGAGGTTTGCGTCCGATGTTCGCGAACTGAAAATTTGATGTTCGCGTCATCACTAGCTTACACTTCTAAAATAAAGATTCTATACATTCTATACATTCTAATTATTCTACTCACCTTTCCGGCATGTCCCGTCCTTATTCTTTGAATCCTTCGCCGGTGCGGCACCTCTTAAAAAAAACACATTAATACACATATATCAAAATAAAATAAACATAATCTACATTCTACTTACCTCCCCGCGATGTCTCCGGCCTCCTCCCGATCCTCTTCTGTCACGCCCTGTAAAAAAAGAAAAATATATATATATATTTTATACTTACATCCGCACTCCTGGACTCCAGGAGACTTTTCCGGAAGAAAATAAGCAATGGCGCCTTTTGATTGGTTGAAAACGCTGTCTATCACATTCACCCCAAACAGGAGGCACCAATGTGTGAACCAATCACAAACAGATATACCTTAATATCCCACTCTGATTGGATAATGCACCTGTCAATCTTTATTTAAAACCAATCACAAGGCGCAGATGCCTTCAGCCAATCACAATGGAATACACCCACACAGGGTGATTGGTTGGAGCCTCTGCGCATTCTGATTGGTTGCACAGACAATAGCGAATCACAATGGAATACACCCTCACATACTGATTGGTGAAGGATTTGCACATTCTCATTGGCTACTGTTAATATCAATCAATATTAAAGCCAATGGGAAGGAGCAGATGTCTTCACCAATCAGTTTGTGGGGGTATATTACATTGTGATTGGCTGATGGGAATAAAGCCTTAGGATTGGTTCAAATAAAGATTGACAGGTGTGTTATCCAATCACCGTTGTATTTTGGGGTGTATACTTTTTTCATTGGTTCACAAATGGGGTCTTCTCATTGGCTGAATTTGATAGACAGCCTTTTCAGCCAATCAGAAGACACCATTACCAATTTTATTCTGGAACACTCCATAGGAAGGTCATTAGCGTCAGAGACATCCGCCCAGGGCGGATGTGTGTCGCTTTTTTTTTTTTTTTTTCATGCGAGGAGGCCGGAGACATCGCGGAAAGGTATGTATAATGTAGATTGTGTTTATTTAAATTTGGTTTATGTTTACTAATGTAATGTTTTTTTTTACAGGAGTTTCGCCCGAACAAGACGCAAAGATGGACGACGGAAAATGGAGGACGTGACATGCTGGAATGTGACATGCTGCAAAGGTTGAGAATAATATTTAGAATATTTAGAATGTTTAGAATGTTTAGGTATTTCATGTAAACGTGTTGTATTAATTTTTTTAATCTTTTTTACCGTAGGTTGCTGATCTGAAGAACACATCTCAAAGGTAAGTGGTCTTAATTATTTTATTGTAGCTTACAATTAGGGTAGCTATATATATATATATAGATAGCATGTATTGTATATTAGATAGAAAGGGGGGATGTAATATAGATAGTATTTTGTATTAGATAGTGGGATGTATATTACATTATATAGTGGCATGTATATTAGATACTGGCATGTATATTAGATACTGGCATGTATATTAGATAGTGGCGTATTGTATTTAATTGAATTGTGTTGTATTGTATTTGATTGAATTGTGTTGTATTGTATTCTAATTGAATTGTGTTGTATTGTATTTTATTTAATTGTGTTGTATTGTATTATATGTATGTATATATGTATTTCATTTTCAGGTGTGTAATTTAAAAAAAAAAATTGTAGTGAGGGGGGTGTGGTGTATCACCAAATTAATATATATATAAATATTACACAAGGTTCGTCTACATTAAAAGGTATTTATTAAAAGGCAACAACACAATACTATAAATGTATTACAAACACACAGCCCAGACCCACGGAGCAAAAACCCCTTTTTAAGTCTATCTACCTATTTAGTAATCCCCTTTCCCAAACGCTTTATCTTACCCACGGTTAGACCATCGCCATTCATCACCACCATCACCCTCACTATCCAGGAAGAAAACAGGAAACAGCACCAGTTTCCTGCCTGGATATATCCTTAGTTGAGATGATGTAATTTACATCACATCCTGTCCATGACTTCCTTTAGCAATTGTGGGAGGGAAGTAAAGATTCTCAGCCCTCCTACAAAGGCCTGTTTAAGGAAGTCCTGAATTACCATTCAAGGAAGACAAGTTACCACATTCCCTCACTTTTTCTTCTTCTATGTTGCTCAGTTTTCTAGTTATCCCTCTAGTACAGGAGAACCTAGTGGGAGCAAAAAGCTGATATACAGGAGAAATTCAACCCACCGTCCCTCCGGAATAGTTCCCTCAGCGACATAAGTTCTCCTGTACTTTCCTATGGCTGTCAATCCACATATTACACAAAAACAGAATGTATAGAATTTAGGTGAGAGTGTGTGATAAATGTTTATGTATGTGCAATGTAAAACTTTATTGAAGAATGTATGAGAGAGAGAAAGAAGAGGAAAAAGACACATTATTATATATCCTCCTTGTAAGTTTCTTCCTCATTTGTTTCATTGCCCACACAAAAGTATATTATTATAATTGTCGTTAATACTTGAATGAACATGAGTACCAGCGACAGTGTTCGGTAGGACTGGATGTGTCTCTGACTCATGAAGTTCCAAGGTAAAAAAGCTTCATTGTCAAATTTGTCCAATCTGCATTTGCAGTAAAATTGATCATTTCAGTGGTAAAGGTTTCTTGAAGGAAATACCATGCTACAAGACCCTTCTTCCACCAAACATATTTCATCAACTGTCCTATATTCAGAGTGGCCGATAAAGCATGCAATGTCCCCTATGCGGATCACTTCTTGCACCAGGTTTTCTTTTATCAACTGCACCCATGCCATCCTCCTCAGCTCCTTTCTCCCAAACACAACTGCACAGCCATCGGTGTTGAGATTTCCTGCAACAGCTTTCATCCATCTCCAATCCTGTAATAGTGGCCAGTCTTTTGATGGGAAGTGTTGCTTGTAGATTCCATCACTTAACGTGCCAATGCTATGTATAAAGTTCAGTTGCTCTGTTGCCCCTCCCCAACGGGGAATTGCCAGGATTAGTCCTATTGTCCCAGATTGTAGTCCATGTGGCATCCATTGATCTGGGCCTTCAATATAGCTGTATTTAAGATTGTCCTCAGTGATGTCCACTCCTTTTCTTTTCAATGACGTGATAATCCTTGTTGCATTGATTTGGTCTTGCCCACTTGTTTTCCTGGATATCTTTAATAGTTTCCCTTTAAATCTGCCAACAGCTTTTCCCTCCAATCATAGAACAGAAAATGGCAGTTCTCCACTATATCATTCTTAATGCTGTTAGCAATGGAAGCAATATTTTCCTCAACTAGATGCTGGTTGTTGGCAATGGTTTGTATGTCATCAACATTGTCTGTCAGTCTACTCACTATAAGGGGGTCAGCTACTCCACCCTGTTTTCATAGCATGTCCCATGCCATTAGTAAGGGAGTTTATCCTGGCTGTTCAGTTCCAATGATGTCTGCTGAATTCCATACTCCCAATCCAGTTCCGACTCCCTCCTAAAAGGGCTGCAAGTGTGTCCCGTTTTTTTCGACTCCCTGCTCTGGTCACTCAATGATGGTCTCTTGGTATGACTTGCTTAAACCACTGCCGCTGTGATTCCAGGCACTTTGGAGGAATAGAAAATCATTAAAATTTAGAATTATTGGGTAGTAAGTCACCCACCCCTTGCACAACTGTTTCATGTGTTGGTACCACCACCAATTTGCCTATTGGCCATGGTACCTTCTTCTGATCTTTACAACGTTTGCAGCTCCTTTACAGAGACAAATACTTCATCTATTGTTAGAACACACCCCTTTCCAGTATCAAAATTGCAGAATTCTCTAGGTCAGGCTGGCAGCTATAACTGCAGCGTCCCATTCTCCAGCCTTCTTCTAATGTTAAGTTATCATTATCTGTCCATATCTTTATAACCCATTCCCCAGTTATGTCACCTCTATACTTTTTAATTGGAGCTCTAAGAGCTAATCCCCCTGGTACCTATAATGTGGCAAAATAATGTTTACTTGTAACCCTCCCGACCCCTCTTTTACTTCCAATTCCCTGGCAAATAAAAATCTACCTGCTTGAACATAATGTAACTCCAATCTTTTCAAACTCTTTCCCTTATTTGCAGTATCTTCTGGCCTTATTGCCTGTCTCCCCATTCCTACTGTGATACAGCCTTAAACTTATCCATCCTGTAACAAGGATCCACCACAATCTTCTGTTGACAGCATCTTCATTCTTATACGGCCTTGCTCTGTGGGAACACCTAGATTCCATCATTAGAAACATATACATAACAAAAACAACAGGGGACATTCTTCTTGCAAGTTTGTTCACGCCCTGTAATCATATGGTAAGTCTCCATGATGAGGCTGCTTTTTCATCTCCATTCCCTTTTAACACAGCTTTTCTCACAGGCCAACATGGTGAGGTTACATACATACCCATTTCCAGATTTAATTATTCCACGTCTCTCCAGCATTTCTATCATCTCGGTAATTGCCCAAACAGGTATGTCTTGGATTAGCTTCTGCAGCCAATTCTGGTTGTCCGTCTAGTTTCAGTTTGTCTTTTTCCAGACTTTTTATCGGAGAGACAATATATGCCATTGGGAGCACAACCCCCTTTCGTCAACTCTGTACTTACCTGATTCACCTTTTCTGTCTTCCACAAACAAAAATTGGCAAGATCTACAATGAAATTTCCTTTTTTAAAGCTTCTATTCCCCAATATTTCCTCTGGCCAACCCACTATTGCTTCTACTTGTATTGTTTTTTCTCCAACTGCTACATCAATTGGACTGCTCTAACCTCCTGTGGATTCCCAGTAACTCCCATAATACATACTGACGAATCCCCATTTTTGACCCAGTTGTCATTGTAACTGCACCTGCTCCTGTAATCTACCAACATATTTTTCCCTACCCCTGCGATGACTGTAATAAATGGTAGGCCGACCCTGCCTCATCCATGGTTAAATTAGCTGAGTCGAATGAGATGCTGAGGCGTAGGGGTTGGGATTTGTCATTGTGACCTCACTTCTACTCTGTCCCTCTTTTATCATCTTTGCCTCATTTACCCTTCAATTTCCTCTCTGACTCAGCTTACACTTGTTTTTAAGTATGTGATTTTTCTCTTCTATCCTATCCTTCTGTCTCCTGAGTTCCCAAAAGCCCATGTTACCATTTCCTTCTCCCTCCTGATTAGCCCTCCAGTTGCTGCCATCCCTATTTCTATAGTCCCTAGGTGGATCTCTCCAACTTTTGTCAAAGTTCTGTTTTGGTCTCCAGTTTTGATCATCCTTCTTGTTCTGGGGTACATCCCACGTCTGGTTTCTCCAATTACCATCTATATCTCTACCAGACTCGACCTTAAATGTTCTTACAGCTGAAACAGAGCAGGGCCTGTTCTGTGAAAGGATGCTTGATCCACCACTTATCAGCTCTAGTTAGTACCATTTCCAAGTCTGTTGGTGTTGGATCAAAAAGCCTGATAAATTCTTGACACTCCCGGGGAAGGGCTTCCATTACTTTTGCTATATGTTCTGGTGAGCCCAGCACTAGGGCTGTTGAGGTTGTCGTAGAGTATACCAAAAAAATATCCTTTGAGCTACCTCTCTAGGACCATCTGTTGGCCTCATGGTAATATTTGCTATTGCTTTCTCTATGCTAAGTAGATAGAAAATTAGTTGCAGCAATTCTTCCCTGCCTGATCAGACACACTGTTATTAAATCCCATATAGTCTACTAGCCAAAGGACCCATAGCGTATTCTAAACAGTTCTGTCCATTCCTCTAAGTTAAGACCATCACTTTTTTAGCTCTATCTGCTCCCCTCATAAACCAATGTGTAAACGTATTAAAGTTGTTAGTTGGCATACCTCCCCACCATTTTCTGGAAAATTGTCTTTATCTGCATAGACATCCGGTCGAGTCTGCATAGAAAATCCTGTAGGTGTTTGCCTTGCATTTAAATAATTTCTGAAACAATAAACTGTGCTTTGTGGTATGGTATCTACTTGTGGAACAGAATAACAATAAGAAATCTTTTCTATCTTGGTTCATTTTCGGCACTGGTTCTTATTTTGTGCCAACGAACATATCCAGATCTGGATATATTTTGGCAATGTCTCTCGACTCCTTTTATCCCCTTCTAACTTTGTTTTATTTTTATAGTCCATTATATGTTTTGAAGTTCTGTTATTTTTACTCCATAAGCATCCCTCTGTTCTTCTATTTTCCCCTAACTCCCTTTCTAGTTCCCCCACAATTTGTAGTTGTCTTCTCAAAGCTGCAATTTTTAAACAATCTCTTTTGTCCATTGCTTCCTCCATTTTATTTGTTGTTTCCAAATTATGCTGCCGTAATTCTACAAACTAAGTCTATTAGGCCTCCTATTGTGGCTACAACAGACTTGTGTGACCAAACTTTTTCTCTTCTTTGTTTCTATACTTTTTGTTATTTACAATTTGTTTTAGAACATCCATTAATCTCTTCTTCTCTTTTTCACTGTCTGGGTTTGCTGGCTCTGAAGCTAATATGGACCATCATGTTTTTGAATATGTTTCCTAAAGTACTCACGCACTTCTGTGGGAAAGTATTTGGCCCCTTGAAAAGACATTCCTACTCTTTTACTCACCCAAGTAAGAATCCAAATCAATTTACGACTAAAGTAGCATGCTTCTGAGTAGCCAACAATAGTTGATGACTATTCAGTAGGCCAGGTGTAATATGTAGAAAAATAGACTAGTACCCACAATGCAAATTATACTTACCTTAGTATGGTGAAGGTAATACTTGCTAATTAACTTAAAATATAATAGCAAGGCCTGCAGGGTAGGAGATATACCTGAACTAGGATATGCAAGACACCCAAAATGTATAAGGTATGGAAGCCTATAGTGTATTATTAAATGCACGCCTGAAATAATATATATATATATATATATATAATATTTAAAATGGTTTATTATTATTTTTCTCCAGGCCTGTACTATGATAAAGGACTAGAGAAAGAAAAAGAAAGAAAGAGAAAAAAAAAAAAAAAAAATTTTCTTCTTTAAAAACAAAAAACAAAAAACAAAAACAAAACAAAAATAATAGTATTAACAAACTCAGGTATTTAAAACACACAACAAACTAATTGTGGCCTGATGCCCAAGCTTGTATATTAAAAATGGAGGCTTGAATTAGCATTCAAATACACAAAGCAGCCGCATGGAGTCTATTCAAATGCAGGGCTAGGCCTGTACTCAAAAGCACAACAACTCAGATAAACCCACAAAAACACCCTTTATGATATATATATGTTTTATGTATCAAAATAAGCTAGTACGAACAAAACTCAACTCAGATATTTGAAACCCACAAAAACAACCTGTATGATATCTATTTGTTTTATGTATCAAAATAAGCTAGTACGAACAAAACTCAACTCAGAAGCTAGTACGATATATATTAAAAATGGAGGCTTAACCTAGACTCCACACACAATCAGCACTTGATTTCCCATGCAGAGGATAATTAGACAAAGTACTTTTTTTTTTTTTTCTCCCCCCCCCAAAAAAATAAATCTGACTATCTATTAATGTGATATTACCTCATAAATAACCTTTGTAGAAGTCTAAAATTCGTGGTCGCCAAATGTGGTGTATCACCAAATATAATATATATATAAATATTACACAAGGTCGTCTACATTAAAAGGTATTTATTAAAAGGCACCAACACATATATATAAATGTATTACAAACACCAGCCCAGACCCACGGAGCAAAAACCTTTTTTAAATCTATCTACCTATATAGTAATCCCCTTTCCCAAACGCTTTATCTTACCCAGGTTAGACCATCGCCATTCATCACCACCATCACCCTTACTATCCAAGAAGAAAACAAGAAACAGCACCAGTTTCCTGCCTGGATATATCCTTAGTTGAGATGATGTAATTTACATCACATCCTGTCCATGACTTCCTTTAGCAATTGTGGGAGGGAAGTAAAGATTCTCAGCCCTCCTACAAAGGCCTGTTTAAGGAAGTCCTGAATTACCATTCAAGGAAGACAAGTTACCACAGGGGGTTTTAATGTATTTTGTTATTTTCTGTAATGTTCCTTTTTTATTTTTTGTGACTTAGGTTTTTTGTTTTTGTTCTGTAATGTACATTTTTATTTTTGGTGATTTTAGTTTTTCTTATTTTATGTAATGTAGATTTCTGCTTTTTGAAGAATTTAGTTACTTGAGGCACACAGTACACTCACATTGTGTCACAAACAGCATTTCAACACTTTATTTTATTGACCGTCATTTTTGACGGGAGAGTCGCTAGTATATATATATATATAAATATATATATATATATATATATAAATATATATACATACATACATCAGATACATCAGTTTATTTACTGTAAACGGTACAGTTATTATAATGTACTAGTGACTTGCCCGTCAAAAAATTACGGCAATGTGATGTATATGTTTGTCAAGTTGTTTAGTTATTAACATATTTTTTGTCACTTGTAAGTATTTTAATATGAACGTGTATTTTTGTAAAATGTTGATGTAATGGTTTTTTAAAATGTAATTTGTATCTGAAGAATTGTTCACTTTAATATACATTGAATGAATAGGAAAGCAAAAAGTAAAAAGCCTTCTTGAAACGTCGCGAATTTTAACATGAAGTTTAAAATATATGTAAGTAATAACCTTCAAAATATATATTTTTAAACTTGAACTTTATTTTTTATGTAAGTTTATTTTAGTTTATTTTGAGATGTTAAGTTGTTTTTCATGGCAAGTGTTTCAGTAACTAAAAAGGTATTTTCAAAAAGATGTTATGTCCTTATTTATAGCACTATTCAATTTGTCAAATGGCAATTAAATTAGGGTTTAGGACTGGAATGTTACAATGACAAATTGTATAGATTCTGTGTTTTTAGACTTTTTTGGACTATGCAATTTTTTGTTTTAATTTTACATTGAAGTTTGTATTTACTGTTAAAGATTATTGGCCTAAAAGACAAATAAGAGATAGATGAAAAATGTGTTAGTTATATTTTTTCAACAGTTATAGTTACCGGTGGTTTATTTTAAATTTTATTTTCTGTTGACATCGATGCAAAGCTAAGATCTTTATTTTTTTTTTCTCTTTTTTTACTTGTTATACTGTATCTTGGTTGAAGTTTTATTTCAAGCAAAATTCTTTGTTGGTCCTGTGTTGAAAGCCTTTGTCCGATGGTCTGGTCCTGTGTTGAAAGTCCTCGTCCGATGGTGTAGTCCTCTGTTGAAAGTCCTCGTCCGCTGGTCTGGTCCTCAGTTCAAACTCCTGTTCCGATGTTCTTGACGCAGTATCTGTTTAAAATAAAAATGAAAATGTTATGTTATTTGAATGTCTTTGTATTAATGAAAAAATGCCATTATTTCTGTGTTCTTCTACAATCCATTTTGGTGCGCCGCAATTTTGGTATGCTTCTTTAGGCTTTTTTCTAAGGCTTATAGGTGGTTAAACATTAAAGAAGAATATTATTAATTAATTTTTCTCTTTTTTTACTTGTTATACTGTACCTTGGTTGAAGTTTGATTTGAAGCAGAATCTTTGTTGGTCTTGTGTTGAAAGCCTTCGTCTGATGGTCTGGTCCTGTGTTGAAAGTCCTCGTCTAATCGTCTGGTCCTCTGTTGAAAGTCCTCGTCCGATGGTGTAGTCCTCTGTTGAAAGTCCTCGTCCAATGGTCTGGTCCTCTGTTGAAAGTCCTCGTCCGCTGGTCTGGTCCTCAGTTGAAACTCCTGGTCCGATGTTCTTGACGCAGTATCTGTTATAAAATAAAAATGAAAATGTAATTTTATTTGAATGTATTTGTATTAACTAAAAAATGACATTATTTCTGTGTTTTTCTACAATCCTGTTTGGTGCCCACCACTTTTGGTATGCTTATTTAGGCTTTTTTCTAAGGCTTATAGATTGTTAAACATTAAATAAGAATATAAATGTAGTTTGGTATGTGTTTGTGTGAGTTTTCGTACAATCCTTTTTGGTGCGCACCACTGTTGGTATGCTTATGTAGGCTTTTTTGTATGTCTTATAGGTTGTTAAACATTGCAAAAGAATATTAATTTAGTTTGCTATGTGTTTATGTGAGTTTTCGTACAATCCTGTTTGGTGCGCACCAATTTAGTTATGCTTATTTAGGCTTTTTTGTAAGGCTTATAGGTTGTTAAACATTAAATAAGAATCTAAATGTAGTTTGCTATGTGTTTGTGTGACTTTTCATACAATCCTTTTTGGTGCGCACCACTGTTGGTATGCTTATTTAGGCTTCTTTCTAAGGCTTATAGGTTGTTAAACATTAAATAAGAATCTAAATGTAGTTTGCTATGTGTTTGTGTGAGTTTTCATACAATCCTGTTTGGTGCGCACCACTGTTGGTATGCTTATTAATGTTGTTTTGTAATGCTTATAGGTTGTTAAACATAAAATAAGAATATAAATGTAGTTTGCTATGTGTTTGTGTGAGTTTTCGTACAATCCTGTTTGGTGCGCACCAATGTTGGTATGCTTATTTAGGCTTCTTTCTAAGGCATACAGGTTGTTAAACATTAAATAAGAATTTAAATGTAGTTTGCTATGTGTTTGTGTGACTTTTCATTCAATCCTTTTTGGTGCGCACCACTGTTGGTATGCTTATTTAGGCTTCTTTCTAAGGCTTATAGGTTGTTAAACATTAAATAAGAATCTAAATGTAGTTTGCTATGTGTTTGTGTGAGTTTTCGTACAATCCTGTTTGATGGCCACCACTTTTGTTATACTGATGTAGTGTTTTTTCTAATGGTTATAGGTTGTTAAACATTGAAAAAGAAAATGAATTTAGTTTGCTATGTGTTTGTTACAATCCTGTTTTGTGTGTACCAGTTTGTGTGTACCATATGTTGCATACTTTGGCCCTCATTCAATTGCAGTTTGGCCAATTCAATAGGGTTCTAAATGTGCTTATTTCGAGCCCTATTGAATTGTCCAAAATATCAATTGAATGAGGGCCTTTGGTTGCTGGATTTGTTATATTGTGAGGGCCTCATTGAATTTCGTTTTTTGGCAATGGAATTGGGCTCAATATGAGCACAGAGCATCTTTTTTTACAGAAGTTTTTAGTTAGTGAACTTGTATCCAAAAGCAAGGTCTTCACTAATTAAAAACTTCTGTAAAAAAATATGCTCTGTGCTTATATAGAGCCCTATTGAAATGGGCAAATCACATTTGAATGAGGCCCTCGGCCATTAAACATATTTAGGTCCTGAATCAATTGCGTTTTGATCAATTGAATAGGGCTCTATATAAGCACATAACATATTTTTTGACAGAAGTTTTGAGTTAGTGAAGACCTTGATTTAGTATCGAAGTTCAGTAACTAAAAATGTCTGTCTAAAAAATCTGTTATGTGCTTATATAGAGCCCTATTCAATTGGCCAACTCACAATTGAATGAGGCTCATGGTTCGGTTCTTTTTTATACTTAATACTTTACCTTGATTGAAGTGTGGAATGACAGAGGGTCCCCTCCTGCCAATTTTAATCCGCCGGTCTTCTTGTAGCGTCTGTTTGAAAAATAAAGTGAAATAGTGAATTATATATATATTTTTTTTTTAGCAAAGCATGGCCTTTTCAGCATTTAATGTATTTTTGTATCTTACCTCTTCTTCTTTGTTGGTGTTCTTTAAAAGGGATTGTGCTTCACAATGCACGGTGCAAATTGTTGAGTGACGCTGTTGATGCAGAGTCTGTTTGAATATTAAAAAAAGTAGAACGATTAAGCTTTAGGTGATCTATTGAATTCCAGTAAATTAATGTCATTTAAATATACTTCTGTAATTATTTTCAATTAACATTATTTTTTGGTGGGGGCTACACACATATGTCACATACATGAAGCACATTTCCATAGTTGAAAGTAATTTTTGTGTGCGTGTGACATATCACTATACATGAATCATATTTTAATTGTTAAATTAACCTTATTTTTACTTTTGGCCAACATACATAAATGTGTGTGTGACATGTGACTATAGATGATACACATATATGTGCGTGTCACATATCAGTATACATGACTCATATTTTAATAGTCCCAACTTATTTTTTTCTAATGTAATTTAAATGTAGTTGTTTAATTAGTTTGTTTTAAGGTAATTTTGTTGCAGGGGCAATACACATAAATGTGCGTGTCACATGTCACTATACATTATACACATAAATGTGCGTGTCACATGTCACTATACATTATACGCATAAATGTGCGTGTCACATGTCACTATACATAATACACATAAATGTGCGTGTCACATGTCACTATACATTATACACATATATGTGCGTGTCACATGTCAGGATACATAAACCTCTTTTTCTTATTTAATTTTTTTTTTTGATGTCCTGTCTTGATAATAAAATGTAATATATTATAGCTTACCTCTCAGTTGTAATTTGCACAGTGTAAAGTAGTAAATTAGTAAAGAATTGTCTTCTCAAGTTTTAGCAGCAGTTATGTCTGAAGTCACTCTGTTCATCACCTGAGTAGAAATGTATTTTTCTCTGTCAAATAGGCAGTATTTATAAACTTGTAGAACATTCTGGAAAGTTAGACCGTTAGAACGCAATACGCATGCGCTATTTGCGTTCCAGCTTACAATTTGCGTTTCATCCGCCATTTTGTGCGTAGTAGTGGTTAAAATGGTGTTTAATATGAGTGTGATCCGTTCCGCATAGTATGTGTTTCATTATTGCGAGTAAGTGTAGTGTAGTTACGTCTGGAGCCTCGTTTTCGTTTTGTTCGGCGGCCATTTTTTCTCTCGCTTAGCCGATTTTCGGCTGTTTAAACTCTTTGTTTTGGACTTAAATGGACGTATAAATGAACTTTTGGAGGTGCCGGATGCCCCCCCCCGTGCTGTAAGTAAGCTTTTTATGTGTTTGTTGTGTTTATTACTTGTGTTTGTGATGTTTTGATGCGCGGCGGTTGGAATGGGTCTTTCGCGGCCGTATTTTTTTCCGATGCGGACGTATTTTGTTGCGATGTTGCCGTATTTTTTTGCGATATACGCAGTTAGGTTTTACGTGTACGACGCAGTGTATTTGTTTCTAAGTCGTGCGTATGTGTGTTAAGAGCGTGTGAGGGGCCTTTTTTACTGTTTTTTTGTTAAGTCTTGCGTCTGTGTGTCTGGGTGTAAGCGGGTGTGAGGCGACTTTAAGTTTTTTTTTGTTATGAAGTTGTGTGTTTGTTAACACAGCCGATGTTGGGATGCTCCACCAGCAAATGCGGACCCTCGCTTCGCGAGGATCCGCATTTGCGGGGACGTTGTTGGGTTTTTGTTGGCTGGGCTGTTGGGTTTATTCTGTTAAAAAGTTGTGTGTGTTAACACAGCCGACGTTGAGCCTCCACCTCCGCAAATGCGGACCCTCGCTTCGCGAGGATCCGCATTTGCGGGGACGTTGGGATGCTCCATCACCGCAAATGCGGGCCCTCGCGAGCCCGCAAGCGTGAGCAACAACCCGTACGCTCACAACTATATATGTGATTCTGTGCAACTATGTCAAGATTACAAACCAAATTAAAAGAAAACAATATTAAGCCCAATAGTTTACATTTTTATACAGATCTCTCCAAAAGCATCACCTTGGCCTCTAGTTAAATGAGCAATTGTAAGCCTGTAATATAGCCCGTAAACTAATTTGCTATTCAATTGGAGCCTTTTAGCTACCCGTAAATGATTTGTGGGTTAAAGGCTGAAAATCCCTGCTGTTGTCAAAATAGTAACTCCCAGCTAAGCCTTTGATCTTTCAAAACCTTAAATGTTACAATAGTAAATCACTATTCAATTGCTACAATTCCTCAAGCCTGCAAATGTTTTCACACCCGTAAATGGCAAATATAGAAGAAAATCCTATGAGTACCAGATAGGACTCGTAAGGGAGTTAAACACCTGATCGTAGAACTGTAAATGCAAATAAAAAATCAATACTGCACTTTAAAAAGCGATGGGGAAAGCGATGAAAGACATTAGAATTACTAGGTCAACAGTCTCAAGCTCACAAATCTGCAATTAAAAGTTATTTGTTTTTCGTTTTATCTCCATGTTATATTGATTATTGACATCATGATGACACCCTTATTTACTATTGGCTGTTTCTAAAGCGATAGTTACAGCCTTGCTTAATTGATCATGATCATGCTCTAAAATGCTACTTGCGGGTGCATGGTTTATGTTTTAGGCTTTCAGCCAGGTAGCTGCGGGCTTGATCAATTGAATTGCTCTGTAATTGTTGCAAAATTCAAGAGCGCAGTTTACTTTATACCGGTCTGTGGGCTTGAAATTTGCAACAGTTACAGAGTGATTAAATTGCAACTGAATAGGGGCCCTAGTCATGGTAATCAAATCAAATCTCCCATTCTCATACAGCCACAACAAAACAAAGATGAAACAAGGCACACCTTTCAGGGCAAAGTATACAGAAAAAGCAATTAAAGGGGTGGGCAAAAGAACGAGAGAAGTCCTCCACCGTACAGTAGTACAGTAAATAAAAAGTACATCCGTGTTCACATTTCAATGTCTAAAGCAAGTTAAAAAATCTGCTTACAGCTCAGAGTTCCGAGAAAAACAGTTATTACACTGCATTCTGGGAAGTTGAGCTCGGACATGTAAATGTGCCCACACATGCCTCGCTCTTCAATCTATGGCCATTATCAAACATGGCTTCCTTTAAGCTTATGCATGCTGTATTACACAGCTTTAATGTAAAGCCAAGGTTGGATTAAACACATGCTGAGTATCTAATCCATGTACAGCTGTTTCAAGCTTACTGGCTATCATCAGCATGGAGCAGGATCTCAGCCTGTGTTGTGGAAATTATGAGTAGGTAGTAGGTAGGTAGAATGTAACCACTGTTCTCTATTGTTTTTGCCATTTTATAGAGTTTCTTATGGAAATAGTGGTCCTCTAAAAAGAGTCTGAGTGACATAAAATTTCATCCTCGAAATTAAACCATTGTACTCTATATATTTCTTTTTTGTTGTTGTTGCAAATTTGTTCTTGAGATGAAAGTATTTTTGGGAAATGGCACATAGTGTTTCCTATGTGAAATAGTGGTCCTCGTAAAAGAGTCCCAGAGATATCTAATTTTTTCCTGGAAGTAAAACCACTGTTCTCTATATTTTTTGCCATTTTATAGTCTTTCTTATTGAAAAAGTGGTCCTCTAAAAAGAGCCCGAGTTACATAAAAGTTCGTCCTCGAAATCAAACCACTGTGCTCTATTTTGTTTTGTTTTTTTCGTGTGAAATTGTGTTGAGGTAAATATTTTTTTGTTTTTTGTTCTGTGCCATGTCTTGTATCTTATATTTTGTTGAATTAAAGTTATAGTACCTCATAGTAAACAATGTTTTTTGTAAAAATGCAGCCATCATCTAATAAAACATCTTGACTTTGGTTGTTTTCAATATACACTTTAATAGCCTCTGGATTCTTGCATCTTGAGAATGCAACATACAGTTGACCATGTGCAAATACTGGTTCTTCTAAAAAGATACAGATTTTAAAGTTTGTCCTTGTAATTTATTAATGGTCATGGCAAATGCCATGATGATAAGAAATTGACTCCTTTGAAGTACAATAGGGAGGCTACTTTCACTTGGTGCCAAATCTATTCTTGGTATGAAAACTCTCTCTCCTTTATGGGTACCAGTTAGAATTTCAGCATGTATGAAATGGTCCTTTAATTCTTGAACAATTATTCTGGTCCCATTACATAGGCCTTTTTTTGGGTTCATATTTCGCAGTAACATTACAATTGCACCTTTCTTTAGCTGCAAAATATGTGGTGGCATTCCAGAGGGAGTTAATGAGTTAATTAATTCAGTTGAAAAGTTTGTCTGACTTTCTTTGTCATCACCAAATACAGAATCAGCACTGATTTTTTTAAATATTTCATTATTGAGGAGTAATGCATCCTTATTTTTGCATGTTAGTATTACTTTGTTGGCAAGCTCTGCATAGTCCTCGTTATTTATTGTATTTTGGAATATAGCTGATATGAGATCCTGTTTGCAAATCATTTGAGCTGGGATGTGCACGGTATCATCGGGTAATTTTTGTATTTGCTCTGTTTTTCCTTCTCCAATTTTAATGAGCCAATCATTGAACTAATATTCTCCTTCTGATCTCATATTTTGTTGTAATTGAAGATGGGTAAATATTTTCCATAGTGTACTTGACTTTATACATGTTAGTTTCCATAGTGTCAATTTCCATGTACAATGACAGGTAATGCTTGTCTAAAATCTCCACCTAACAACATTACCTTTACACCAAATGGCAAATCATTATCCATGACTTCACGTAGCAAATGGTCAATACATTGTAGGGCATGGCTGACATCATTGTAGCTTCATCTATTATATTTAATTTACTTTTTTAAATTTTTTTTGCTTGCAATGATGTCATTCGAATATCCGGCACTGATGATTCCAGAACGGTAACTGGCAGTTTAAATCCACTATGCACAGTTTTTCCACCTTCTAACAAAAGTTCGGCAATTCCAGTGGTTGTAAATGGCAGTGCTATTTGACCTTGTGCTCGAACAAAACTCATCAATAAATTATAGAGAAAAGTTTTTTCTGATCCGCCAGGTCCATCTAGATAGAAATAAAGCTCTTTGAGCATGTCATCATCTAGGGCATTTTTTATTGCATTAAATGCTTGCAATTGTAATGTATTTAAAGTTGCAAGTCTTTCTTATGTTATTTCTCTTAGAAGCTGAGTGTCATAGTCTTCAAAGTTTATGTCGTCTATGAGACCTGGATCTGGCAGATTAAAACTTGCACAACTTTATCCATGATTTAAAAAGACCTCTTGAATTACAATTAATGCTTTTAATTGTGCAATAGGCTTGTTGTATCGTTGCAAAATGTCTTCAGACATATTTCTTTTAAATTTGTCCCACAAAGCTAATGCATTTGGAGCATTTGAGAAGATACAAATGAATGCAAATTGTTCCCTAATCTGCCGTGGTATTTTACATAGTGCTGCTTCTTCTAGTATCTTTCCCATTCTGTATCATCAGCTAGGAAGTTTCTGTGTCGCGCAGCTAAATTAAATGATTCATAAACTATATAATTAATAGTTCTTAACTGTTAAGAACTTTGTGCACCAGGAACATTTAGAAGTAGTAATCGTAAGCAGAAACGTTCAAGGTCTCTTGGACTTACAGTATAAATTCTTGGGATTATTTTATTTCCACACCTTTTTTGTTTTCTCCATAATCCATTAACGAAAACATAATGGTATGGAATGTCAATATATAACAATTCTCTTGCCTCCAAGTCAGTACAATTTAATTGAAACCACGCAGTTAGTCTGGTTTGGCGATGCTCACTTTGTGCCAAAGCATTTGTTTCATTTCCAACTTTGAAATACACTAAATGTCTTTGTGGCAAATGTACAGCTAATCGATATACTGCATGTGAGCAATCGTGCATTTCAAATTTTAGAAGATGCCACATTGCTTTTGGCGTACTTACATAGCAAGCATCTACATGAGATTCAAGTCCATCATGTACTAACTCACTTTGTTTGTGATTTTCAGCACTTTTGACAACTATAGTAGATGCATCATAGCTTTTGTAAATACATTTGTAGAAATATTTAATGGATTTTATAGAAGAGCAAGCTTCCACATTATGTGTTCATTATTCTTCATAAGTAAATGTGGATTGTATGGTACCACATATTTGTTATCTAGCTTTTTTCCACAAATAATGGCATTTTGGTCTTCTCTTCTTCTATATAATGAATAGCCATCACAATTAGCATAAGTTTTGTCTCTATAATCTTTTGGAAATTCTTTAGTACATTTCTTATTTTCCATACATGGTGTCTGTGGATTAATATCTCCACACGGTCCATGAATCATACGATGAGTTACAATCTCCTATAGTCTACCATGTATTTCTGGATCTGGTAGTTCAGCAATAATTACTGAATCCACTTTGTCAACAGTATCCAATTTATCTTTCTCTTGAACGATTATAAGAACAAGTGCATGTGGAAGGCCTCTTTTTTTTAAATTTGATGGTATAAACACAAGCCAGACATTTGCCAAATACATTAATGTAGAAGCCTGCACTTCTATAAAATCCATAAAATATGTGTACAAATATATTTACAAAGGCTATGATGCAGCTACTGTAGTTGTCAAAAGTACAGAAAATCACGAACCCACTGAGTTACTACATGATGAACTTGCATCTTATGTAGATGCTCGCTATATCAGTGCGCCAGAAGCTAGGTGGCGTCTACTAAAATTTGAAATGCACGATCGATCACATGCAGTATATCGATTAGCTGTACATTTGCCACAAAGACATTTAGGCCCTCATTCAATTGCGATTTGGCCAATTGAATAGGTCTCTAAGTAAGCACCTAGCATATTTTTTTTAAAGAAGTTTTTAGTTAGTGAAAACCTTGCTTTTGCATAGATGTTTACTAACTAAAAACTTCTTTAAAAAAATATGTTATGGTCTTATTTAGAGCCCTATTCAATTGGTAAAATTGCAATTGAATGTGGGCCTTAGTGTATTTCCATGCTGGCAATGAAAGAAATGCTTTAGCACAAAGTGAGCAGTGCCACACTACACTAACTGCATGGTTCAAATTAAATTCAACTGACTTAGAGGCAAGAGAATTCTTATACATTGACATTCCATACCATTATGTTTTTGTTAATGAATTATGGAGAAAAAGAAAAAGGCGTGGATCTAAAATAATACCACAAATTTACACTGTAAGTCCAAGAGACCTTGAAAGTTTCTGCTTACGACTACTGCTTCTAAATGTTCCTGGTTCACAAAGTTTTGAACACTTAAGAACTGTTAATGATATAGTATATAAATCTTTTCATTTAGCTGCGCGCCATAGAAACTTCCTAATGGAAGATACAGAATGAGAAAGATGTCTAGAAGAAGCAGCACTATGTCAAATGCCACAGCAGATGAGGGAACAATTTGCATTTACTTGTATCTTCTCAAATGCTCCAAATGCATTAGCTTTGTGGGACAAATTTAAAACTAATATTGGTGAAGATTTTTTACAACTATACAATGAGCCGATTGCACAATTAAAAGCATTAATTGAAATTCAAGAGGTATTTTTAACTCATGGATTAAGTTGTACAAGTTTTAATCTGCCAGATCCAGGACTTATAGACGACATCAACTTTGATGACTATGACATGCAACTACAAAGAGAAAGAACTGAAGAAAGACTTGCAACTTTAAATACATTACATTTCCAAGCATTTCATGCTATCAAAAATGCCCTAGATGATGATATGGTAAAAGAGCGTTATTTCTATCTCGATGGACCTGGTGGATCAGGCCAAACTTATCTATATAATTTATTGATGAGTTTTGTACAAGCACAAGGTGAAATAGCACTCGCATTTGCAACTACTGGAATTGCCACACTTTTGTTAGAAGGTGGAGAGACTGTGCATAGTGGATTTAAACTACTAGTTCCTATTTTAGAAACATCTGTGTCCGATATTAGAATGACACCATTACAAGGCAAAAAAACAAAAAAAACTAAATTAATTATAATAGACGAAGCTACAATGATGCTACCATGCCCTAAAATGTATTGACAGTTTGCTTCTTTAAATCATATGTAGTACTTTGCCATTTGGTGTAAAATTCATATTGTTAGGTGGCAATTTTAGACAAACATTACCTGTCGTGTACATGGAAATCGAACAGATATTATCGAAACATGTATAAAGTCAAGTACACTATGGAAACATTTTACCCATCTTCAATTACAACAAAATATGAGATCAGAAGGAGAAAATGATTTCAATGGTTGGCTTAATACAATTGGAGAAGGAAAAACTGAACGAATTGAAAATTTACCTGAGGACACTGTACACATCCCAGATTCCATGATTTGCAAACCAGATCGTGTATCGGCTATATTCCAAACTACTATAATTAACTACGACTATGCAGAACTTGCTGACAAAGTTATACTAACATGTAAAAATAAGAATGCATTGCTCTTCAATAATGAAATATTTAAAAAAAAAATAATGCACCACAAAAAAAATATCACAGTGCTGATTCTGTCCTTGCTGATGACAAAGAAAGTCAGGCAAACTTTTCAACTGAATTCATAAACTCATTAACTCCTTCTGGAATGCCACCATATATTTTGCAGCTAAAGAAAGGTGCAATTGTCATGTTACTGCGAAATATGAACCCCCCAAAAAATGCCCTGCAGTGGGACAAGATTAATTGCTCAACAATTAAAGGACCATTTCATAGATGCTGAAATTCTAACTGGTATCCATAAAGGAGAAAGAGTTTTCATCCCTTTTGTACTTCAAAGAAGACAATTTCCTATCATCATCTTTCAAATCTGTGGGTATATTCTTAGAACAACCAGTATTTGCACATGGCCAATTATATGTTGCCTTCTCAAGGTACAAAAACCCACAGGCTATTTAAGTTTACATTGAAAACAATGAAAGTCAAGGTGATTTATTCGAGGATGGATGCATTTTTACAAAAAACATTGTCTACTATGAAGTACTCTAACTTTCATTGCAATAAACACAACCCATCCATCACTAACTAAAACCAAAAGACAAAAATGACCAATACGACAATTTAACAACAAAAAACAAAGCAACAACATTCACAACCGTACTTTGATTTTAATAAATACTTGAGAGCTCACTACCAAGCTTTTTACATCAACACTATTTCTGTAATAAACTCCATACAATTGCAAAACACATGGGCCCTCATTCAATTGCAATTTGGCCAATTGAATAGGGGTCTAAATAAGCACATAACATATTTTTTTAAAGAAGTTTTTAGTTAGTGAAAACCTTCCTTTTGCATAGATGCTTACTTACTAAAAACTTCTTTAAAAAAAATATGTTATGTGCTTATTTAGACCCCTATTCAATTGGCCGAATTGCAATTGAATGAGGGCCATGGAAAACAGTGGTTACACATTGTGGACCAACTTTAATGTCTCGCGTTCTCTTTTTAGAGAACCACTCTTCCACATAGGAAACTCTATGTGCCATTTTCAACTATTACAACACCAACCAAAAAATGACAACTATTACACCATGACAGAATAACTCATTCATATTTCCTGGAAGTACTGTTTATAGATGATTAGCGCCACAAAACACTTACCTTCCATTTCAACAGAATTCCAGTTCAAACTTTAATTAAGTATGTTATTGTTCAGCAACTTACAAATTTTAAAGCAAAAAATGCAATTGGTTAATTGTACATAATTCAAACTTTATGGTTACACATTGCAAATTTTGCATTTCATGTAAAATATTAATGCAGGGACTCATCCGATCAGAAATCAATTCATTTTTTTACTCCTGTTATACAATTTAATTCCTTTCAAAGATGGATTTTAATGTTTACCTTACTGTATATATATATATATTTTCTTTAACAGTTCATAATCTACAAGTTGCATGTTAAAAAACATTATGTCAAGTTTACAATACTTATTAAGCCAATGTCCAACTCTTAGTACATTAAAATGCTAACACTCATTAGCCTCCCTACCTTGCAGTTTACTAAACCTACATTTCAACTGTTAATTAACTATGTTACTGTTTACAAGTTTACAAGTTTCACAAATTCATCAATTAAGTTCCTTCACTGTACATATTTCAAAGTTTATGGTAACAGCAGAACCATGTTTTGTTACACAATGTTAATGTATAATTTCAGGTAAAATATTAATCCATGGAATAACCTGATCGCCAGTTAATGGAGTCAGGAAGGAATTAATTTTTTTCCCGCTTTGATACAATTGGCTAAGTTTCAACAAGGGTTTTTACTGTTTGCCTCTGTTTTCATTTAATAATTCTTAATGTACAAGTTGCATCTTAAAAAAACATTAGCTCAAGTTTACAATACTCATTAATCCGATGTTCAACTGTTCTTAACATTATAATGTTAACGCTAAAACTACAATGTTACAATAATAAACAGCTTTAATATAACTATTGTACTTCTTTAGACATAAGAAAAAGGTTACAACTGTCAATTACGTTAATTGTGGACCAAACAAATTTCTAAATATACACATCTCATTGCCGTCATTTTTTGACGGGCAAGTCGCTAGTATTTAAATGATCATTCAAGCATTCCTATCCATTATTCATTATATATTACACTGTGTAGTATCTTGAAATGATTGTAACTGATCACCCAATATTTTTTTTCTATAGCCCCATTGTATGAATCTCAATTTAGTTTCTTGTAATTATATTTTTTTAATTTGTAAATTTGACTTGTTCCATATTACTCATTTAATGAGTAATCACTTTATTTCCTAGTATAGTGTCCCATTTATAACTTAGTTGTACAAGCTGAAGCTAAAGATCAGCGCAACCAATTGCACATATCCCTGGGCCAAAATCTGGACAGCATGGAAAGTCCCCATCAGGTTCCATTCATTAAATTGACACATACAAAATAGCTTGAAATTGATCAATTGAATCGCATTTAAACAGAATGACATTTTATTCAGTGCCCATTAACCCTGTGTTCATAAATTCGACTGCATACTGTGTGTGTATATATATATATATATAGTGACATGCATAATGTTAAACGTGTAAACTGCAAATTATGATAATAATTAGTCAGCTCTTGCATGCTAACGTTCCATCTATATCAAGTTGTTTAGTTTAAAATATATATATATATATATATTAGAGGTATATATACAGATCATAATCACAATGTCCCATTGATCGCCAGTAGTTACTAGTATATATTCAAATTTTTTAACTTATGGCCACTTTTATATCTAAAAATCTGCAACAAAATATTGCAAATATCCATTTTACCTGTTAGATCATTTATAAATATAGAGAATATTTAAATCATTAAGGCCCCTATTCAATCGCAGTTGCCTTCATACCGGCCATAAGTCTGACTGAAAGCCTAAACCATAAACCATGCACCCGTAAGTAGCATGTCAGAGCATGATCAGGATCAACTAAGCAAGGCCGCAACTACCGATTTAGAAATAGCCAATAGTAAATGAGAATCATCATAACGTCAGTAAAACATGGAGGTTAAACCACAATCAATTAGACTTTATAAGTCCAATATGCGATCAGACTTGCAATCCGGCAATGTACAAAATAATATAAATGAATGATGTAAATGTTATAGTCCATGTGGGTGGCTTGATATGTATTAACTCTTTGATTACCAAGATTGATATATCAAAGATATGAAATGTAAAAAAAATAATTTTTGATTGCAGATTTGCTGTCTTGAGACTGTTGTGTAATTAATTACAATGTCTTTCCTCACTTTCCCCTGTCTTTTAAAGTGCAGTATTGATTTTCTATTTGTATTTACAGTACTACGAACAGTTGAGGAATTGTAGCAATTGAATAGTGATTTGCGATTGTAACATTTATGGGCTTGAAATATCAAAGGCTTAAATGGGTTGAGGTTTTGACAACCACAGGGATTTTCAGCCTGTAACCCTCAACTCATTTGTTACATAGTTACATAGGGGCCTCATTCTATTATCGGCCGTAAATCGGCCGTAAGGCTGCGATTCCTTGCGAGGGTTCAGTTAACTCGCGATTCTATTATACGGCCCCGCAAGGATCTCCTTTTACGGCCGGCCGCATATCTTGGAACCGGCCGTAATCTGTGAAATATAAAAACTCAAAAATAAATTCAAGCCTGCACTGTACAGCTCTGTAAATGCTAGGGATCATATTGGGGGACATGAGGATTAAAAGTAACCCACTCTCAAGCTTGCACATCTGCCCAAACCCGAGTTCAAATTAACTGTTTATTTGCCGGCTGCGGCGTGGGCGTGTCTGAGGTGCTCCAAGCACTCTGGACTTTTTACATGTATATTTTACGGATATTAAAAAAGAAATATTTTACGGATTTGAGTACAGGATAATTATGTGCTATTTTTTCTAACACCTAAAATCCCTTTATAGTCTTCTCAAAGTGCAGGATGGCTTTATTTGAGCTATTTTATGTGCTTAATTGGTGCTAGCGAGACCTTTTTCCTGCAAGTAACTGCGGCTCGTTTTTAGCCTTGCAGAGAGGTTTCCCGGAGCAATTGAATTGCAAATCTCTTGCGGCCGTTTTAGATCAAAGGCTTTCCTCCGGCGCGATCGGCCGCAAGAGATAGCAAGGCACCGGCCGCAAGCCTGCCGGAGCCTACGGCCGTAAGGGAATAGAATAGCAGAATAGCTTGCGGCCGGTCCTTGCGGCCCCGCAGCGGCTGCGGCCGATAATAGAATGAGGCCCATAGTAATTAAGGGTGATAAAAGACTTTCAGTCCATCAAGTTCAACTTTTTAAGATCTCCTCTGATCTGCAATATGCAGATAAGGTATTAATTAATTAGTTTCTTAATTAATTGTTAATTGATTTATAGTCAACTATTTATTATTTTTTTTTTTTTTTTTTTACTTATTAATTAATCCAGAGGAAGGCAAACAGAAAAAAATGATGGCCACTTTTCATTTGAAAACGTCTTTGCACAAAAAGCTCCCTTGACAAATCTTTATACTGACCCTGGATGTATTTATATAAGGTAATCATATCCCCTCTTAGACGCCTTTTTTCTATGTCAAAGTGATTCCCTTTAAAAGAGCCCAGCAGACTTGTAATTTTGTCTATGGGATATAACCACAGTTTATTGTTGTTGTTTTTTCTTTATTTTTTTTTTCATTCGTGTAGTTGTTGAAAATGGCACATAGAGTTTCCTGAGTGAAATAGTGGTCCTCTAAAAAGATATCACTAGACATCAAAGTTCGTCCGCAGGTTATAACCACTGTTCTCTATGTTTTTTGCCATTTTAAAGAGTTTCCTTAACGAAATAGTGGTCCTCTAAAAAGAGCCTGAGTGACTTGAAATAAAACCACTGTTCTCTATATTTGTTGTGGTATTTTTTGTGAATTTGATGTAGATATAAAAGCACTATTGGTTATTTAATTTGGTTATTTGTGGCTTAGTTGTAATTGTTTTTTTGGTTTGTAGCTTAATTTACAGTACTTCATAGTAGACAATGATTTTTGTAAAAATGTGTCCATCATCTAATAAATCACCCTGACTTTTATTGTTTTCAATATAAACTTTTATTTCCTCCAGATTCTTGCATCTTGAAAATGCAACATACAGTTGGCCATGGGCAAATACTGTTTTTTCCAAAAAGCTACCAACGGATTGAAAAGTTTGTCCTTGTGATTTATTAATGGTCATGGCAAATGCCATGATGATGGGAAATAGTCTTCTCTGAAGTACAAAAGGCAAGCAACTTTCACTTGGTGCCAAATTTATTCTTGGTATGAAAACTCTTTCACCATAGAGAATTTCTGCATTTATGAAATGATCTTTTAGTTCTTGAACAATTCCTCCGGTCCCATTACATAGTCCTTTTTTTGGGTTCATATTTCGCAGTAACATGAC
This sequence comes from Discoglossus pictus, assembly GCA_027410445.1. Classification (NCBI taxonomy): domain Eukaryota; kingdom Metazoa; phylum Chordata; class Amphibia; order Anura; family Alytidae; genus Discoglossus; species Discoglossus pictus. The sequence goes on along the minus strand of CM050166.1, from coordinate 224,968,296 downwards.
AATTGCACCTTTTTTTTAGCTGCAAAATATGTGGTGGCATTCCAGATGGAGTTAATGAATTAATACATTCAGTTGAAATATTTGTCTGAGTTTCTTCGTCATCATAATCTGCACTGTGATAATTTTTTTGTGGTGCATCTATTCATTTTAATATTTCATTATTCAGAAGCAATACATCTTTATATTTGGACGTTAATATTACTTTGGTTGCAAGCTCGGCATAATCGTCATTACTTATTGTATTTTGGAATATAGCCAATTTAATGTCCTGTTTGCAAATCATTTGCAATGAAATTTCCACGGTATCATCGGGTAAAATATGAATTCTTTCTGCTTTTCCTTCTCCAATTTTGATGAACCACTCAATTAATTAATTTTGTCCTTGTGATCTCAAATTTTGTTCTAATTTGAGGTGAGTAAAGAGTTTCCATAGTGTACTTGACTTGATGCATGTTTCTACAATGTCTGTGCGATTTCCATGGACAAAAACTGGTAATGTTTGTCTAAAATCTTCACCTAACAACATCACCTTTCCACCAAAAGGCAAATCATTACCCATGACTTCACGCAACAAACGGTCAATATATTGTAGAGCATGGCATGACATCATTGTAGCTTCATCAATTATAATTAATTTACTTTTCTTAATTTTTTTTGCTTGTAAAGATGTCATTCTTATATTTGACACTGATGTTTCCAGAATGGGAACTGGCAGTTTAAATCCATTATGCACAGTTCTTCCATCTTCTAACAAAAGTGCGGCAATTCCAGTTGTTGCAAGTGGCAGTGCTATTTCACCTTGTGCGCGAACAAAAATCATCAATAATAAATTATAAAGATAAGTTTTTCCTGATCCACCAGGTCCATCTAGATAGAAATAACGCTTTTTGAGCAAGTCATCCTCTGGTGAACTTTTTATGGCGTTAAATGCTTGCAATTGTAATGTATTTAAAGTTGCAAGTTTTTCTTGTGTTATTTGGTTTTGAAGTTGAATATCATAGACTTCAAAGTTTATTTCATCTATGAGTCCTGGATCTGGCAGATTAAAATTTGCACAATTTAATCCAAAAGAGAGAAAGACCCTTTTGAATTTTAGTTCTGCAATAGGCTCATTGTATTGTTGCAAAATGTCTTCAGACATACTTGTTTTACATTTGTCCCACAAAGCTAATGCATTTTGAGCATTTGAGAAGATGCAAATTAATGAAAATTGTTCTCTCACCTTCCGTGGTATTTGACACAGTGCTGCTACTTCTAGACATCTTTCACATTCTGTATCATCAGCCAGGAAGTTTCTGTGTCGCGCAGCTAAATGATAGGTGTCATAAACTGTGTCATTAACAGTTCGCAACTGTTCAAAACTTTGTGTACCAGGAACATTTAAAAAGAGTAAACATAAGCAGAAATGTTCAAGGTCTCTTGGACTTACAGTGTAAATTCTAGTTATAATTTTATTTCCACGTTTTTTTTCTTTTTCGCCATAATCCATTAACAAAAACATAATGGTAGTGAATGTCAATATAAAACAATTCCCTTGCCTCCAAGTCAGTAGAATTTAATTAAAACCACACAGTTAGTGTAGTTTGTCGATGCTCACTTTGTGCCAAAGCATATGTTTCATTTCCAACATTGAAATAAATGAAGTGTCGTTGGGGCAAATATACAGCTAATTGATATACTGCATATGAGCAATCATGCATTTCAAATTTGAGAAGACGCCACATTGCTTCCTTCGCACTTACATAGAGAGCATCTACATGAGATGCAAGTTCATCATGTAATAACTAAGTTTGTTCTGGTTTTCTGCGCTTTTGACCACGACAGTAGCTGCATCATAGCCTTTGTTATTATATTTGTAGACATATTTAATGGATTTTATAGAAGTGCAAGCTTCCACATTAATGAGCAAATGTGCATTGAGTGGCAAAACATATCTGTTGTCGCCTTTTTTTCACGAATAATGGCATTTTGTCCTTCTCTTCTATATAATGGATTGCCATCACAATTAGCATACATTTTGTCTCTATAATCTTTTGGAAATTCTTTTAAGCATTGTTTATTTTCCATACATGGTGATTGTAGATTAACATCTCCACATGGTCCATGAATCAGGCGATGAGTTACAATCTCATATAGTCTACCATGTATTTCTGGATCTGGTAGTTCAGCAATGATCACTGAATACACTTTATTCTCAACCTCCCTCCTCACCCTCAACCCCCTCCTTAACCTCCCTCCTTATCCTCAACCTCCCTCCTCATCCTCAACCTCCCTCCTCATCCTCCCTCCTCAACCCCCTTCTCAACCCCCTCCTCAACCTCCCTCCTCAACCCCCCTCCTCAACCCCCCCATCCTTAACCCCTCCTCAACCCCCCAATCCTCAACCCCCTCCTCAACCTCCCTCCTCAACCCGCCATCCTCATCCTCAACCCCCCATCCTCAACCTCCCTCCTCAAACTCAACCGCCCTCAACCTCCCTCCTCAACCCACCTTCAACCGCCCCCTCAACCCCCCTCAACCCCAACCCCCCTCCTCAACCCCCCTCCTCAACCTAAACCCCCTCAACCTAAACCCCCTCAACCCCACTCCTCAACCTCAACTCCCCTAAATACCTCCCCACACTCCCCTCACTTACCTGCTTCTGCTCTGGCCTCCGCTCCTTGACCCTGCGCGCATGTGACGTCACATGCGCGCCGGGTCAAGAAGGATCCGAGGCCAGAGCAGAAGCAGGAAAGTGAGGGGAGAGGGGTAGGTATTTAGGGGGGGTTAGAATGAGGAGGGGGGTTTAGGTTGAGGAGGGGGGTTGAGGAGGGAGAATGAGGAGGGGGGTTTATAATTAATGGGTTGGTTGACGATGAAGAGGGGAAAGGGAAAGAGACAGAGGGGGATAGAGATACACAGGGGGGTAGAGAGACACGGGGAGAGTTAGAAAGACACGGGGGGGGGGTTAGAGAGACACGGGGGGAGAGTGACTTGAGTATAAGCCGAGGGGGCCCTTTTAGTCTTAAAAAAAGGGCTGAAAAACTCGGCTTATACTCGAGTATATACAGTAATTTGATTTTAAAGACTCTTGCCACAAAATCTGGTCTATCAGAAGCAGTTTGTCAAATTAGCAGATTCTGTACAATCTCTGGCCATTGTGGATTACATGTAAATGTAATAAATAAATCTGGTTTTCCAAATTTTGTTACAATAGCCATAGCATCATTGTATCTTTCTCGCATATTTCGAGGAGAAGGTAAAATGATGGCTTTTCCAGCTGCAATCTCTCTGTTTGTAGTTGCCTCAGCGACATAATCCGTCAGTCCACACAACTGTTCTACAAATAATTTATCTGGTTCATATTTTCAGAAATTTAAAATATTTGCCTCAACTTGCAAATATGAATCAAGGGTCCACTGTTGTGTCAGTTTTCCATCACATAAAATGGTATTAAATTAATCTCAAATGGCAGTTTGAGCCACTTTAAATTCAAGCATGGAAATGTTATTTCTGACACATACTTTTGAATTTGGGTAACTGTCAATTGTTAATTTGGGTTGACCTTCGGCTTCCCCATTGCGAAAAATGTGGATATTAGTACTTACGTAAGAAACTTATGTTGATGTAAGGTTGCTCCTCATTTGAAATGGTGGTTCTCCCTCATCATTTTGAAAGACCATTGCAACCTAATTTGATTTTGGTAAGTTGTAACAGCATTTATCAGTATGGCAATCTCTCTAAATAAGAAGTAGGATGGTAAATTTGTCATTGTACTTTAAAACAGTAAGGGCCATGTCCTGGCACATTAGCAACTAATGTTGCACCCATAGATGCAAAGAATATGGCACTATTATAGGATCTTATGTTTGTTTTTAAATTTTGGTAGTTGGGAAAAGTAGGCTCAGTCATAATGCTTTGTAAATATGTTGGGAATTGTTGTCTTTGCGGAAATCTTACCTTGCCTTTTTGACAGCAACTAATGAACTGACCACCTCAGGGTCTTTCCTGTTGGAAATGATAAGCCCCACATAAATGACAGACAATATTCATATTACCACAATTATTAATGCTAAAGATTTAAGTAAAGGACAATTGTGAGAAGATATATCAATGTGACTCTCTAAATCCTCATTAGAATTCTTATCTGATTGTTGAGCAACATTTTCTAAATGCTTTAGTTTTTTAGTTGCCTTCTTGGGCTTGGAAGTTAGTTCGTCAGCCACTAATCTTTTGCTTGTGAGTCTCTCCCGTTCTTTTTGTCGTTGAATTTCCTTCTGCTCTGGCGTCTGTTTATCTGAATGTGATTTTTGACGTTGTCTAGTCTGACATCTTTTCTTTTCCTGTTTCTTTTTAGTATTTGCCATATTACGGTAATCTGTAAATAAACGTAGTACATTAATCCATTTTCCCTTTTTTTTAAATTTGTAAATGCACTTTTTGTTATTTTGTAGTGGTTATTTTTTCTTCTATCCTGTTTTGTGTGCACCACTGTTAGCATTATGAAGTTAGCTTTCTGAGGTTAGACTTAGTAGATTAGTTAGGTTACAGTCTATGTTGTGAAAGCCACACAGCAAACATAGGTCCTTCTATTTTGTATATATTAACAGCATTTCTTGTGTTATCCTGTTTTGTGGGTGGCAGTGTTGTCATTATGGGTTGAGTTGTGTTTTTTGTGTGCTACTGTTGTCATTAGGTGTTTAGGGTATGGAGTTGGGCTTAGAGGTTTGCACCTTTAAAATAGTATGTATTCTTCGATTTTGTAGAATTTAACAGCATGGCTATTTTCTTTTTTGTGTGTAGTACTGTTGGCATTAGGTTAGGTTAAGGTTATGTTTTTGTTTTTTTGGTATCCTGTTTTGCATGGGACAATGTTGTTTTTAGGGGTTTACTGTTATGGGATTAGGCTTAGAGTGTTAGTTAGGTTGCAGTATGTTTCTACAAAGGCAGATACAAAACAGGATAGGTCCTTCCATTTTATATGTGTAAACAGCATTTCTTCTTCTAATTTTTTTTTTGGGTAACTTGTATTACTGTACCTCTTTTCTTCAATGTGTTGTGTCTAAATTGCTGTAGTGATGATTAGACTTTTCAGGCAGTGTCTGTTGAGAATTATAAAGAGAAATGCAAATGTTAAAATAACATTTAAATCAATTTGTTTTTGTACTAATAGCATATAAAACAGGATATATACTTCCATGTATTCAGAGAGGTTTAGCTTATGGGGTTAGGTGTAGACAGTGGTGCATAAAAAACAAGATAGATCCTTGCATTTATTATGTTTTAAAAACATTTGTTGTAGTATCCTGGTTTGTGTGCATCACTGATATAGGATAGATATACAGTATATATATTTTTACTTGTTATTCTGTACCTGTTGTGTTGAATTATTAGTTGTCTATAAATGACAGAGGGTCCCCTGCTGCCAATCTTCCTGAGACAGTGTCTGTTGAAAAAGATAGACAGAAATGCAAGTGTTCAAATCACCTTTTTTAGGGGGGACTAAGACCATAGTATTTTTGTTAAGCAAATGTATTTTTGTACGTTACCTGTTGGGTTTAATTTGTTGTCTGTACATTTCTGCAGATTTTACAGTCCGTGTTAAACCGTGCAGTGCTGCAAATTATTCAGTGACACTGTTCAGGCAAAGTCTGTTGAAAATGAGAAAAAAATGGAAATGTTGAAACGTACTGTAAATCTATATCTTTTTTTGTTGTTGTTGCTTAAAGCATTAATTATGTTTTAAAATATGTCTTAATAAAAGCAATGTTCTTGTTTACATTTCTCCTTTTTTCTTCTTTTGAAATGTATAGAATTTTACCCCGCGTAATCAATTATCTGTCTTTGAAATCTTAGTATACATGAATAATGTCTTCTAATTGCTTCTGTACATTAATATTTTTTTGTTGACAATATTTGAAAGGCAATTTTTATTTATGTTTTATAAAATTATAAATGTATGAATTAATGATCAAACTTTATATATCTTTTAAATGTTCCTGTACATGAATAATGTGTTATATATAATATATATATTTATTTTTTTATTTTTATTTTTATTATTAATTAATTAATTAATTTTTATAGCTTACCAATTTGCTGTAATGTTGCCGCAGGATGTGTGTTACATGCCGCATGCAGTGTTATTGAGTTTGGGTAAGTGTTCCGAGTACGTGTTTTAATTTTACATGGTTAGCCTCATTTTCGTTTTTTTCGGCCTCCATTTTTTTTGTTGCGTAGCTGATTTTTTAATCTTGAATCTGGTGAAATGCAACTTTAATTCGCAAGCAACCTCACTGACAGACTTCCTGGCTGCCGCCGTGCTATGTGTGATGTTTTTTTAATGTTTTATTTTTTTATTTTTTTGTTTTTGTGTTGTGTGCGTGGTTTGGCTGTTAAATTCATATTTTTTTTCGACCTTTTTTCGCAGGTCGTATTTTTATTTTATGTACGTCATATTTTTTTTTTCTAAATCCCGCGGGTCTTATTTATTTATTTTTTCTAAATTCCGCTTTCCTGCCGCTTTTCTTTGTAAAGTGTTACGCGTAATTTTTAAACTCTTTTTTTTTTTAAACTGCTACGGGTCTCGCAGTGGGAATTGGATAATGAAGGTTTCTGTTGAACTGTAGTCCCGCCTTCGGCGCTCCCTGCCTAAGTCGTACGCGGTCATAGGGATGAGCGCCTATGGCGCTCATCTCCACCAGCGCAGTAAACGCCTTCGCCACTCCCTGCCTAAGTTGTAAGGGTTCGTAGGGTTGAGCGCCTACAGCGCTTATCTCCAAATGTTCAAAATCAGCAGGGTATCAAATACTTTTTCCTCCCACTGTATGTATATATAAGTTATTTTATGGCTTGTGCATACAATGAGCTTAATCCCCCCCCCCCCCCCCAGAATTATTCTGTCTCCTACACCCGTCTGTGTGGTTGATAAGTATAGGTGAGGAAATTAAACTATATGAAAACACAAGGGTCAGGGGCATATTTAGGGTTTATGCTGCACTTGATCAGTTCGGATTTGTGTTCTCCCAATGACCCAGTTACTAATTATTTCCTCTTTCTATATGCCGAACATGTTTAGCACACATCTATATAGAAGATCATCAGTGTATATGTGTCCGTGTAAGCAGTGGTGTAGCTACAGCTTCTGCTGCCCGGGGCAAAACCCTGAGTCTTCTCTCCCCATCTCACTCTTTCTCTCTCCCTCTCTCTCCGTTCTTTCTCTCGCTCTCTCCCTCGCGTTCTCCATTTTTTTTTCTCCCCTTCTCCCTCTAACTCTTTAATCTCTTTGTCAGTGGACAAATGTTCAAAATCAGCAGGGGATCAAATACTTTTTCCCCCCACTGTAGCTATTAAAGTGTTATGATAAAGGGAAAAAAAACACAATGTGATCACTTTAGCTGCAAGTATGTTATTGTACATAAAAAATATTATCTAGAATGGAAGGAAATACCCATATATACAATGTTTTGTATTTTTGGAACAGAAATTGTGATAAAACTGTGTGTAATGTAGCTTTGTCGGTAAAACTCATCCACTCCTCACAAACACAGCAATCATAAAGGTTGTTCTCAGATTAATATTTCAAAACTGTTCCAAGAGATCTTCCAGAAGAACAAAAGGTGAGCTGGTAATTGCATGCTTTTACAGGATTTATATTTTTTAAGCCTATGCTGTTTAACCTTAGTCCTAAAACTGTGATGTTCAGGGCATATCAGGAATGAATGATATATACAAAATTTATGTTTTTGATATTAAGAGGATATTTTACTCTTTCAGTGCTGGTCTGTAGTGGGATGGGAATTGATTTCTTTATTCCACTCCTTGACAGGGAACAATAATATGCCCCATGATCCCAGAAAGGACAGGAAATAGGATTATTTAGCTACTACAAATAAAAGATATGCATTAGATATACTGTTATAAGTGGCATTGCTCACATATTAAATATATTTTTTAGAGTACCCTTTTTAAAAAATAGAAGGGCTTTTGGGAAACATTTATTTCTTAGAAATAAAGAGAAATAAGAACAATCAGGCATGCAGAAGGAATGAACAGATCCAACAATGCAGTCAAGTCATTGGAATGAGTAAAAAGCAGGTAGAAAACAAGGAAAATATTATCTAGAATAGAAGAAAATACTGAGGTATTTATTATTATTAACTTTTATTTGTAAAGCACCAACATATTCCATAGCTATAGTATACAATGGATAAGAAGAATACAATGTTAATGTTACAATGTTATTTGTAGAAAAAAGGAGGGCCCTGTTTTGAGTTTAGAATCTTTGTAGAAAGTGATTTTTTCCAAAGCACCCTACAAGATTGGAAACTCGCTACTTATACAAAATATTTTAGAATTTTTGGAACAGCAGAATTTGTGCTAAAATTGTGTGTAATTTAGCTCTGTCAGTAAAACTCTGCCACTTCTCATTACAAACACAGCAATCATAAAGGTTCTCAGATTACTATTTCAAAAATGTTCCAAGAGGTCCTCCAGAAGGAAAGAAATGTGAACTGGTAATTGAAAGCCTTTTACAGGATTTATATTCTTAAACCTATGCTGTTTAATCATAAAATTATATTTTTGATAATAAGAGGATATTTTACTCTTTTAGTGTCTGTTTTGGTGTGTGGCATTTTTTTAATAATCCGACTAATTGCCAGGAAGCTATAAAGTGCTCCACGCCGACAAAAAAAACAGGAAATTTGATTTTTTTTAAATACAGGCCTTTTGAGAAATACAAAAATCAGGCATGCAGGAGGCAGACAGACACAATTATATGGCCAAGTCACTGAAATTATTAAGAAGAAGGTAGAGAACATGGAAAGTACTTGCATTGTGTGGGGGGGGGGGGGGGTAGAAGAGAGGAGACTAAATGAGAGTAACGCAAAGGCAAATGCACAATGACCATCAGAAATACCCTAATAGGTGCACACAAATATGATGACACAAATACATTGTTACTGGATCTCCAATACATTTGTTACAATGGCAACAAATAGGAGAGGCTATACGCTATAAAATGGTAAGTTAGATGGTGAGAGGGTGGAGACATGATAACCAGTGGGTCAAAGATGATTCATACAAGTTATATAGAGAGAGAACATACATTATATTTGGGAGAAAATCATCAGCCTAGTCTATGTATTTCTCTGGTTACAAAAGTAAGACAGTGATGTATAACACAGGGGTGAAAAGAATAGATCATGCATTGTATCCTGTACTAAATATGGAGCCATAACTGAGGGAAGACCAATGTGATGCAGCAGGAAGGAGATGGTGAACTGGATGTAATCATATTACTTACATGATGCAGTTAAAAGGAGAGCGGCTCCTCTCCCTCCCTTGTATCTCCTTTCCCCCTCCTCTCCCTCCCTTGTGTCCCCTTTCCCCCTCCTCTCCTCAAATGTGTCTCATTCCCCCTCCTCTCCCTCCCTTGTGTCTCTTTTCCTCACTCCTCTCCCTCTTCTGTATCCCCCCTCTACTCCATCTGTGTCTCTTATGCCCTCTCCCTCCCCTGAGTCTCTTCCTCCCACCCCCTCCCCTGTGTCTCTCCTCTCCTCTCCCTCCCCCTCCCCAGTGTATCTTTCCCCCCTCTCCCTCCCCCTCCCCTGTGTCTCTTTCCCCCGTCTCCCTCCCCTCCCCTATGTCTCTTCCTCCCCTTTCCCTTCCCTGTATCTCTTTCCCCCCTCTCCCTCCCCTTCCCCTGTGTCTCTTCCTCCCCTCTCCCTCCCCTGTATCTCTTTCCCCACTCCCCCCCATCCCCAGTGTCTCTTTGATGCGCAGGAGAGCAGATAACAGCAGGAGCTCATGGGATCAAGGTAAGTGAGGGGATAGGGGGTAATTGGAGAGGGGAAAAGGGATGAAGAGGGAGGAGGATGAGGGGAAGGAGACACTGGGGGTGATATGAGCTCTGGGGGCCTGGCGATGAGCGCCTTTGGAGCTCATTGCAGCCCCTGTCTACTGGCAGGGACCAAGTACTTTGGGGTGGATGCGAAGCCGGGGGGGTCTTGCGGTGAGTGCCTCCAGTGCTCATCACGAGTCCTCCCCTGGCAATAACCAGGTAGTCTTGTGCGCAGCTCGCAGTTGCGGCCCCCTGGCTCCGTAAGTATGACAACAACTCGCAGTTTGATAAATATAGTAGGTGATGGTGAGCAGATTACTATGCTTTACATTACTAGCTTTTAAAATCAATCTCTTCTAAACATTTTACAGCCATTTTGATGAAATATACAAAATATTTTGGGCTTACTTACTTTATTTTGCGACTTGCTCAGTTTAGAGCAGCCATTTTGCTCTTCACGTTCTCCATCACTATTTTCATCCTCCTTGTTATTCAGCTCGTGTTTACAAAAGAATATGCAAAGGTGATGCTACTGGTGGTGATTGAGCCATCCACATAGCCGTGCAGGGTTAATTACACTTTGGCCCAGGGGGAGCCACTATGGCTACTGATTCATCTCTGTAGCAAGAAAGAAGCATTTTATTAAACAAATAATTTGAAAAACATATTATTGTACACACAAATTCTCCTATTAATAAAAATAAAATAATTAAACGTACATAATTCAAATCAATACGGTATATAAAGATGGCTGGCTTCAGAGTTGTATATGATATTTATAAACTATATGTCCACTTTTTTTATGTTTACATATACATTATGTAAGCATAAATAGTTGATATTAATATAAGAGTTTTATGTGTTGTACAATAATATGTATTACACATTATTTATTTTGTTTACCTGCTTCTTTCCTGCTAGGATAGGGAGAGGAACCAATAGCTATATTCACTCCCCCAGTAAGGGGAACATGCTCAGTGTGGATAGCTATACCCCAAAAAGTGACATCATCTTTGCAGTTATAAAAAGATGGAGGAGGATATCAGTGAGGGAGAATGTGAGAGGCAGAATGGCCTATACGATACAATGAGTGACAATGTAAAGAATGTAAATATATAAAAAGTTTATAAAAATCTATATAAAGCATAAAAGAGACCAATTTTAATTCAATATAAAAAGAGTACAGTGATCCTTTAAGTTGTTAGTCTCCAAATTATTATTTTTTCCAAAAAGGTGATCATGTGCTGGCTATTTGGCTATATTTAAATGTACAAATCAAGTGTATCTAATTTGAGCTTAAAAAAAAACAATTCATTGCTCCAGTAGTCATTGTATAGTAACACAGTCTAATGTATATAGGGAACAATGCTATGCATGGCTTGCACTATTTCAGGAACAAAAGCACATTTTCTCCAACCATCCTAAACAAATTTTGTTCTTGGGAGTTGTGATTTCCATATTCTTCCTTTCTACGATGAAGGTAAGTAAGGATAAATTTGTCTGAATTGATTATCTGACGCAGAAAATAATATATCATTATGTTTCATCATGTCCCTCTTTGCAGGGAGAGAATTGTTTAGTTTTGTTTTGGCAGACACATTTTCAACGTTTTTACATGTGCAACATCTATTTGAAAAAAAAATACTTAAATACTCATGACCCTGACCATTTCTGGACCCAAGTAACATAATTTTATGTGTATTTCGAATTTGAAGAAAACATTTTCAGCATTTCTTAACTTGTTTCAAACTTCCTATAGGCAATCAATATATAATATTTCACTATTTTCCCTATTCAGTTAAATTTGGTATAAGCTGACAAGAAGATCATTTTTGTGTCATTTGATATTTATGTATTTAATTGCCATGAGCATAGCAGGGAACAAAATGCTTTACTTATTTTCTTTCTCTGATTTTGAGTTCTTCCAAACTTTAATTAGAATGATATATTTCATCATGAATGTGTTCCAGCTTGCGGGAGACCTTTTGTGTTTACTGTGTTGAGAATAAACTCTAGTATTGGTAATAAACTACTCAACATATAGTAAAAAAGGCTGAAAAAGCTGCTTGAATGGTGCTGTGGAATTAAAACAACCATTGGGTGCTATATATTGTTGTTTATATTATCTCTCAACCTTATCTAAGAGGTGCATATGTTTTAGGACTTAGGACTCATTTGGGATCTGGCTAAGTAAAACATCAGGTAAAAACTGTTAAAATACTTAAGCAAAATGCATTAAACATAGGTAAATGTCAAGCATACTTTTATAACACTTATATTCATTAACATTGGTTAAAAACATCTTTATAAACATAACTTATTACTGACACTACCAGAGCCTTAAGTCACTGTTTCTCTTTTAGTTAGATTAACATGAGTTTAAATCACTTTTCATTTCTTTTTCCATTATCAAAAGTTAAGTTTAAGTTCATGGAGCCTCATTCAATTGAAGCTTTGGGAGATCAGGGCTTCAGAAATGGAGCCCTTAAGTTATTTCATTGCGATGGTTAACATTGCAAGTTAATGCCCCTCCAAGCCTTTGATCTTTCAAGGCCACAGGAGTTCCAAACATTAAAATTGCAAAACGCTATTCAATTGTTCCGATTCCCCCTCGCTAACCACCCCGCCAAGGCCGCAAATGGCAAAAGTCGCTCAACAAGTTAGGGGTTCCAAGGAGGATACGAAAAGGACTTAAAGACAAATCCGGAGCACTTAAAATGCAAAAATAATACCAATACTGTACTTGTATTAAAGGGAAAGTGGTGATAGGTTTTAGAATTAATAGCACAACATTCTCAAACAATCTGTGGATTACAGGCTGAAAATCCCTGCGGTTGTCAAAATCATAACTCAAACTCATCAAAGACTTCGATCGTTCAAGCCAGCAAATGTTACGATGGCAAATTACTAATCAATTGCTACAATTCCTCTGTACATGCAAACAAAACATCAATACTGCACTTTAAAATACAGGGAAAGCAAATCTAAGACATTAGAATTAATTGCTGAACAGTTTCAAGCTCGCAAAACTGCAATACATTTTTTACGTTTCATTTCCATGTTATATCAATCTCGGTAATCAAGGAGTTAATACATATCAGGCCACTCACATGGACTAGAACATTACCTTCATTCTTTTTTATTATTTTAAACATTGATCAAAGTTTAACCTCCATGTTTTAATGATGTCATGATGAATGTCTCATTTACTATTGGCTGTTTCTAAATGGGTAGTTACGGGCTTGCTTAATTATTCTTGATCACGCTCTGAAATGCTACTTACGGGTGCATGGTTTATGGTTTAGGCTTTCGGCCATGTAGCTGCAGGCTTGATCAATTGAATCACTCTGTAACTGTTGCGAATTTCAAGCCCGCAGTTCACATTATAACGGTTGAAAGTCTGTGGGCTGGAAATTTGCAATTGAATAGGGGCCTAAGAATCCATGACCACTATTACCATTCAGGGGTGTAGGAACTGGGGGGATGGGGGAGATAAATCCCCTCCCCACACATAATTTGAGTAGGGGAAAATCAAAAAATGCATATTTAAACTTAATCATGCATTACCAGAGGACACCACTAGAGGGCAGCTCTATTGAGCAGTTTGTCACAGGAAGGCTTTTGACTCTCTCCCTTTTTATCAACCCTGGAGGATTTAATGGGCAGCCAAATAGCAGCAGAAAGACCATTTGCACAAAGATACACACAATCTTGTAATTACTTTTTCTGTCATGTATTTTTGCACCACAACACCTGACTTTTATATTTATTTACTCTTGCAATTAATATCTTTCAAACTAACTTCTACTCTTTGTTCTTTATTAGTTTTTTTTTTTCACTTTTCCCCATCTTACTTCCTACCCCCCTCTCATCCTTCTGCTTTTTTCTCTTCACCCATTTCTCTTCCCTTCCTCTTCTTTTCCCACATCACCCATATTCCAGCTATCCTCACATTCACTATTCCCTTGGTAATGTACCATGGAGTGAATAAACTTGGAGGGAAGTGAGGATGGAGGAAGCCTGTGTTATGCAGTGTTATGATAGCTACGCAGTGATATGATACTGAGGTGGGGTAGGGATTCAGTAATATCATAGTGAGTCTTGGGTAATTATTCAGTGATATGATAGTGATGAGGGAGAAAGCCTGTGTTATGCAGTGATATGATAGTGAGGTACGAGAAAGCCTGTGTTATGCAATGATATGATAGTGGAATAATACATTAGCAAAACATGTTAGTAGATTCCAAGACATTTATGACTACAGCACAGTAACATTTCTGTGTTTTCCTCTGAGACAAGTTTTTGACTGTTTTGCATACATGTTGTTTTATTATAGTTATATGTGTATAATAACAAGAGAAACATTGTGACATGTCTAGCAGCATACACCCTTATGTTGCATCTGTTGCTCCTTTCCCTTCCTCTTATCCCTACTGTCTTTCTCCCTCTAGCCTCTCCCATCCTCTATCTCTCCCATGTCTGCCCATCTAGCTTCCCCATACTATCAACCAAAAAGTCTGGCTTATTAAGCCCTAAGATGGACTTATGCTTATCCCATGTTTCACTTCATTAATTGTGTTTGAATCTACCACTTACACTGGAAAGCTATTCCAGTTATCTATGACTCTTTATGTAAAGCGCTAGTTTATTTTCTTTTTCTCTCTCCACTTCCTCAAGCTGATTTAATCTGCAGGGAGGTCTCAAGATCTTCATGATAGCAGCTCATCTTTCATCCATACTTGGACTGATACTATTATAATTGAAGGATGTATATATTGCCTCAGATCACTGCTTCCATTTGTGGTGGATAAGTACCATTCCTCAGGGCCACAGTTTTTTTGTCTCTTTAAACTCTGTCTCAAACAGATTTTCTGGGGCTCCTACGCCCATGTTACTGTAAACATTAAAAAAGCTGGAACGTCTTTATATTAACAAATGGCATAGTTGAAATTCTCCTTTAATTCCCAAGACAGCCACCTCCCCCAAAGGAACATCCATACAGATATCTACAGACAAAAGTCATAACTCAAACCTATGGTTAGGTTTGAGTTATGACTTTTGTCTGTAGATATCTGTATGGATGTTCCTTTGGGGGAGGTGGCTGTCTTGGGAATTAAAGGTGTACTTTTTCTTCTCTTTTTTGTATTCAATACTTACACTGCCTAAGACAATCATATGCTGTTGTTCCAATTTTTTTACATATTCATGCTTTATTACTAATTACAACCAGCTTTACCCCAGTTTTGATTTATTGGCTTTTTTTGTAAATTATATAGTTGAAATTCTGCAACTTAATAACAAATATAGAGAATGCAGTAATAACAATTGACAATTGTTTATTTTTAACATGGCATTCTATCAATATTTAACTTAACAGCAATTTTTATGTTGCGTTGGATATATATATATTAAGAATCAAAGAGAGTACACTTGTGTTCTCGTTTTCTATCTTGCCTGAAATTCTGGACTGTGTTGGTCACATTTTGCTCCTTGATATTGAGATTTAATGCTGAAAAGTGTTTTAAAATTGTAATGCAGCACTTGAATTGAAAGAGATAGAGAAGAGTAAAATCTATTCCTTTTCAGCTATTTGATTTTAAGAGCTTTTTATTTTTCAGTTCCAGACTGCCTGGTACAGATATTTTTATTAGATGATGCTAACTAGAACCTTCTTCACAGCACAGTCTGATACAGAAGCAGCATGTTGAGGAGAATTGACAAAAATATAAATTAAGCTGGTCCCCAAATCTGTATGAGGTATGTAGCAAGAACTTGATAATGTCCTGAAGGAACTTTCCTGACCCTTGATGATTCATGCTTGAAGGTTTCTAACTAATGCACAGTCTCATCAGCAAGAAAACTGCAAGAATTTATTTAATTTGGATGACAAGCACATAAAAGTATTTTACCATTAGACAGGTAAAGTGCAGTTGCAGCAAAATAACTACACATTCCATGTTTTCTCCCTTCATTTTTTAAATTCCTTACATTCTATATTATTTTTGTGTTTTGCACATTTTTAAAATATTTATTGGGTATTAAACTTTTATTTTAAATATCCATCTTTCCCCGCTTTTCTTTTTTTTCCAACCTTTGGAACATATTTTTTTACGTTTTATAGCGTTCTTTAAAAGTGTAATAGTTTGGTGCAAGCAAAAAAAAAAACTCACAATGAGGATATCATAATTTTATTTTATAAGTTGCAGTATTAGACAAGCTGCTGTTAATATATCATGTTTATAGACTTGCAAAACAGATGGATGTAAAAACAGGTGAACAACGTACAGCTGTGCTCTATGAATGCAGAGGGGGTCAATGAAAACGGGAACAAGAACAAAAAAGCACTATTGAGTATATTTCAGACAAATACTGTAGATACAAGTGGTACAAGGGAACGTCTGCTGCCTTTGTGAACTTTTGAGGAAGCTAAAAGGAAAATTGAAGACAGAAGGTGTAACGCTGATGATTTTTTTAAAATGTACAAAAATTAGAGAAATACTGTTACTGTAATGGACCAGTGAAGGGAATTTTTTATTGTTTTGCAAAAAATATGACATATTTTACTCTAATGCAAATGGTAGAGTATAATGGAAAAAATACAATGTTAATTGTTGATGAGTAGTGAATGCTCTATTTTTCATTTCAAATCCTATTAGTTGTATCACTTGCTGTCTACCATAAGGCAACAATCTTGCTGCCAGTGGCCAATTTAAATGTGTGGGCCCACTATTTAGCTACCTTTGAACCCTTGTATGTTATCCTTATCCCAGAAATAAAAGAAGAACTATACAAGTGTCAATATCTAGATATTGGAATAACAAACATTAATAAGGATTATTATTTTGCCCTTTTTCTGAATTATTTTGGTAGAGTAATAAAATTGTTGATCTCTGCCAGCAGTAATAATATTAAAATAATTTATAGGCAATTGATAACTGCCAAAGGAAACAATTTTGTAATACCCGTGGCTCTAAAATAACCCGTTAAGCTTCCTATCTCCACATTATGCCAGATTTTGGATATGACTGTGTGTATTGTGAATCTGTCTAATTATCATAGTCAATGGTCACTATTAAATTGCTATGATTTTAGAAATTGTAGCCCGTAAAGGAGCCCACAAGAGTTAGGGCTTTTTAATTGGCCTCTTTCAGCTACGCGCAAACGATCTGCGGGTTACAGGCGAAATAACCCTAAAGGCCATCAATATCTGAACTCCGTCCCAGCTAAGCCTTTGATCTGTCAAGTCTGTAAATCGAAAATTGCTATTAAATTGCTATGATTCCCCAAGGACACACAGGTGTTTAAAGCCATAAATGGCAAATGGAGTCAAAAAGCCTATGGTTACTAGAGAGGACCTGCCAGGAGGTTAAAGTCCTGTCCATAGCACTGTAAAAGCAAATATAAACACAATACTGTAATTTAAATTAAAGGGAAATTGATGTAAGGTATTAATATTAATAGCACATTGTTCTCAAGCCCACAAATCGTCAATAAAAAAAACATTTTATGGTAATTTCTGTGTTATATCGATCCCCGCAGTCAATGGGGTGATCTGACTACAATTTTATTGACCGTCTTTTTTGACTGGCAAGTCACTAGTAGTAATACATATAATAGAAATCACATGGGCTAGAATATTATATTTATTGATTTTGTTCATATTGCATTGTTTCCGGAATGCGGGTCCGATCGCAACTCGGGCTTCAAAACCGTAGGTGATTGAAATGTAACGTCCATGTTTTAGTGACATAATGATGATGATCTCTTTTACTATTGGCTCCATCTAAACCCATAACCACGGGTTTGATTAATTTTATCATGTTCACGGCCGCAAATGGAACATGCGGAACCTTGGCTTATGGATTTGGATGTTGGCTGTATGGTGCTTCTTATTATGAATATCAGCTGGTATGTTCAGGATTTAAACATGGGTGTTTATTTAGATATTTTTGTGTACTTGGACATTTTTGTAAGCTGGATATTTGTGTATGCTGCTGGATATTTGGTGTTAAATGAGCTGGACTCAAACAAGTCAATGCTCTTCCAAGCTGCTATAGCAAGCAGACCAGTAGAAGCAGTGAGCTAGTTAATGGTGGACCAATGTGCAAACAAATTGAGTCCCTTTTGGTGCTCCTTGCCAGCAACTGCGACCCTTGCAAACTTTACGTCGTAACGCAAACAAAATACGAAACATGTTACGACCAATTACGACCTCGCAAAAATCGTCGCAACCGCGGACATGAAAAATGAAAAACACAATAAATACACACAACACATACCGTAATTTATCGGCGTATAACACGCACCAGGCGTATAACACGCACCTCATTTTAAGAAGGAAATTTCAGGGAAAAAAAAATAAATTACAAATAAAGAACTTTGAAGCAAATTCCTCAACCTCTCTCCTCAACCCTCCTCAACCTCCCTCCTCATCTTCCTCCTCAAACCCCCCATCCTCAAACCCCCTCCTCAACCCCCTCCTCCACCCCCCATCCTCATCCTCTTCTCAACCCCCTATCCTCAACCCCCCCTCCTCAACCTCCCTCCTCATCCTCAACCCCTCCTCATCCTCAAGCCCCTCCTCATCCTAAACTCCCTCCTCATCCTCAACCTTCCTCCTCAAACATCTCCTCAACCCCTCATCCTCAACCCCTGCTCAACCCTCCTCAAAACCCCTCCTCAAACCCCCATCCTCAAACCCCCCTCAATCCCCCATCGTCATCCATCCTCAAACCCCTCCTCACCTCAACCCCCTCCTCAACCTCCCTCCGTCTCAACCCCCTCCTCATCCTCAACCCCCTCCTATCCTCAACCCCCTCCTATCCTCAACCCCTCCTCAACCTAACCCCCCCCCCTCCCTCCCGTCCTCAACCCCCCCTCACCCCCCCCCTCCCCCCCCCTCCTCATCCCCCCCTCCTCAACCTCCCTCCTCATCCTCCCTCCTCAAACCCCCATCCTCATCCTCCTTCCTCAACCCCCCATCCTCATCCTCCTTCCGCAACCCCCCTATCCTCAACCCCCTACTCAACCTAAACCCCCCTATCCTCAACCCCCCATCCTCATCCTCCTTCCTCAACCCCCCTCCTCAACCTCCCTCCTCATCCTCAACCATCCTCCTCATCCTCAACCCCCTCCTCATCCTCAACCACCCTCCTCATCTTCAACCCTCCTCCTCATCCTCAACCTCCCTCCTCATCCTCAACCCCCTTCTCAACCTCCCTACTTATCCTCCCTCCTCAACCCACCCATCCTCATCCTCCTTCCTCAACCCTTCTGCTCCGGCCTCCGCTCCGCTCCTTGACTCGGCGCGCATGTGACGTCACATGCGCGCCACGTCCTTAGCATATGATGGGTGCGCACCGGTATATGCTAATGACGTGGCGCGCATGTGATGTCACATGCGCGCCGGGTCAATTAGTGGAGCCTAGGCCGGAGCAGAAGCAGGTAAGTGGGGGGGAGGTATTTAGGGGGGGTTTAGGTTGAGGGGTGGTTAGAATGAGGAGGGGGGTTAGAATGCGGAGGGGTGTTTAGAATGAGGAGGGAGGTTGAGGATGAGGACGGGGGAGGGAATATCGGCGTATAACACGCACCTATCATTTGCCCCCTATTTTCAGGGAGAAAAAGTGTGTGTTATACGCAGATAAATACGGTACATAAAAAGCTTACCTACAGCAAGAGGGGGCATCCAGGACCTCAAAAAATGAAGTTACACCTTAATTTAACTCAAAATTAATGAGTTTAGACACTAAAAAATTCTCTAAGCGAGAGAAAAAATGGCCGCCGAACAAAACGAAAATGAGGCTACAGGACTCTAAACACGCAAAACACCACCAGAAACACGCAAAACACCACAAAACAGCTACGGATATTCTGCTACAGACGGATACCACACATTAGGTGCCATTTTAGAACAATAACTTATACAATGCGGAAGTACACAGCTATGCTAGAGGTTTTGTCTCGCGCACACACACTACACACATTCATCACGCTTACACAGCAGCTCAACACCCATAAGGCTGCAGCAACATCAAAACAGATTGCCAGCTCTTCAACACAATCCTTCCTGCATATATTACTTCAAAATAGGTAAAGTATATTACTTTATTAATCTATTAGTTATTTTATTATTATACACCAAATAGCATTAGCTCACTTACAATTTCATTGCCGTCATTTTTTGACGGGCAATATTCTAGTTCTTCTATAAAAGACAGGTGCCTATAGAGGACAATAAAATATAAAATAAAAAATATGTATGTAGTCAGATCACCCCAAAGATTATCAGATTACCTTTATATATAAAATAATTATATTCCTTCTCCCCTAATTAATTGAATCCCCCTTACTCTAGACTGATGCTGGTAGCAGAGGGCCCTTACCCTGTTCAGTAGCTTTGTCACTGAATACATGCAAGGCAAACAGACTTACAATGGTCAATGAGATATTTAAGGGTGAGTAATAAGGGATGCAATGATTTCAGATTGCTGCTAAATGCTGCTGACTTGTGACTTAGCTAGATATTTCATGAGATATTTCAGTTTACCAAGCAATGATATTTCAGTTTACCAAGAATGAAGTAAGAGATAAATAGACAATGAATAAGGAATTAAAAGTCAAAAATAGTACACAGTATTTGGCAGCGCAGAGGACACCTTAGAAGCTGATAATCTTTCAATTGTATCTTAGGAGAGGTTGTACTTCAAAGTGCAAGGCCATTCAACAGAGCTGAATAAAACATAATTTGAATCTAAGGTTGCTCTAATGTTAATCAGGTTAACAAAAAATGGCTTCATCCATTAAGAAGAAAAATAAGAAAAATAAATTATGGTAAAGTAGCACTATACAAATAAATGACCTTGAATAAATATTCACACTTCTACCCAGATAATATTGACAAATATATGATATCAGGAAAATGTAAATATCTTTTAATGGATGCACTCACAGGACTTCACTAGTATGCGTAAAATATAAACTTTATTCAATATATATTAAAATATATTCCCTTAGAAAAAACTGTACTTGTATGAAAACAATATAAAATATATTTCTGCCTACTTGCTTATGGTTATGTTAAGTACATTCTTTGTTATTACAAAATCTGATTGTATTTAAATAATGTTAAGTTGTGAAGCTGATCTTTAATGCGTATCATACATTTTTTTACAAAGAACTTGTCAATAGAGATGTCGCGAATAGTTCGCCGGCGGATTGTTCCCGGCGAACATATCATGTTCGCGTTCGCGGCGAACAGCGAACATATGCGAGATTTGACCCGCCCCCAATACATTATCATTGAGCAAACTTTGACCCTGCATGTCACAGTCAGCAGACACATTCCAGCCAATCAGCAGCATACACTCCCTTCCACACCCTTCTACCTCATGGACAGCAGCCATTTTGGAATCATAACTAACTTGCAAACTGACCGTCAATCAAAGTTCATTTGCTTGACCGCTACCCATAGTGTGTGTCTTGCTTACAAGTACTGTGCCAAGTTCAACCAATCCAGTCTAGTTGGGGTACCAACAGTCCACATTTTTAAAAAAATGACAGGCAGAGGCAGGACACCCCGCAGAGGCCGTCGTGGTCGTGGTGCTGTGATTTCCTTTGGCCCTACAATAATGCCCAGTGTTCAGAGGCCAGTTACCCTGAACTTGAAAAGTTCAGCGTACGTTGTTGACTGGCTAACACAGGACAACCAATCTTCTACAGCTTCCGCTTGAAACATTGACGCACCATCCTCCTCCAGCTTAGCTTCGGGCACCTCTCAAGTTACCACTCACCCGCCTGCCGCCACCACCAACACTAGTACCACAGCCAATTCAATTGATCAGTCAGAAGAGTTATTTACACATCAGTTTGAAGAAATGAGTGATGCGCAACCATTATTGCCATGGAGAGATGTAGATAACAGGATATGTCTCAGTCAGGCAGCATTACACAATGTACGTACGATAGTGATGATGATGAACCCACTGCTGCTTTTCCTTGTTCAGTTGTCATATACAAGTGTAGGCGGGTGATGATGATGACGATGTGTCCGTGGATGTCACGTGGGTACCTGCTAGAAGAGAAGAAGAACAGGGGGAAGAGTTCAGATGGGGGGAGACAGAGAGAGGAGGAGGAGATGAGACGAGTTGGAAGTAGAGGGGAGGTCATCGCAAAGAGCTAGTGCACAGTCCAGACAGCATGCATCAGCACCCGGGGTCAGCCAGACAGCACGCCAATCAAACGCATGCTGTTGCCACCACCAGAATGCCGTCACGCCGAGCTCAGCAGTGTGGCATTTTTTTTGTGTGTCTGCACTCTGACAACAGCGATGCCATTTGCAACCTGTGCCCAAAAGAAACTGAGTCATGGGAAGTCCAACACCCACCTAGGTACAATGCTTTGCGAAGGCACATGATGTCACATCACAAACGCCAATGGGATCAACACATGAGTACAAGCAGCACACAAACTCAAAGCCGCCATCCTCTTCCTGGTCCAGCATCTTCATCCACATCAACCACTGCTGTCCTCCTTGCCCCCTCTCAACTCTCCACCACTCCATCTCTCGCCTCTTGCTGTTCCTGCTCATCTCCCCACAGTCAGGTGTCTGTCAAGGGCATGTTTAAGCGTAAGAAGCCAATGCCACAAAGTCACCCCCTTGCCCGGCGTCTGACAGCTTGCTTGTCTGAACTCTTGGCCCGCCAGCTTTTACCATACAAGCTGGTGGAGTCTGAGGCATTCAAAAAGTTTTTAGCGATTGGGATACCGCAGTGGAAGGTACCCGGACAAAATTTCTTTGCCCAAAAGGCAATCCCCAACCTGTACTCAATTGTGCAAAAGGAAGTAATGGCATCTCTGGCACACAGTGTTGGGGCAAGGGTCCATCTGACCACTGATACCTGGTCTGCAAATGCATGGTCAGGGCAGGAGATATCACCCTACACTGCTGCATTGGGCAAACCTGCTGACGCCTGGCCAAGCATGGAATGCGTTGGCTCTGCAGAGGAGTTGGTGACACCGCCACGACTTGCAGGCAAGGCCTACTGCCACCTCCTCTACTCCTCCTACTCCATCCTCTTCCATAACCTCCTCAGCTGAGTCCTCTTCTGCTGCTGCGTCTTGCTCCACATCAACGGCACCCCCCCCCCAGCTCCCCAGATACTATTCCACATCCCGGATACGGCAGTGTCACGCCGTCTTGGGGTTGACTTGCCTGAAAGCAGGAGAGTCACACCGGGCCAGCACTCCTGTCCGCCCTGAACGCACAGGTGGATCAATGGCTGACTCCGCACCAACTAGAGATTGGCAAAGTGGTTTGTGACAACGGAAGAAAGAATTTGTTGGCGGCATTGAATTTGGGCAAGTTGACACATGTGCCGTGCATGGCACATGTGTGTAATCTGATCGTACAACGCTTTGTCCATAAGTATCCAGGCTTACAGGACGTCCTGAAGCAGGCCAGAAAGGTGTGTGGCCATTTCAGGCGTTCTACACGGCCATGGCGAACTTTTCAGATATCCAGCAGCGAACAACATGCCAGTGAGGCGCTTGATTTGTGACAGCCCACACGTTGGAATTCAACACTCCTAATGTTTCGACCGCTGCTCCAACAAGAAAAGCCATTAACGAGTATTTGTATGACCGGGGTGCTAGGACAGCCTCTGCAGGAGCTGGGATATTTTTTGCCACAGTTACTGGACGCTCATGCGCAATGCCTGTAGGCTCATGCATCCTTTTGAGGAAGGTGACAAACCTTGTCAGTCGCACCGAAGGCACCATCAGCGACATCATACCATTTGTTTTATTCCTGGAGCGTGCCCTGCGAAGAGTGCTGGATCAGGCCGTAGATGAGCGTGACGAGGAAGAGGAAGAGTTGTGGTCACCATCACCACCAGAAACAGCCTTATCAGCATCGCTTGCTGGACCTGCGGCAACGCTGGAAGAGGATTGTGAGGAAGAGGAGTCAGAGAAGGAATGTGGCTTTGAGGGGGAGGAGGAAGACCAATCACAACAGGCATCCCAGGGTGCTTCGTTGTCACCTATCTGGTACCCGTGGTGTTGTACGTGGCTGGGGGGAAGAACATATCTTCAGTGAGATCACTGAGGACGAGGAACGGGACATGACTAGCTCGGCATCCAACCTTGTGCAAATGGGGTCTTTCATGCTGTCGTGCCTGTCGCAGGACCCTCGTATAAAAAGGCCTGAAGGGGAATGACCCCTGTACTGAGTGTGTCACGCTACTAGACCCCCGGTTATAAGCAGAAAGTGCCTGATTTGTTACCAATTACCGCAAGTCAGAAAGGATGCAGCAGGTCCAAAACAAATTAACAAGTATGCTTTACACAGCGTAAAAGGGTGATGTCACAGCACAAGGGCAATATAACAGGGGAAGAGGTCGAAAGTAATCAACCCTCACATGACCACGCCGGCAAGGACAGGATGTTTAAAAGACGTGTTGTTGATGGGAGGACATGTGGACCTTTTTCAGTCCTACGCATCGCATCAGCCCTTCGGGATCCACCCTCAGAGAACGACTTGACCGACAGGTAGCAGACTACCTTGCCTTAACTGCAGATATCGACACTCTGAGGAGCGATGAACCCCTTGACTACTGGGTATGCAGGCTAGACCTGTGGCCTGACCTATCCCAATTTGCAATTGAACTTCTGGCCTGCCCCGCTTCAAGTGTCCTGTCAGAAAGGACCTTCAGTGCAGCAGGAGGTTTTGTCACCGAGAAGAGAAGTCGCCTAGGGCAAAAAAGTCTAGATTGCCTCACCTTTATGAAGATGAATGAGGGATGGATCCCAAAGGGACTGACACTGGGCGATACATTTGACTGAAAAAGGCCTGATGAGATGAGCTGCCTTCGGCTATAAATGGTCCACACGCTGCTGTATGTTATCTGTGAATGCCGGATGACTTGCGTGAATTATCCGCCACCAACTAGGGTTCAAGAAGAGGCAATGTTTTATGGCACTTTCTGCCTGGGGAACAAAGGTCAATTTTTCTGGCCGCCGCAACAGCAGCGGCTGCAACAATATCTAATTTTTGAATTTCAATTTTTATGTCAGAAGGCGTACGGCATGTAATGGAAAACAAAGCATATTGAACAGTCTTGCATAACACAACAGTTGTGCAAAAATACATATTTACAATGAAGACATTTTGTTAAAATTAGGTGGCTAGGCCTTCTTTTTTTTACTTTTTTGGTTAATACATTTTCTTTTTTTTTACTGTGATTGCAATTTTTAAGAGAAACCTAAGACATGGTAAAACAGACAATAGTAAAGAGTATATCAGCAGTTAACACCAAAGTCCTATTATCTATCATCACTCCAGCAGTAGCTTATTATTTACAATATCTAACCTGCTCAATCGCCCTTGGGTTACCCTAGGGCAGGCTTCAGTAGGCGACCTCTCCTTTCCTCGGATGATTTTGCCGCCGGTTGCTTCTGAAGGGTCTCCTCCAGGGCTCCCCCACTCGGTCCTTCCCCCGAGTCGCTTCAACCATTAACAAATGTTTTATTATATTAGGGGGGCACTAAATGGGGATGTTTTCCAGGGATCCCAAATTGTCTGGAACTGGGTGATTCTATCCAAGTCTACATGGTTAAATCTCTCGTTGAGCAGTAAATAGTTGATTTTTTTAATTAATTCCTGAAAGTTTTAATTTGGGGTTTTCCAACTACTAGCTATGTGTATTTTTTCTTTCAAAAAATATTTTATTAGGTCAATCTTAAACATTTTAGAAGCTAGTAAGCATGTTTCTTCCCATAGTCTTATGACTGCCGAACACTCCCACCAGACATGAATAAATGTAGCCTCATTACCCCTGTTCCTAAAACATGAGCTGCTCCGTTTTGGATCCCATTTATTAGCTTAAAAGGAGTAATATATGTCCTGTGTAGGACCTTTATTGAAGTCTCAAGCAGACTATAATTTAAAGATCCCCTACTTAAGCCTTGCCAACTTTTATCCCATGTGCTGTCTGCCAACTCGGTGCCCAAATCCCTCTCCCAGGCTAATAATACCAGGCTGAAAGGGGGGAATACCTACATTTTTTGAGTAGCCAGGTGTTTCTTTGGGGGGTTCCCCTACCACTTATTGTATATATAAAATGATGTATCCTGCAAAAATTATAGTGTTCAGCCAGGGGTAAATTGTATCTATCTCTCACCCACTCAAAGGTCATTATTTTGTCGTCATGCCACCATGGACCAACCCTTAGTAGGTTCTGAGACTTCCACCAACTGAGAGAGCTTTCCGGAAGATGTATCTTAAAGTGGGGATTGGGAACGATAGGGGTAAGATCTGATACCCGTCCATATTTTTAATGAGTGCTTAATCAATGGGTTTTTCAAGATTCTCAAAAAAGTATACAGGCCTGGAATCCATATTACTGTATCCCATGTATAAGGTGACATGCTTACATTTTCCATAAATACCCAGAGCGGCTGATGTGTTTTGGAGAATGCGCCAGAGGAATGAAAGCCAGCTGCGCTGCCTTGTAATACAGTTTGAGATTCGGGTCCCTACCCTCTTTTGGAAAGACTATGTGGTCGGCCTGATTCAATTAAGGGGGCATAGGTTCTCCATTTAGTATAGCGTTAAACAAAGATGTTAGGTGCGGGTGTAAGCAAGGGCTCAAATTTCTTATAGTACAGATGAGTAAAACCGTCTGGCCCTGGGGACTTGCCAAATTTAAGATCTTGGATTGTAGATTTAACTTCCTCTTTTTTTTTTTGTGGGCAAGGTCCCTGGTTAGCCCCTTGGGTTATCTGTTAAAAAGAGTGGTGCAGAGACTGTGGGGGCTGTTAGCCTCCTTGTCCCCGTGTGGCCGTTTAGAATCCCTGCTGCTGCATGTTTCAGCTTTATTAAGGTGTAATTGTACAGCGTTTGACTCAAGTAGCTGCCTGTGCTGGGTCAGTTTGGCTTAATTGCTGGGCCCTTTTCCTGCCAAGATGGCGACCGTCAGTCCATGGGCCTCTATGTCCCCTTCACTACCTTTGTCCCCGCTTGTGTGCTTATTTGTGATGGCCCCCCATTATATCTCCGGCCCGTGGCCTTGTAAGGGTCGCCCCCTCAATCTATGAGTGTGGATATGCAGGGATGGGGCGTTGAGTCAGGCCTACCTTCTTCTCTGCTTGCTGCAAGATCAACAATACCTAATTTTTCAGGCATGTGTATATGCCTAATTTTTCTGGCCTCTGGTGCTGCACTGTGGCTTCAACAACCAAACCCCAAAAAAAGGCACATAACAGGGATTAAACTGATAGGAGTAGTACTTCTTAACACACCACTCATATCTGGTGTAACAGTAGTGTACATTTAAAACAAAAAAATAATTCTACTGTAATAGATTGCATAGCAGTTAGTTGTCTGCAAGCGTGTGTGTCAGACCTACAGCGTCTACTCTACCAACTTCTGCAAGTGCACAGTGCCACTCATATCTGTTGTCACAGTAGCTTGGACGCATAGTACCGATCTGTCAAAACCTGTAATGATGAATGAGGTCTAGAGTAGCCTGGTTCCCTTATCCTCTACAGGTTGAGACCTAATGTTTGGGTGACTCCAGACCAACACATGAGTACAAGCAGCACACAAACTCAAAGCCGCCATCCTCCTCCTGGTGCAGCATCATAAGCCACATCAACCACTGCTGTCCTCCTTGCCCCTCTCAACCATCCGCCACTCCGTCTCTCGCCTTGAGCAGTTCCTGCTCATCTGTCCATAGTCAGGTGCCTGTAAAGGACATGTTTGAGCGTAAGAAGCTAATGTCACAAAGTGCCCCAAAATTGAAGTGATACGACCAACAAAGCATCTTTTTCCATCTCCTGGTTCTAAAAATCCAGGCCTTATACACGCCCCCTGATAGGTGACGTAACAAGTATTAAACTGATAAGAGTATTACTTACAAACACGCCACTCCTATCTGGTGGCACCTTTGACTGCACGTGCCGTGCCCCAAAATTGAAGTGATACGACCAACAAAGCATCTTTTTCCATCTCCTGGTTCTAAAAATCCAGGCCTTATACACGCCACCTGATAGGTGACGTAACAAGTATTAAACTGATAAGAGTAGTAATTACAAACACGCCACTCCTATCTGGAGGCACCTTTGACTGCACGTGCCGTGCCAAAAAATTGAAGTGATACGACCAACAAAGCATCTTTTTACATCTCCTGGTTCTAAAAATCCAGGCCTTATACACGCCCCCTGATAGGTGACGTAACAAGTATTAAACTGATAAGAGTAGTACTTACAAACACGCCACTCCTATCTGGTGGCACCTTTGACTGCACGTGCCGTGCCCCAAAATTGAAGTGATACGACCAACAAAGCATCTTTTTCCATCTCCTGGTTCTAAAAATCCAGGCCTTATACACGCCCCCTGATAGGTGACGTTACAAGTATTAAACTGATAAGAGTAGTAATTACAAACATGCCACTCCTATCTGGTGGCACCTTTGACTGCACGTGCCGTTCCCCAAAATTGAAGTGATACGACCAACAAAGCATCTTTTTCCATCTCCTGGTTCTAAAAATCCAGGCTTTATACACGCCCCCTGATAGGTGACGTAACAAGTATTAAACTGATAAGAGTAGTACTTACAAACACGCTACTCCTATCTGGTGGCACCTTTGACTACACGTGCCGTGCCCCAAAATTGAAGTGATACGACCAACAAAGCATCTTTTTCCATCTCCTGGTTCTAAAAATACAGGCCTTATACACGCCCCCTGATAGGTGACGTAACAAGTAGTAAACTGATAAAAGTAGTACTTACAAACACGCCACTCCTATCTGGTGGCACCTGTGACTGCACGTGCCGTGCCCCAAAATTAAAGTGATACGACCAACAAAGCATCTTTTTCCATCTCCTGGTTCTAAAAATCCAGGCCTTATACACGCCCCCTGATATGTGCTGTAACAGGTTTTAAACTGATAAGAGTAGTACTACTTAACACACCTTATAATAATGCAGAGAGAGGCAATGCAGTGAGAGGAGTCTGAAGAAGAGGAGTAAGAGGAGGAAGGTGGCTTTGAGGAGGTGGAAGACCAAACACAGCAGGCGTCCCAGGGGGCTTGTTGTCACCTTTCGGGGACCATTGGTGGCTACGTGTAGGAAGAGACCTTCAATGACATCAGTGGGGACAAGGAACGGGACATGGCTAGCTTGGTATCCAAACTTGTGCAAATGGGGAGTTTGCGGTTGTGCAAAGGGACTGTTTGTGGTTGTTTGCGGTGAGTTAAACGAGGAGTTTGGTCTGTCACTGTGAAGCGGGCCTAACCCTTACACTACCTGATCGATACAACATCATACCTGATGTTTTAAAGCACGTTATTCCAAACAATTTAGGAACGTTAGGTAATTTATGCCCTTTATGGCTTAAAACCAGACTCTGCATCAACTATGTAATTTTCCATGGGAGTTTTGCCATGGATCCCCCTCCGGCATGCCACAGTCCAGGTGTTAGTCCCGTTGAAACAACTTTCCCATCACTATTGTGGCCAGAAAGAGTCCCTGTGGGTTTTAAAATTCGCCTGCCCATTGAAGTCTATGGCGGTTTGTCAATGTTCGCCGGTTCGCGAACATTTGCGGCGGTTCGCGTTCGCGGTTCGCGAACCGAAAATGTTATGTTCGCGACATCACTACTTGTCAATGATACTTTATCAGGATTAACCTAAATCTACAGTTGGTAGAAATAAGACAAGTACTATGGTGTATTTACACGTTCCTGTTATCATATATTCATCCATTAAGATAAACTGCTTATAATACTTAATGGTATTTCTTTGTTTTCTAACAACAATTTCCTCTTGAACAATTTGCTGTTGTAGTCAAGATCTTCCCTTAAAGGTATGCACTGAAATTTTGCAGCAAAGTGATGGTGATTCATAACTGACATATTTATGTGTTCTTTTAAAAGTGTTTAAGTACCGTATACACTCGAGCATAAGCCGACCCAAGTATAAGCCGAGGCACCTATTTTACCACAAAATACTGGGAAAACTTAGTGACTCGAGTATAAGCCGAGGGTGGGAAATGTGCTGCCCCCTGTGTCTCTCTTGTGCCCTCTGTGTCCCCCACTTGTGTGCCCTCTGTGCCCCTTTTTTGTGCTTCCCCTCTCTCTCCCTGTGTCTCTTCCCCCCTCTCCCTCCCCTGTGTCTCTCTCCCTCCCCTGTGTCTCTCCACTCCCTCCCCTGTGTCTCTTCTCCCTCCCTCCCATGTGTCTCTTTCCCCCTCTCCCTCATGTCTCTTTCCCTCCCTTATCATCCTCCTCATCCTCCCTCCTCAACAGCCCTCCTCATCCTCCCTTCTCATCCTCAACCCCCTCCTCATCCTCCCTCCTCATCCTCTCTCCTCAACCCCCCTCCTCATCCCCCCTCCTCATCCCCCCTCCTCAACCCCCCTCATCAACCCCCTCCTCATCCTCCCTTCTCAACTCCCCTCCTCAACCCCCTCCCAATCCTCAACCTCCCTCCTCATCCTCCCTCCTCAACCCCCCTCCTCATCCTCAACCCCCTCATCATCCTCTCTCTCCAACCCCCTCCTCATCTTCAAACCCCCTCCTCATCCTCAACCCACTCCTAAACCCCCCTCCTCATCCTCTACCCTCTTCTCAACCTCTCTCCTAAACCCCCCTCCTCAACCCCCCTGCTCAACCTTCTCCTCATCCTCAACCCCCCTTCAAACCCCCTCCTCATCCTCCCTCCTCAACCCCCCTCCTCAACCCCCGCCATCAACCCCTCTCCTAAACCCCCCTCCTCATCCTCAACCCCCATCCTAAATGCCCCTCCTCATCCTCAACCCCCCTCCTCAACCTCAACCCCTCATCATCCTGCCTCTCAACCCCCTCCTGACTTTACCCCTCTCTAATTACCTCCCCCTCTCCCTTTCCCCTCACTTACCTTCCATCAGCAGCTGCTCCTCCGCTCCTCTGCACGTCTTCCGGCTGCGTCGGGACCCAGCCAATGCTAATGACATGATGCGCATGTGACGTCACGTCATTAGCATATGCCGGGTCCCGACGCAGCCGGATGATGCGCGGGGGAGTGGAGGAGCAGCTGCTGATGGAAGGTAAGTGAGGGAAAAGGGAGAGGGGGAGGTAATTAGAGAGGGGTAAAGTGAGGAGGGAGGTTGAGGAGGGAGGATGAGAAAGGGGGTTGAGAATGTGGGGGGGTTGAGGAGGGGGGTTGAGGAGGGAGGATGAGGAGGATGATAAGGGAGGGGGAGGAAAAGAGACATGAGGGAGAGGGGGGGAGAGACACAGGAGAGGGAGAGGCAGGAAGGGACACGGGGGTGGAGAGACATGGGGTGGAAAGAGACACAGGGTGACTCGAGTATGAGCCGAGAGGGCCTTTTTCAGCCTTAAAAAAAAGGCCTGAAAAGCTTTGCTTACACTCAAGTATATACGGTAAGTACATTTGAAAGATTTAAAAATAAAAATCTCATATCTAAGAAAATGCATTTTACTGTAGGTCCTGTATTACATGTGCACAAAACTGTCCAAGACTTGAAATTTGAAGTGAGGCAGCTATTTATATTTTAAAATGTATCAAACATTTAGTTCATTATAGGGATTTTCAATATAGCGCTTGGAACCCTCACATGAGCAGCCCAATATATAATGGGGATAGAAGCTTTGTGACACAGCCAGTGAGCTGCTTGCTTAATGTAGCCAGTTAACCAAGTGAATGGATTGTTCAGCCCTTATAGAGAAAAGTCGAGCAATCAAAGTTCTCACTGTTCTTTACATTAGCTTCAATATTTATTGCATAGGCACACTGTGTGATATCCTGTGCCATCTCTGAGGTTATATTCTGCAGTACTTTGGCAGGTAGCTGAAGTACAAAAGGGAAAATGTATTGTCTGGAACGTAAGAGACTTTATTCATCATCTGTTACATAGAGTTGGACTTTTTATTATTAATGTGTTTCTCACTTCTCCGTGTTGGACTGTTTACATCATACTTACCATATGAACTATAATAGATTTGTAAATAGTTGTGAATAATGCCTTCAAGATTTGTGCATGCACTGGAGAGCTGAGTGAGTCTGGGTCACTTGGAGGTAGGGAGGTAGAGTGAGAGGGTAAGAGAGAGAGAGAGAGAAGGGACGAAAGAGAGGGAGAGGAGGTAGACAGAGATGGAGGGACAGGAAAGGGAGGAAGAGGGAGGGAGAGAGAGAGGGGGAGGCAAAGAGGCACTGGGACACTGGGAGGGAGGGAGAGAGAAAGGGAAAGAGAGAGTGGGATGGAGAGAGGAGGCAGAGATAGGGGGCGGTAGGCAGAGAGAGAGAGGGAGGGAGTGAGAGGGGGGGCAGAGGAGAAGAGGGAGAGAGAGAGGGGGAGAGGGGGAGAGGGAGAGAGGTAAGGTGGGGGAGAGAGAAGGAGAGAAAGGGGTAGGGAGGCAGAGAGAGAAGGATGGAGGGGAGAGAGGAGGTAGAAAGAATGGGAGGGGGAAAGGGAGGGAAGAGGCAGTGAGAGGGAGGGAGGCAGACAGAGTGGGGGAAGGGAGAGAGGGAGAAGGAGTGAGAGAGAAAGGAGGAGGAGGAGAGAGAGAGAAGGAGGGGAGGGGGGAGGCAGAGAGAGTGGGAGAGAGGGAGAGAGAGAGACAGAAAGCTCACAGAGTGCAGAGAGAGGACACAAAGAGAAAGTGCACAGAGAGAGAGAGGACACAGAGAGAGACAGAGGGTGCACACAGAGAGAGAGAGAGAGAGGTTTGCACAGCGAGAGAGAATGCACAGAGAGAGAGAAAAACAGTGCACAGAGAGAGATATTGCAGAGAGAGACAGAGGGCAAAGAGAGAGAGAAGAGGGGGGGTGCACAGAGAGGGCACACAGAGAGAGGGAGAGGGTGCCCAGAGAAAGAAAGAGGGCACACAAAGAGAGAAAGCACAGAGAGAAACAGAACAGTCAATTGAACTTAACATATGATACCGTCATGTATGACGAGTAGTGATGTCCTGAACAGTTCGCCGGAGAACTATTTGCGGCGATTTTCGCATGTTCGCGTCCACCACGAACGTCGAACACATGCGCTTTTTGGTTCGCCCCTATACTTTATCATTGAGGAATCTTTGAACATCATTTATTTTTTTTTATTTTTTTTTTGTGTGTAATCTATGCCTGCATGTCAGTGTGTGTGTGTGACAGGCTAACACCTAACAGCTTATATTGTGCTTATTTTCACTACTCATACCTGGTGGTGTAACATACATTGAAAACAACCATTTTTTTCCGGTAATCTAATTTCAGTTGCCTGCCTGTATCAGGCTCACAGCATATATTGTGCTCAGTGACATAAAACACCACTTTTTTGACTGTAATAGATTGAATAGCAATTGCCTGCCTACAGGCGTGTGTGTGAAGCCTATTGCATCTACTCTGCCAAATTTTGCCAGTGCACAGTGAAAACTCATATCTGTTGGCACCTAGATTGCACGTGCAGTGCTCCCAAATTTGAAGTGGAGGACCGACCAAGCATCTTTTTCCATCTCCCGCTTCCAAAAATCCATGCCATATACACGTCCCCTGATAGTGGACATAACAGGGATTAAACCGATAGGAATTAGTACTACTTAACAGTTACACAACCTTTAATAACGCAGACAGAGGCAAACGCGTATAATCTTCCAAGCTGTTGCACGTGGAAGCCCCAAGACTCTGACCTGTGTATAATCTTTCATGCGGGGCAGTGGAAGCCCAAGACTCTGACCTGTGTAAATATTCTCCATGCTGTGCAGTGGAAGCCCCCAGACTCTGACCTGTGTAATAATCTTCATGCTGGGCAGTGGGAAGCCCCCAGGACTCTGACCTGTGTATAATCTTCCAGTGCTAGGGCAGTGGAAGCCCCCACGTCTCTGACCTGTGTATAATCTTCCATGCTGGGGCAGTGGAAGCCCCCAGACTGGGAGTCTGAAGAAGAGGAGTCAGAGGAGGGAAGGTGGCTTTGAGGAGATGGAAGACCAAACACAGCAGGGCGTCCCCAGGGGGCTTGTTGTCACCTTTCGGGGACCCTTGGTTGGCTGGGTTGGAGGTAGAGACTTCAATGACATCAGTGAGGGACAAGGAACGGGTACATGTGCTTGCAACCTTGTGCAAATGGGGAGTTTGTAGGTGTGCAAAGGGACTGTTTGCGGTTGGTTTGCGGTGCATTAAAAGGGGGGGAGATTGGTCTGTTACTGTGAAGTGGGTGTAACCCTTACACTACCTGATCCATACAACATCATACCTGATGTTTTTTAAAGCATGTTATTCCAAACAATTTAGGAATGTTAGGTTGATTTATGCCCTTTATGGCTAAAAAAACAGACTCTTCTGCATCAACTATGTCATTTTCTGTGTGAGTTTTGCCATGGATCCCCCTCCAGCATGCCCGAGTACAGTCCAGGTGTTTAGTCCCCTTGAAACAACATTGCCATCACTATTGTGGCCAGAAAGAGTCCTGTGGGGTTTTGAAATTCACCCTGCACATTGAAGTCTTTGAGGCGGTTCACCCTGGTTCTCTCCGTTCTCGAACATTTGATGGAAGTTCGGGTTCCGCTGTTCACGAACCGAAAACTTGATGTTCGCGAGATCACTAATGACGGGGCAAGCAACTAGTTACTCTTTTGTGATTGAACTTTTAAGAGTATATTTATGATATGATAATTACACATAGGGCCCTATTAAATTCCAGAGTGGTTTACAGAGCGAATAAATTGAACAAGGCCACAACTACAGGTCTGAAGCCTCAAGACTGAAAACCCTTCCGCAGCAGCAATTGGGACTGTGGACTAGATGCTTGTGCGACAAAGGCCTCAGAGCCAAAAGAAAGCGAGGATTTAATGCCGGAAACAGGTTTAAAAGTCAGCAAGAAACGGTCTAGGTATTGGTGGGTTTCTGAGCTTTGGAGAGAGAGAAAATAGAGAGAGAGAGAGAGGAGAGAGAGAGAAAGAAAGGAGCTTGTTTTTGTTTTTTGCTATTTTGGACCCCCTAAAGATATATTAAACCCTTAATTTGCAACACACATAATTTAACTGAATCATCACATCATTAACACATATAGTTTAATATCACTAGCTATACCATAACGTACTTAGCATTAAGGCCACAGCACATCTACATGCCACATACCACCCACACTACACCCTCCGCCCCATAACCATCCTATAATACACACATTCTTGTTTTACCTCATATACGTAACACTTATATATTAAATTGATTTATCCTTATATTTATTTGATCATTTCCAGGGGGGGTAGAGGAGGGGGAGGATGGAGAATGAGGAGAGAGGAGATGGAGTAGAGAGGGTGGTGACACCGGAGGAGGAGAAAGAGTAGAGAAGGAGAGAGAGGGAGAGGGAGGAGACAGATTAGAGGAGGAAAGCTAGTGGAACATGGGAGGAGGAGAGGAGGAAAGGTAGAGGTATGGGGAGAGGTAGATGAGGCAGGACAAGGAGGGGAGGTAGAGGTGTAGGAGAGCAGGAGGGGGACGTGCCCACAGATGTCAGCACACAAGGAGTAAGGGGGGCAGAGGTGCAGGTGCCTGATCCCAGAGGGGAAGTAGTGGGGATGGAGTGACCGGCCCCCAGGGAGAGAACAGGGGAGGCCAGGGGGCGGGCGGGGGGAACTCAGGCACAGTTTGGGAGGGCAAGAGGCTGTGGCAAAGTTACATGGCCACCAATTATAGCCCAGAGGACATGACGATCCTCCTCTGGGAAATTCGTGCCTGCTATAGCGTCATACATGGTGGGAGGGATTTGAGGCCCTAGCCAGAAGACCCGTGCCTGGTTGGTAGAGCGGCAGCTGTTTCTGCAATGGGGTATGCCCATAGGTATGTGAAGTGGGTCAAACACAGGTATGAAGGAAGCCTGCTGAAGGTGAAGAGGAAGATGGCAGAGGAGGCCTGAGCAGCCTGTGCAACTGGAGGTGGGCCACCAGCCAATATTACATACTGTGCATAGGGAGCGGAACCCTAAAGGAGTGGATTGAGCCAGTGGCAGTAGTGGGTTTCCAGACAGGTAGACACGGGTGTGTTGAAAAACATTGCAATGTGAGTATCATATACACCATCACACCATCAAGAATGCACAACACATAGCACTGTAAGCTCTCTGGTTATGACTAAGATATATGGGGCCATCAATAACCATGTCCAGGAAGCAAACATATTATCATCATAATAGTTATCAATGAAATGTTCCTGTCCGATACTTGCAGTTAAAACTGATTCTGAGTAGCAGGATGCCAAATAGATCAAGATTGATTTGAAATCCAAAAGAGGAATACATGTATGTGAGTGTGCACACTGCGGCATAGTGCGGATACTGCCCTAACCTTGATCATGTCTCATCTGCATTTTTACAACCATTGCTGGGAATAAGTCAGCAGAGTTGGTCAGTCCTCACACACTGCACAAGCAGATCCAGCAGGAGCACGGTGTATGAATGACATACAGATGGCCGAGCCACAGTCAGGGATTACATATATTCATATGAGCCATGAGTCACAATGCTCATGATGCAGGCCGATGTTCATCTGAGGTACACAAGGCACCACATCAGATACCATGTGACCATAGATGTCAAGGATATGGAAACACATAGCTGTCAATTGTGTACAAAACCAACTCAAATACTTTCGTTCTTTCATTTCAGTACAGGAGGACAAGGCCAACCATAGAGGGTACAGGTGGTGGCTCCACTGGAGGTGGTACCCAAATCCACCCCTGGAAGTGGGTGATGAGAGAAGGCCTGAACATTCAAGAGGGCTTGGGACCATCAACAGAAGCTGGCTTATCAGGAATCAAGACACTCACCCTTATCTCCAGATTGGGATTCAGCTGCAGGCCCTCACACGCATCACCTGGCTGTGCACAGCCATTTCAGCCCCCTTCACCAGGCATTCATGGAGACAGCAAATAACAACACCTACACTGATGCTGTGGTCCTGCCCCAGCCATCATCATGGCCCACCACTGCCATCTGCTCTACCACCATTGAATTAGATAAGACTTCAATTCTGTATTAAATATCTGTTGCTTTTCCAATTAGTGTGGATGTGCACATTCCAGAGAATAAGACACAAGACACGGTGTTTCTGTATAGTAGTTCTCAAAGCGGCATCTGTATTAAAATGGCATTTATACACGTTTATATGAGAAAACGTTATCTGATCAAGCGTCACATGATTTCCTTTGTCTAGTGAATTAATAGCTTTATTGATTGGTTCAAAATTGCTGCAGTGTGTCGTCATCATACTGGTCAGTTTAGGGGAGGAACCGTTCATTTTGTCCTTATTTGGTCACGGATCTATGCATCATCAGGCCACTCCCATTTGTAGTTCTGAAGCCATGTTGTTTGTAGTTCCATCCTTCATCTTTAAGTAACCTTGATTGTCAGTAATATTCTTCTCATTTATAAATATATAAGTGAGTAAGGAATGCAGACAAACATAATAACATGAAAAGACATTTTCCTAATTATCATCCATAACAGTCCCCCCTAAAATGTACTGTTTTATGTTATTAATGAGTGTGCAACCTAAGAAAAGCAGCTGTACTTATGTTAATTGCGTGATGGAGGGGTAAACTCCCCCCTAAACACTAGGTGTATATCTGTCCCCTGAGGATGAGGTGCATGACTGCTAGAAAGCCCTAAACATCTGTGCTGTGAAAGCCCGTTCTTCTTTGTACATTTGAGTAGCCATGGCTTACCCATGGCCCCTCCTGCCACTGTCACAGACAAGTCAGATGCCTTTCCCTAGCCCCTTGTATCAGGAACATGTGGGACAGAGGGGTTTATGTGGAAACCTCACTCCTAGATACAATAGACCGTAAACACTCTATGTGACTCCTCACAGTTGTCATCATCACAAAATTCTCGGTGCACAAAGGTTGATGTGACTCCAGTAACTGACTTCATAAAAATATGTTCGGACACATGGGGTAATACAGCAGGTAACAAATGCAAGAATTTTCAGTATTGAAAGAAAGACAATTCCAACCTGTAACAATACCCTCTGCCAGTTGTTCATCCACCCAAAACATTTATCCCAATAGTCTGTGTTTCCAGAACTCTCCTTCAATTCTTTGTGCCAAGTTGTTTAGTTCT
This sequence comes from Discoglossus pictus, assembly GCA_027410445.1. NCBI lineage: Eukaryota > Metazoa > Chordata > Amphibia > Anura > Alytidae > Discoglossus > Discoglossus pictus. The sequence goes on along the minus strand of CM050166.1, from coordinate 224,930,373 downwards.
TTAATGGCCTAAAGTAATCTTACCGGTTTTGACCAATATTATCAGGTATGTAGGTGCAACAGTTGCCAGTGTCTGTGTCGGGGAGAATTTTACACCACCCCCCCCTCCTTTCTAGCATGTCTAGTGCCTATTCTATTCTGGAAGGGGCCATGTGTGATGTGGCCTTCAATTGTTCTGCAACTCCTGGCAGAGCGTCTCTTGTATAATCCACAAACCTTTTGTTGGTTATAATATATATATATATATATAATTGATTCAAGCAACATTTTTATTTACACCAATCATTGGTATCAGTGATTCAAATCCTGCTGCTATCTGGTTTCGGCCCTTGAACTCATCAGGCACCCCCCTTGGGACTCCACTAGATAACGCAGACAGAGGCAACGCGTATAATCTTCCATGCTGTGCAGTGGAAGCCCCAAGACTCTGACCTGTGTATAATCTTTCATGCTGGGCAGTGGAAGCCCCCAGACTCTGACCTGTGTATAATCTTCCATGCTGTGCAGTGGAAGCCCCCAGACTCTGACCTGTGTATAATCTTCCATGCTGGGCAGTGGAAGCCCCCAGACTCTGACCTGTGTATAATCTTCCATGCTGGGCAGTGGAAGCCCCCAGACTCTGACCTGTGTATAATCTTCCATGCTGGGCAGTGGAAAGCCCCCAGACTGGGAGTTCTGAAGAAGAGGAGTCAGAGGAGGAAGGTGGCTTTGAGGAGATGGAAGACCAAACACAGCAGGCGTCCCAGGGGGCTTGTTGTCACCTTTCGGGGACCCTTGGTGGGCTGGGTGGAGGTAGAGACCTTCAATGACATCAGTGAGGACAAGGAACGGGACATGGCTTGCAACCTTGTGCAAATGGGGAGTTTGTGGTTGTGCAAAGGGACTGTTTGCGGTTGTTTGCGGTGCATTAAAGGGGGAGATTGGTCTGTTACTGTGAAGTGGGTGTAACCCTTACACTACCTGATCCATACAACATCATACCTGATGTTTTAAAGCATGTTATTCCAAACAATTTAGGAATGTTAGGTGATTTATGCCCTTTATGGCTAAAAAACAGACTCTGCATCAACTATGTCATTTTCTGTGTGAGGTTTTGCCATGGATCCCCCCTCCAGCATGCCAGCAGTCCAGGTGTTAGTCCCCTTGAAACAACATTGCCATCACTATTGTGGCCAGAAAGAGTCCCTGTGGGTTTTGAAATTCACCTGCACATTGAGTCTTTGGCGGTTCACCAGGTTCTCCCCGTTTCTCGAACCTTTGATGGAAGTTCGGGTCCGCTGTTCACGAACCGAAAATTTGATGTTCGCGAGATCACTAATGACGGGCAAGCAACTAGTACTCTTTTGTGATTGAACTTTTAAGAGTATATTATATTGATATGATAATACACATAGGGCCCTATTAAATTCCAGAGTGGTTACAGAGCGAATAAATTGAACAAGGCCACAACTACAGGTCTGAAGCCTCAAGACTGAAAACCCTTCCCGCAGCCGCAATTGGGCTGGGACTAGATGCTGTGCGACAAAGGCCTCAGAGCATCAAAAGAAAGGCAGGATTTAATGCCGGGAAACAGGTTTTAAAAGTCAGGCAAGAAACGGTCTAGGTTATTGGTGGGTTTCTGGAGCCTTTGGAGAGAGAGGAAAATAGAGAGAGAGAGAGAGAGAGAGAGAGGAGAGAGAAAAGAAAGGAGCTGTTTTTGTTTTTTGCTTATTTGACCACTAAGATATATTAACCCTTAATTTGCAACCACATAATTACTGATATCACATCATTAACACATATAGTTTAATACACATAGCTATACATAACGTACTTAGCATTAAGGCCACAGCACATCTACATGCCACATACCCCCCACCTACCACCCTCCAGCCCCATTAACCATCCTATAATACACACATCTTGTTTTACCTCATATACGTACACTTATATATTAAATTGATTTTTCCTTATATTTATTTGATCATTTCCAGGGGGGTTAGAGGAGGGGAGGAGGAGAATGAGGAGAGAGAGAGGAGGAGAGAGGGGGGACACCGGAGGAGGAGAAAGAGTAGAGAAGGAGAGAGAGGAGAGGAGGAGACAGATTAGAAGGAGGAAAGCTAGTGGAACATGGGAGGAGGAGAGGAGGAAAGGTAGAGGGTATGGGGAGAGGTAGATGAGGCATGGACAAGGAGGGGAGGTAGAGGTGTAGGAGAGCAGGAGGGGGGACTGTGCCCACAGATGTCAGCACACAAGGAGTAGGGGCAGAGGGCAGGTGCCTGATCCCAGAGGGGAAGTAGTGGGGATGAGTGACCGCCCCAGGGAGAGAACAGGAGGCCAGGAACTCCAGGCACAGTTGGGAGGGCAAGAGGCTGTGGCAAAGTACATGGCCACCAATTATAGCCCAGAGGACATGACGATCCTCCTCTGGGAAATTCGTGCCTGCTATAGCGTCATACATGGTGGGGAGGGATTGAGGCCCTAGCCAGAAGACCCGTGCCTGGTTGTGAGCGGCAGCTGTTCTCTGCAATGGGGTAAGCCCATAGGTATGTGAAGTGGGGTCAAACACAGGTATGAAGGAAGCCTGCTGAAGGTGAAGAGGAAGATGGCAGAGGAGGCCTGAGGCACCTGTGCAACTGGAGGTGGGCCACCAGCCAATATTACATACTGTGCATGGGAGCGGACCCTAAAGGAGTGGATTGAGCCAGTGGCAGTAGTGGTTTCCCAGGACAGGTAGACACGGGTGGTTTGAAACATGCAATGTGAGTATCATAACACCATCACACCATCAAAAATGCACACACAAAGCACTGTAAGCTCTCTGGTTATTGACTAAAGATTATATGGGGCCATCAATAACCATGTCCAGGAAGCAAACATATTATCATCATAATAGTTTATCAATGAAATGTCTGTCCGATACTTGCAGTTAAAACTGATTCTGAGTAGCAGATGCCAAATAGATCAAGATTGATTGAAATCCAAAGAGAGAATACATGTATGGTGTGCACACTGCGGGCCATATGCGGATACTGCCCTAACCTTGATCATGTCTCATCTGCATTTTTACAACCATTGCTGGGAATAAGTCACAGATTGGTCAGTCTCACACACTGCACAGCAGATCCAGCAGAGCACGTGTATGAATGACATACAGATGGCCGGACCACAAGCAGGATTACATATATTCATATGGAGCCATGATTCACAATGCTCATGATGCCAGGCCGATGTTCATCTGAGTAACACAAAGCACCACAGTCAATACCAGGTGACCATGATGTCAAGGATATGGAAACACATAGCTGTCAATTGTGTACAAAACCCAACTCAAATACTTTCGTTCTTTCATTTCAGTACAGGAGGACAAGGCCAACCATAGAGGTACAGGTGGTGGCTCCACTGGAGGTGTGGTACCAAATCCACCCCTGGAAGTGTGGATGAAGAAGGCCTGAACATTCAAAGAGGGCTTGGGACCATCAACAGGAGCTGGCTTATCAGAATCAAGACACTCACCCTTATCTCCAGATTGGGATTCAGCTGCCAGGCCCTTCACACGCATCACCTGGGCTGTGCACAGCCATTTCAGCCCCCTTCACCAGGCATGTCATGGAGACAGCAAATAACAACACCTACACTGATGCTGTGGTCCTGGCCCCAGCCATCATCATGCCCACCACTGCCATCTGCTCTACCACCATTGAATTAGATAAGACTTCAATTTCTGTATTAAATATCTGTTGCTTTTTCCAATTAGTGTGGAATGTGCACATTCCAGAGAAATAAGACACAGACACGGTGTTTTCTGTATAGTAGTTCTCAAAGCGCTCTGTATTAAAATGGCATTTACACCGTTTATATGTAGAAAACGTTATCTGATCAAGGCGTCACATGATTCCTTTGTCTAGGAATTAATAGCTTTATTGATTGGTTCAAAATTGCTGCAGTGTGTCGTCATCATACTGGTCAGTTTAGGGAGGAACCGTTCATTTGTCCTTATTTGGTCACGGATCTATGCATCATCAGGCCACTCCCATTTGTAGTTCTGAAGCCATGTTGTTTGTAGTTCCATCCTTCATCTTTAAGTAACCTTGATTGTCAGTAAGTAATTCTTCTCATTTATAAATATATAAGTGAGTAAGGGAATGCAGACAAACATAATAACATGGAAAAGACATTTTCCCTAATTATCATCCATAACAGTCCCCCCTAAAATGTACTGTTTTATGTTATTAATGAGTGTGCAACCTAAGAAAAGCAGCTGTACTTATGTTAATTGCGTGATGAGGGGTAAACTCCCCCCTAAACACTAGGTGTATATCTGTCCCTGAGGATGAGGTGCATGACTGCTAGAAAGCCCTAAACATCTGTGCTGTGAAAGCCCGTTCTTCTTTGTACATTTGAGTAGCCATGGCTTACCCATGGCCCCTCCTGCCACTGTCACAGACAAGTCAGATGCCTTTCCCTAGCCCCTTGTATCAGGAACATGTGGGACAAGGGTTTATGTGGAAACCTCACTCCTAGATACAATAGAACCGTAACACTCTATGTGACTCCCTCACAGTTGTTCATCATCACAAAATTCTCGGTGCACAAAGGTTGATGTGACTCCAGTAAACTGACTTCATAAAAATATGTTCGGACACATGGGGTAATACAGCAGGTATCAAATGCAAGAATTTTCAGTATTGAAAGAAAGACAATTCCAACGTGTAACAATACCCTCTGCCAGTTGTTCATCCACCCAAAACATTTATCCCAATAGTCTGTGTTTTCCAGAACTCTCCTTTAATTCTGTGTGCCAAGTTGTTTAGTTCTTTAATGGCTAAAGTAATCTTACCGTTTGGGACCAATATTATCAGAGTAAGTGAGGTGCATCAGTTGCCAGTGTCAGTGTCCGGGGAGAATTTTACACCACCCCCCCTTTCTAGCATGTCTAGTGCCATTCTATTCTGGAAGCCATGTGTGATGTGGCCTTCAATTGTTCTGCAACTCCTGCAGAGCGTCTCTTGTATAATCCACAAACCTTTGTTGGTTATAATATATATATATATATATAATTGATTCAAGCAACATTTTTATTTACACCAATCATTGGTATCAGTGATTCAAATCCTGCTGCTATCTGGTTTCGGCCCTTGAACTCATCAGCACCCCCCTTGGGACTCCAATAGAATCTATGTACACATGGGAATTAAAACTTTCTTTAGGTTCAGATGATGATGTATGTCTCTTCCTTCTGGACTGTGTCTGAGGAACACTATCTAGATCACCATAATAGGTTGGAACAATGTGTAACGGCATTATGGCTTTAGTCATGGTACGTTCCCCACGCCATACTCCTGACAGTCTTACCCTGAGTTTCACATCTCCACACAACCAATATACGTCCCCCAAAGATTGTGTCTGATTGACTAGCATGGTGGCTGAAGTGACAAAACCCACTTGGGAACCTCTGTAAGTTGAACCCCTGAGAAACGTTTCTCCTGTAACACGTATAATTTCCAGGGTACTCAGTTATACCTCTCCCTGGGTGGGGATTACTAGTCATCACAGGGTACGTTTTCCTCCATTGTTCACTTCTTCTGGACCTGCCGTCTTTTGCAATTCTTTGAGCAATCTTAAATCTTGTTGGCAGAGTTCTGTATTGTATAAAATGTTTATTTCTCCATCCACCTCTCTCCTTTCCATTTCCTGTGATACCATTGCTGCCTTCTTAGCCATCTGGTCTGCTAGATGTTTCCTCGTGCTTCCATCTGAATTTAGCTTCCCATGTGCCTTTACTTTCAGTATGGCTGCTTCCTTTGGGAGTGCTAAAGCATCTAGTAGTTCACGGATGGCTTTGTCCATGCTTCACTGGAGTACCTGCGGCAGTCATGAATCCTCTAGCTCTCCAGATTACTCCAAAGTCTTGAGTCACTCCAGAGCATATCTTGAGTCTGTGTAGATGTTGGCTCGGACTCCTGTCGCAACCTCACAGGCCTTGGTCAATGCAATCAACTCTGCTTCTTGTGTTGACATGGAGGGAGGTAAGTGAGAAGGCTCACATCACATCTTTTTCTGTAGTCACAGCATATCCTGTGTGATATTTTCCATTCTCATCAGCATACCTTGATCCATCTACATACAGAGTGATGTCTGGGTCTGTCAGGGCAAGGTATTTTACATTCGCAAGGTGTGAGGTCTCCATTTCATTTGTTGAAGACAGTCATGAGGTGGATTTGTGAGTCCTGGGACTGCATTATGGGTCTCTGGCTTGTATACTGGGAGTGCTGTCCTGCTTGCCAATGGAGAGTTTTCTTTTCACTCCTACCTCTTCCAACTCCTCTTCTTCTTCAGATTCCCACCATTTTAATGCAGCTCCTAAGTCTTCCATCCATCCGGTGCGAACTTGGATATTGCAACATGTGGAATTTCTGTATCCCAATGCTTGTAGAACGCTTCTGCTTCTTGTGGGAGCTCCACCGTAAGTGCACTATCTCCTGCTGCATTGTTTGTACAATGTCTTTAGGTTTAAGGTGACCTGCTTCAATTTAGTGAGATTTGCTTCATATTGGAAATCTCGGCCTGGAAATGTTTATTCCACAGTGTGCAATATAGAGGGTCTTGTGTCTCATCTGTGAGCGTCTGGCCGTTTCCACCACCTTCCAGTAGACGTCTTTTTACATATAGATTGGTTATTCCTGAGTTTGGGTTCAAAATCAGGTTGTACAATCAGGCTGTACAAAAGTATCCATCTTCCTCATCTCCCCCCTCTGGAAATGGTAAGAGAGTGGCTGGATTGAGAACACAGCATCTCTGTAAGGTAAACATTGTCTGGCAGAAGGAGGGAACATTGCAGACGGAGGTGTCTGGCTGTAGTCATGTGCTTAGGTTGAGTCTGCTGTATGATGGCCGCAATATTATGTGGTGCCAGAACTGTCAGAGGATAGCCACGGACTATATACATCATATGTGTAGAAGGATTAATTCGGGGGTTAAGGGCTGCCTGTTTTCTTTTCCTGTATTTAATATTTGCAAACTATTCAAATACAAACTCCATTTTGGATCAAATTCACATGCAAAATCTTTCTTCCAAATCACTTACTATAACATTCTAGGAACTATTCGCTTCAGTCCCGTACTTAACTTACAATAATTCCCAACTAACACTCCACTTCTTCTTCATAGTTACCATAAGTGGAACAGTGCCTAGGTGAGGTCTGGGCACCTACACAAACATAAACAATTAGTCTGATTATGTGACTCTACGTTATATTTCGTCCATTCCAGCCATAAATTGAGGTCTGTGAACCCAGTCTCATTTGCTAGGGTTCCTTCGTACCTAGGTTCACTGATATCAGTCATCTGGGGTAATGCCTGAGTGTGTTGTACTTGCATTAGTCCTGCCATGCCAGGGCCAAACCACTCCACCCCCAACATGGCCTTCCACACCATGGGGTCCCCCTACCTGGCCTCCCACATTATGGTGTCACCAAACATGGCCTCCCACACTAGCCCCTCTTCCGTCAAGCCTGACCCCTCTGCTGTAAACCCCGGGCCCCTCTGCCATCAAGCCCCACCGCTCTGCAATCAACATCAGCCCCTCTGCCACCAACACCCCCACCCCTGACTTTGAAGGAAATTATGACCCGGTTTCACAGGGATAATAGGAGATGTAACACCCAAAGGACTCAGAAGCTATGATTACTCTGAAGGCAGGTTCAACTCACCAACTCCCTCCTTGCGAGCACCAGCTCCATTCTGAAGTGAGGAGTAACAGGTACAGGCAGCAACTAATATAATTAGCGGAACTCCAGCTCATATACCTCCAGCCTTCGGATACACAGTTGCAACCAGAGATGGCGGCCTCCTCATTGCAGACCTCACCACCAGGGCAAAGTGATCCCCAGCTACACAACCTGGTGGCACCTCTTGCTCAATCACCACCTATACGTGGAAAAGGGAGTAGGCGTGGAAGGTGGTGGACCAGTGCTGAGGAGGAGGGGGTGTTAGAACCATCCCCTAAGTCCTCCTCATCATCCCTTCTCAGTGAATACTAATTGGTATAAATGTTGATATACCATTGCCTGGCTACAGACTGTGTACATGTCTGGCTTGGTTCTGTTTAACATTTCACTGATAGATGTTCAATGTGAATTGCCATTGAGATGAAGTGTTGTAGTCAATCCTAATAGTGTTCCAATGGATATCTTGTTCTTGTCTCTGTAGTTGTTAATAGCCCAATCTCATGACCATGAAGGCATGTTCTTCATCTTCGAGCAGCGCAATACTATCATGTGATTAAACACTAAACCCAGTGCCTATCAGGCATTCGATCAGTGACATTCAACCCAGCGGATTGATCTGAAATTCAATATATGACTACATATCTCTTCACTTGATATATGACTGGTGTGAGTTTCAATTACAATAAATAGAGCCCAGGCTGTGTAGTTGCACAGTCCCATTAGGATCTGTAATACAAACCAGTAGTTATACATGTTTTTATGTTGCATGGCATCCCATTAACATTATGAAAGCAGATTCATGTATTTGATTTAATCCACAAACTAAATGGATAATTATCTTTATTTGACATCAGGATCAATGGGAATGTGTTTAGGTGGTAATGTAATCTGTCTGGCCTTGGTGCCACCCACATACCAGTGAGATGTGATATAAGCATGGCACAACAAGTACATGTAGATAGTGATAGTACAATTCGCAAAAGATTGTGTCACAGTGAAAGCATGCCTTTGCCGTATTAAACATTCCTCAACATATTTTGTGAATGGCGATTGTACAGACATAATCAGCAAGGTTATAACTGCTCATAGATGACGTTCAATTCAATTGGTTTATTTTAGTGTTCAGGCGTAAGAAACACTGTACGTAATAAACAGCTTTTGCTTGTTCCCCAACCTCCTCTTTCTGGTTTTCCAGATTTTGACACACACACAGTAGGAGGGAAAAGGGGGGTACGGGAGAACAAAAGGGGAGGGGGAGAGCTGGGCAAAGGAGGGAAAGGAAAGGGGGAAAGAAGACACAGGGGTATGGAGGGGGGGAGAAGAGACACAGGGTAGAGGAGGAAGGAAACACAGTGGAGGGAGATGGGGGGGAAAGACATAGGGGAGGGAGAAGGGGGAAAGAGACGGGTGGGAGGGGTAGAAACACAGGGGAGGGGGGGGAGAGACATAGGGGAGGGAGATGAGGGGGAAGAGACACAGGGGAGGGAAAGGGGGGAAAGAGACACAGGGGACTCTATCATCACATACTTTTCACAATTCCTTGTCTTAAACAAAAAGTGCAACTATTACTAAAATGAGAGAATGACCACTAGTTGTGGTGAGGAAAAAAATATTCCTAACTTAAATATGAAGTATATTTCCGCTTGAAAGGACTAACAGTATACTACAATACAAAGAATCCTGTTGGCAGTAAAATCAGTTAAAGAAAGAGCACAAACAGACAAATAGTGTATATATCCCAGCAAATGATAACAATATAAGGAAAATGGTAAAATTACCAACAAATACAAACAAAGAGGTACATAGTATCAGCAATCCAAGCATATGATTCAAAGAGGTTAAGAGAGTTTAAAGAACCAGGGGAACAAGAATGACATTTAAGTCTAAAACAACTGGAACCGAGAATAGCTGAATACATTTTGTAAATTGTAAAGGATAAACTCACACAAGTGGAATAATAGATAATAAAATCTGATTCCATGAAAAGCAGTTTATAGGACAATGACTTAATACTACGGTCACAATTACAATTGTAGAAGATATTCAATTGTATTCTGGACACACAGATCATACAAATAGCATAACTAAAAATATACATCCATATATAGGGGATAGAAGATAACATAAAGTCATCTAAATTGTCTTCAAAGACACATTGCTACTAAGGACTTTTCCCCTTGAGTGACATATGGTAAAAGGGAGTTATCATGAATGTTTTCAAGATTTCCCCTTTTTTTCCCTTTTTTTTTTTTATTTTAAATCGTTGTCCCCAAGAAATTGAATAACATGTATCTTTTCTAGTTTTTCTCAAATTTAGTTTTTTTAATTTTGGATGTCCCCATGGAAAGGGGAGGAAGAGGGGGAAGAGAGACAGGGAAGGGAGAGGGGAGAAGGAGACACAAGGAAGGGAGAGGGGGAAAAGAGAGGGGGAAACGAGGCACATGAGATGGAGAGGGGAAATAAGACAAAGGGGAGGGAGAGGGGGAGACACAGGGGAGGGGGAAGGAGACACAGTGGAGGGAGATGGGGAAAGACACAGGGGACGGAGGGGGAGGAAGAGATGGGACTGAGGGGAGAAAACAGGGGAGGGGGGAAGATACACAAGGGAGGGAGAGGGGGAAAGGGTCACAGGGGGGAAAAGGATGGGGAAGAGACAAAGGGGCAAAGTGAGGCACACAACTTGCTGCAATGAGCACCAAAGGCACTCATTGCTGCCAGCAGCGCTGTCACACATGTGAGCCTTGCAAAGCAAGGCAAAACGCCCAGGCAGCAGATGAAATGATCTGTGGATGTCTCCATGGACAGGGGAGGGAGATGGGGAAGAGACATAGGGGAGGGAGAGAGGGGAAGGAGACACAGGGGAGTAAGACGGGGTAAATGAGAGGGAGAGGGGAAAAGAAGACACAGGGGAGGGAGAGAGGAGACACAGTGGATGGGGGAAGGAGACACAGGGGAGGGAGATGAGGGAAAGACACAGGGTAGGGAGAGGGGGGAAAGAGACAGGAGGGAGAAGGAGGAGAGTCACAGGGGAGGAAGAGGGGGGAAAAGCCACATGGGGAGAGGATCCCATTTGCAGTGGTGGAGCATCCCAACGTCCCTGCAAATTTGGATCCTCGCGAACACACACACACACACAAAAAATCAAAGGCACCTCGCACGACTTATAAAAAAAACAACTGCATCGTACACGTAAAAGCCAACTGCGTCCCTCGCAAAAAAAATTTGGCCGCATCGCAAAACAATACGGCCCCGAAACATGCCATTCCCAACAAACCTCAAAACCGTCCGAAAACGGCGCGCATGAAAACAGCAGAAACACAAGAAATAAACACAACGAAAACATAAAAAGCTTACTTACAGCAAGGGGGGGGCATCCGGCACATCGAAAAGTTAATTTACAGGTAGAGATGTCGCGGACAGTTCGCCCGCTGACTATTCGCGGCGATTTTGGCATGTTCGCGTTCCCATCGGACGGCGAACACATGCGCTTTTGAGTTCGCCCCCTATTCTTTATCATTGAGGAAACTTTGACCCTGCACCTCACAGTCAGCAGACACATTCCAGCCAATCAGCAGCATACACTCCCTTCCAGGGCCTTCCATCTGAAGGACAGCATACATTTTAGAATCATTCTGAAGCTGCATTCGTTGTGAGAGGACAGATAGTGTAGCTGCTGGTGATTTAATAGGGAAATAGATAGCCAGGCTGTGTATTTAGCTTCCACTACAGACCTGAAGGACTCATCTGATATCTGCTGCAAGGACAGCAACCGAAAAAGCCCTTTTTAGGGCTAGAACATCAATTATTTTATTTTATATTTTTTTTCTGTGTAATCTAATTGCATATGCCTGCCTGCCAGCGTGTGTGTGTGACAGGCTAACACCTAACATCATATATTGTGCTCAGTGAAATAAAACAACACTTCTTTGACTGTTATAGATTGAATAGCAAATGCCTGCCTACAGGCGTGTGTGTGAAGCCTATTGCATCTACTCTGCCAACTTTTGCCAGTGCACAGTGATACGTCATATCTGGTGCAACCGTAGTGTACAGTGAAATAAAACAACACTTTTTTGACTGTAATAGATTAATTAGCAATTGCCTGCCTACAGGCGTGTGTGTGAAGCCTATTGCATCTACTCTGCCAACTTTTGCCAGTGCACAGTGATACGTCATATCTGATGCAACCGTAGTGTACAGTGACATAAAACAACACTTTTTTGACTGTACGATTGATTATCAGTTGCCTGCCTACCGGCGTTTGTGTGAAGACTATTGCATCTACTCTGCCAACTTTTGCTAGTGCACAGTGATACGTTATATCTGGTGCAACCGTAGTGTACAGTGACATAAAACAACACTTTTTTGACTGTAATCGATTGAATATCAGTTGCCTGCCTACAGGCGTGTTTGTGAGGCCTACAGCGCCTACTCTGCCAACTTTTGCCAGTGCACAGTGACACTCATATCTGGTGGCACCTTAGATTGCACGCGCAGTGCCCCAAATTTGAAGTAGAAGGTCCGAACAAGCATCTTTTTCCATCTCCCTGTTCCAAAAATCAATGCCGTATACACGTCCCCTAATAGTGGACGTAACAGGGATTAAACCGATAGGAATAGTACTACTTAACAGTAGACACCTTATAATAACGCAGACAGAGGCAACGCAGAGAGAGGAGTCTGAAGAAGAGGAGTCAGAGGAGGAAGGTGGCTTTGAGGAGGTGGAAGACCAAACACAGCAGACGTCCCAGGGGGCTTGTTGTCACCTTTTGGGGACCCTTGGTGGCTGGGTGGAGGAAGAGACCTTCAATGACATCAGTGAGGACAAGGAACAGGACATGGCTAGCTTGGTATTCAACCTTGTGCAAATGGGGAGTTTGCAGTTATGCAAAGGGACTGTTTGCGGTTGTTTGCGGTGCATTAAACGGGGAGATTGGTCTGTTACTTTGAAGCGAGTATAACCCTTACATTACCTGATCGATACAACATCATACCTGATGTTTTAAAGCATGTTATTCCAAACAATTTAGGAATACTAGGTGATATATGCCCTTTATGGCTTAAAACCAGACTCTGCATCAACTATGTAATTTTCCGTGGGAGTTTTGCCATGGATCCCCCTCTGGCATGCCACAGTCCAGGTGTTAGTCCCCTTGAAACAACTTTCCCATCACTATTGTGGCCAGAGAGAGTTCTTGTGGGTTTTGAATTTCGCCTGCCCATTGAAGTCTATGGCGGTTCGTCCGTTCACGAACATTTGATTGAAGTTCGCGTCCAATGTTTGCGAACCAAAAATGTGATGTTCGCGACATCACAATTTACATGTCCATTTAAGTACAAAAAAAAACGAGTTTAACCTGCCGAAAATCACCTAAGCGCGAGAAAAAATGGCCACCGTACAAAACGAAAACGAGGCTTCAGACGTAACTATACTACAGTGACTCGCAAGACTGAAAAACATACTATGTGGAACGTACCACACTGATATTAACCACCATTTTGAACACTACCATGCATAAAATGGCGGATGGAACGCAAATTGTAAGCTGGAAAGCAAATAGCACATGCATATTGCGTTCTAATGTTCTGAGGCACTTAAAAGTTTATAAATACTGCCTACTTTCCAGAAAATTCTACATTTCTACTCAGGTGATGAACTGAGTGACTGGATAGTTAACTGCTGCTGTTACTTGAGAAGAGAATTGTTTCCTAATTTCCTACTTTACATTGTGCAAATTAGAACTGAGAGGTAAGCTATAATATATTACATTTTATTATCAAGACAGGACAAAAAAAAAAAAAACTTTAAGTATGGAAATGTCATTCATGTGGCATGCACATTTATGTGTATAGCCCGTGCAACAAACTAATCTTAACCCAAACTAATTAAACATGTCTATTTAAATGACATTAAAAAAAAAAAAATTACTATTAAAATGTGATTCATGTATAGTGATATGTGACACGCACATATATGTGTATCATGTATAGTTACATGTCACACGCACATTTATGTGTGTAGGCCCTAAAACAAACTAATGTTAATTGAAACTAATTAAAGAAGTACATTTAAATTACATTAATTTATTGTAATAGAATATCTCACCTAAAGCTCAAACTTTCTCCTTTTTTTTACTATTCAAACAGACTCTGCATCAACAACGTCACTCAAGAATTTGCACCGTATATTGTGAACCAGAATCCCTTTTAAAGAACACAAACAAAGAAGAAGAGGTAAGATAGAAAAATAAATTACATGCTGAAAAAGACCATGCTTTACTAAATCAAAAAGAAGAAATATACAATTAACCATTTCACTTTCTTTTTCAAACAGACACTACAAGAAGACCGGCGGATTAAGATTGCCAGGAGGGGACCCTCTGTCATTCCACACTTCAATCAAGGTAAAGTATAACAAGTACAAAAAATAAAGGAACTATAAATGTTTAATGCCCGCCAATATAACAAATGCAGCACCCAAAAAGTAGTGAACACAAAATAGGATAATGATAAAAACATTGCCATAATATCCAAAATAGAAAAAAGCATTCATTTGCACTGTAGAAAAACACTAAAGCTTCATAAAAAACACTAATTCAGCAAATCAAGTATGCAACATATGGTAGACACAAAATAGGATTGTACAAAAAATTACACAAATAACGAAGTAAATTAATATTCTTCTTTACTGTTTAAGAACCTATAGGTCTTACAAAGAAGCCTAAATAAGCATACCAAAAGTGGTGGACACAAAATAGGATAATGCTAAAAACATTGCCATCAGATACAAAATAGTAAAAACATTCATTTTCACTGTAGAAAAACATTTAACCTTCATCAAAAACACTAATTAAGCAAATAAAGTATGCAACATACGGTGGACACAAAACAGAATTGTACCAAAAATCACACAAACACATAGAAAAGTTAAATAATATTCTTCTTTACTGTTTAAGAACCTATAAGCCTTACAAAGAAGCCTAAATAAGCATACCAAAAGTGGTGGACACAAAACTGGATAATGCTAAAAACATTGCCATCATATCCAAAATACCAAAAAAATTCAATTTCACTGTACAAAAACATTTAACCTTCTTAAAAAAGATTTATTAAGCAAATAAAGTATGCAACATATGGTAGACACAAAATAGGATTATACCAAAAATCACACAAACACATACCAAAGTAAATTAATATTCTTCTTTACTATTTAAGAAGCTATAAGGCTTACAAAGAAGCCTAAATTAGCATAGCAAAAGTGGTAGACACAAAACAGGATAATGCTAAAACCATTGCGATCATATCCAAAATAAGAAAAACAGTTATTTAACAATACAAAAAAACTACCGCTACAATGAACTACAAGCACATATAAACAAACTGTTGATAATAAAAAATGTAAAAAACAAACTTAACATCTCAAACTAAACTAATTATACATTATTTTCTTTTACAGATTAATATGACTACTAACGAGAGCAAACAAGAAAAGATAAGACGGCAAGCTAGAGAACGACAACGGAGATGGGCCAACCAGCAGACACCAGAGGAGAAAGAAATTTGACGAGAAAAAGAACGCAAAAGAATTGCAAGCAAAGGACTATCAGCTGCAAAAATTCAAGATACACCAAAAAAATAATAATAAGCAAACAAACGATTTAGAAATGGTTCCTGAAATGTCAAATACGTATATTAATAATTAAACAACTTTCCAAACATACACATCTCATTGCAGTCATTTTTTGACAGGCAAGTCGCTAGTATATAATAATATCGGGTTAATACACATGACAAGTGGAGTATTAACATTCCCCTAAAAGCCTGATAAGATTATGACAAGTGATAATGTAAATTGATTGATAGCAAAACACTTGATGGGATTTCACCATCTGATATTGGGTATACATCTTGGCACATGGCCACCAGCAATGGCGTGGGACTTCCAGGATGGGCGTGGCAGAGGTTATCCCTAATGGAGGTGAGTTGGCTGTTGCTCCACACACCTCTGCACAGCCTCCATGTGTGTTTGCGGCCCTTCCTGATGGGTTAGAGTAGATTAGTGCGGTGTATGTTCCCCTATTCCCCCCCTATAACATGTAGTGTACCTCTAGGTGGGAAGGTCATAGCAGAGAGGTCATACAAATTGCAGTCCACTGGAGAATGAACTGGCAACCCACTCCAGTATCTTTGGCATGCAAAACTTGTGGAAAAGCACAGACAAAGACATAGCTGAATGTGCTGTAGTCCATAGGGTCACTGAGAGTCGGATACTGCTGAAGGACTGAACAACCAAATATAAAATGTTTCCTTGATACTTGATATATGTCATGTGGCAGTGTAGAGCCTCTGTGAGTGAGAATTGGATAATATGGCAGTCAGTTTCTTTTTTTTGTGTTGCAATCTATTCAAGTAGTGTGTCTTTAATTCTTACTGCATGTTGCAGCAAGGCTTTTCATATTGGCATATGCATGACCATTCCAAAATATATATAAAATAAAACATTTTTAAATGCATATATTTTTTGTGGGGCGGGGGGGGCGGGTTTTGGTGCAATGAATTGTAATGTCTTTCACTGTGTTCCCCATATTTTAACATCCAGTAGTGTGTTTGAAGGTCCTATTTGGATCCCCAAATTTTTTTTGGCTACATTTGGCATCTACAGGTTTGAACACAAGTGCGTCTTTGGGAAATTATAGCAATTTAATAGCGATTCGTGATTTAAACATTTACAGTCTTGAAAGATCAAAGGCTTAGATGGGTCGGAAGTTAAGATTTTGGCAACCAAAGTTGCTTTTCAACCTGTAATCTGCCGATCAGCGGGAAGTTAAAAGAGGCCAATTTAATAGTCGTAATTTTTGCAGGCTCTTTTGTGGGCTTCAGTAACTACAATTTGGCAAATTTAATAGGACCCATAGGCTCCTATTTTGGGCAGTCATTAGAGACAAATAAGATTTTAACTTGTAATAATATTGTTTTAATTTGATGATATTATGGTAATTATACATTAATTTGAATGAATCAGTGCAATAAATGTGAATGTAAAATTTGGCCCAGATCAAATTGCCATGGATCTTACTTTACTCAAGTTGCACCACCAGATGCAAGCTGTTGCACCCAAAGTCCCTGCACTAAGGAAGTAGAGGTAAAAGACATATAGCCCTATTAAATTTGATGATCGTAAGTCCAACCTGAAGCTCACAATGGCTGCAGGCTTGAAACTTGGCCTATTAAATTACTTTGCTATTAAATTAGAATGGGCTGCAAACTACAGGCTTGAGATGCAAATCATAGCTTGTTCATAGAACTTTGGAGTTGCGGCCTTGCGGACAATGAATTAGTATAGACCGTAGTTATGGGTTTAGATGGAGCGAATGGAAAAAGAGATCTTTAGCGTTACGTCACTGAAAAAGGGGAGGGTAGATTTTTAAGTCCTACAATACAAATTGCGATCGGACCCACATTCCAAAATAATGCAATATTAATAATGCCGTAAATATGACATTCTATTACATGAGAGTTACAGTATATGTATTAACACATTGATTACCGGAATCAATATAACTCGGAAATTAAACATGAAATAAAGTATTTTTGGGGGCCAATTTGTGGGCTTGAGAATGTTGTGCTATTAATTCTAAGACCTAACACCACTTTCCCTTTTAATAAAAGTACAGTAGTGTGTTTTTATTTTCCTTTACGGGGCTACGTATTGGTCTTTAGCTCCTTGCAAGTCCTTTCCTGCACACTTTGGGCTTTGGGCTCCATTTGCATGTTATGGGCTAGCTCGCGGGTGACCCTGTTACAATTTAATAGCATGATTGGAATTGTAGTGGTTACAGGCTTGACGGATCAAAGGATTTGCGGGTTGCGAAGTTCCACGTTACCGTCCGTAGGCATTTTTCTACCGTCCTGTGACTTATCTTGCAAGTCGTCTGTGGGGACGTTTTCTGGGCTAATTTAATAGCTGTAAGTCCTACTTTCAATGATACAGGTTAGGTTTTAACACATAGCCCTAATTTAATAAGGCCAGTAGGCCTGATGTAATAATATTATTATAATTATAACATTAATACTATTATTGTTGCTAGGTAGCCTGGTATATTGAGAATCTCCATTTTTCTTTTTAATCCTCAAAATATTTTGCGTCATTTTAAGTGTAGTTCCTCAAAATAATATATTTAAAATGTATGACCACACTGGTCCTTAAGAGGATATCCCGGTGTGATGGCACAATAGATAGTTGGTGTTTTTTTCTTCTCTATTTTAAGCTTTTCAGCAGGTGTGTAGACTGTGAATGTCAATGCACTGCAGAGTCCATAGTCCATTTGGTATTTCAAATCAAATCATTAAAAAGTGAGACTGAGAGAACATCCATGTTTGAACCTGGAATTGATTCAGTGTAGTTACATGTTTTATCACTGAGGTATCTGTTGACTTGGCTAAGAATTAGAGTAAAAACTTTATAGTCAATTATTTATATGCAAATTGTAGAGAAAGAAAGATAGGAGCAGAGAGATGGAGGGAAATAAAGAGGGGACAGAGAAAGAGGGAGAGGTAGGAGACAGAGAAAGAGGAAGAGAGAGAGGGAAAGGGAGAGAAAGAAGGGGAAGAGAAAGAAATAGCGAGGAAGACAAAGAGGGGAGAGAGAGAGATAGAGAGAGGAAGAGAGAAAAAAAGGAGAGACAGGTAGAGGGAAACAACGAGAGGGGGAGAGACAGAAAGAGAGAGAGGGAGATACAGAAAAAGGAGGAAGAGAGGAGAGAGAGGAGGGGGAGGGAGAGAGAAAGAGGGGGGACGGAGAGAGGTAGTGTGGAAGAGAGAGAGGGGGAGAAAGGGGGAGAGAGAAAATAAGGGGAGAAAGAAAGGGAAAGAGACAGAAAGAGAGAGAGAGAGAGAGAGAGAGAGAGAGAGAGAGAGAGAGAGAGAAAGAGGGGAGAGAGCTAGAGAGGGAGTTAAAGAGCAGGAATAGAGACAGAAAGAGGGAGGGAGAAGAGAAAGAGGGAGCGAGAAAGATGGGGAGAGGGAGAGAGAAACAGGGGAGAGAAGGGGAAATAGGGAGAGAGAGAAAGAGGGAGAGAGAGAGAGAGAAAGAGGAGGGCGAGAGAGGGAGCATGAGAGGGGGAGAAAGGGGGAGGGGAGAAAGAGGGGGGATAGAGAGAAAAATGGTGAAAGAGGGAGACAAAGAGAGGGGAGAGAGAGAAGGAGAGAGAGACAGAAAGAGGAGGAGAGAGAAAGAGGAGGGAGAGAGAGGGAGAGAGACAAAGAGAGGGGAGTAGAGAAAAGTGAGTGTGTGTGTGTGTGTGTGTGAGAGAGAGAGAGTGAGAAAGACAGAACATGGGGGGTAGAGAAAAAGAGGGAGACAAAGAGTGGGGAGAGAGAAAGAGAGGAAGAAAAAAGCACAAGAGAGAGACAGAAAGAAGAAGAAGAGAGAGAGAGAGAATGAAGGGGGAGAGAGAGACAGAGAGAGGGGATAAAGAGAAAAAGGCAGAGAGAGGGAGACAGAGAAGAGAGAGAGAGAAAGAGCAGGAGAGAGAAGGGAAGAGGGAGACAAAGAGAGGGGAGAGAGAGAAAGAGTGGTTGTATGAGAGAGAGAGAGAGAGAGGGGAGAGATAGACAGAGAGGGGAGAGCGAGGAAAAGAGGTGGAGAGAGTGAAAGAGGGAGAGAGAGATGGAGAGGGAGACAAAGAATAGGAAGTGAGACAGAAAGAGTGAGAAGAGAGAGACAGAAAGAGGGGAAGAGAGGGAGAGAGAAAGAGAGGAGTAGAGAGAAAGAGGGGGTGAGGGTGAAAGGGGACAGAGGGATAGTTAGTGGGGGAGAAAGAGGAGATAAATAGAAAGGGAGAGAAGAAAGAGAGGGGTAGAGAGAAATAAAGATAAGGAGAAATAAAGAAAGAGAGAGGGGAAAGAGGGAGAGAGAAAGAGGGGAGAGGAAGAAAGGGGGAGAGGGAGAGAGTCAGAAGGGGGAGAAATGGGGGAGAGAAAGAGAGAGGGGGAGACAGACAGAAAGAGGTAGAGAAAGGGAGAGAAAGAGAGGGATGGAATTGAGAAAGAGTGGGTGAGACAGAGACACAGGGAGAAAGAGGGAGATAAAGAACAAGAGAAGGAGACAAAGAGAGGGGAAGAGGGGAGAGAAAAAGAGAGAGTTAGAGAAAAAGATGGGGAAAGAGAGAGAGAGAGGATAATGGAGACAAATATAGGAGAGAGAAAGAGAGAAGAGAGAGAAAGATGGGGAAGAGAGGCGAGAGGGAAATTCAGAGGAGGAGAGATAGACAGAGAGAGAAAGATGGGGAAGAGAGGCGAGAGGGAAATTCAGAGGAGGAGAGATAGACAGAGAGGGAGAGGAAGAGGGAGATAGAGAGAAAGAGAGGATGGAGAGAAAGAGAAGGATAGAGAGAGAGAAAAAAATGGTGTGATACAGAGACACAGAGAAATAGGGATATATATATATATATATATATATATATAGAGAGAGAGAGAGAGAGAGAGAGAGAGAGAGAAATGGGAGAGGAAGACAATGACAGGGGAGAAAGAGACAACGGGAGAGAAAAACATAGAGAGAGGGTGAGAAAGAGGGAGGGAGAAAGGAGAGAGGGGGAAGATAGTTGGAGAGAGAGAAGGGAGAGAGAGACAGAAAGAGAGGGGGAGAGGGAGAAAAATGGGGGAGACAGGGAGTCAGAGAGGAGGAGAAAAGAGAGATATACAGAGGGAGAAGGACACAAAGAGGGGAGAGAGAGAGAGGGGAGAAGGAGAGAGAAAGAAGGAGAGAGAGAGAGGGAGAGAGAGGAGAGGAGAGAGCGGGGGAGACTGAGAAAGATGGAAAGAGAGGGAGCGAGAAACAGTATATATATATATATATATATATATATATATCACATATATAGTTGTGAGCATGCAAGTTGTTGCTAATGCTTGCGGGCTCGCGTAGCGAGCCGAGGCCCTCGCGAAGCGAGGGCACTGGGCGAGGGCCTCAGTTGCTGGCATGGAGCGCCGAAGGCACTCCATGCCAGCAACTGCGACCCTCGCAAACTTCACGTCGCAACGCAAATAACACGACACACACATTACGACACTCGCAAACAACATACGACACACGTTCACACACATTACGGCCTCGCAACACTCGGACGCAACTCGCGAACATTACAACATTAAAAACACAATACATACACACAGCACATACATAAAAACCTTACCTACAGCAACAGGGAGCATCCAGGACCTCAAAAATGCAACTCACACCTTGATTTCACTCAAAATAAAAGAGTTTGCACAATAAAAACTTTGAACAAAACGAAAACGAGGCTACACACGCAAACACCATACGAGACACGTTACCACACATTACGACCTCACAAACATCGGACGCAACACGCCGACATACAAACATTTCAAACACAATAAATACACACAACACACACATAAAAAACTTACCTACAGCAAGAGGAACCATCCAGCACCTCAAAAAAACAAGTTACACATTCATTTCAATAAAAATAAAACACTTTAGACACTAATGAAATCGCTAAGCGAGAGAAAAAATGGCAGACGAAAAAACCCAAAATGAGGCTACAGCACTCTCAACACGTAAAACACCACAACACACTCGCAAAACACCACACGAAACTCGAAAAACACCACGAAGCACCGACGGATAATCCGCAAAGACGCATAACACAGATAACCCGCCATTTGACGCCAATGCGGAAGTACACCACTACGCTAACGGTTTCGTCTCGCTCACGCACACTGTTACACTGTACACATTCATCACGCTTACACAGCAGCTCCACACCACTAATGCTGCATCAACATGAAAACAGATTGTCAGCTCTTCAACACAATGCTTCAAAATAGGTAAAGTATATTCATTTATTAATATATTATATATTTTAGTATTACACACCAAACAGCATTAGCTACCTTACGATTTGATTGCCGTCATTTTTTGACGGGCAATTCGCTAGTATATAGATATTGAAGAGTGAAGCAGCCGTGAATGTCCAGTAATCTAGTAATTCAGTAACTATTAATCCATATATACATACTAGATTAATAATAAGTATTGCAATATCATTTGATACCTTTTGTATTGGACAAACGTCTTATTTAAAATGACGAGCTTTTGAGAGGCTTAACCTCCCTTTATCAAGTCTCAAGCAATACTACATGAGATGGAACCCTCAGTTTGAATAATAACAGCAGATGCAGAAAGAGTGGAGACAGTATCTGACATCATCAGGTAAATACATATATGGGGAATAAACACAACATAGCAAAGGAAACATATATACACATATACATCAATATATACATGAAAATGCAGAGCACTGTAGTCCACAGTGATATCTTTCCTTTTGGACAAACACCTCACTAAGAGTGCTGAGTCTGTTATAGTATAAGAAGAAGAAAAAAAAAGTCACATGAAATTCTGATAATGTGTTAGAAAACCCAAGTCTATATTAAGTCCTGTGTTTTTAGAGTTGAAGAATGCGATCATCTTTATTTCAAATGCTTTTCTCTCTTGGATGCTTTTACATTTTCCTCTGAGTATTTTGACTTTTAAGTTCTGGATGGAGACAGCCGTGTGAGGCTCACCCTGCTCCCTATACACATTCCCATGGCTAAAATGGTGTCCTACTTGGCTACAATAACTATCTTTCTTGTTTTCTTATTGAATGCCTGTGTAAATTCATCCTTAAATGCATTTTTTGGCCGGTTTCTCTAATGTAACAGCCTGTGTCACATAAAGTACATTATAGTTACATAGTTACATAGTTACATAGGGCCCTATTAAATTATCCCTCGTAGTTCTCTCGGTGCTCGCAAAAGGCAGTTTTCCTGCTGTTTGCGAGTACCGAATCTTTCGCAGCATGCTTTGCGATATGACTGCGAGAAAATGGCCGAGAATAGGCTCTGAGAGAGCTACGTAGCCTTAAATCTACGCATGATTCTCGCATATCGTAAGAATCCCTACGTGCACAAAAAGTGCACGCAAGGGATCCGAAAGCCTCTACGTGCTGCCTCGGAACAGCCCGAGACAGCCGTGTGAGGCTCACCCTGCTCCCTATACACATTCCCATGCTGCAGGGGTCTTTATCGGGAGAACCCCCACATTAACCCCTTGCAGCGGGGGTCTCCGATCTGCATAGATCAGGCCCCCCGCTGCATTTAAAACTTTTAAATTCCCCGCCGCGGCTCCTTAAAGGGGCCGCGGCACACTATTACCCAGTCCCAGCTGCGGCACCTAAAATTAACCCCGCCCCCTGTATGCTGGGGGTCCCCATCGGGACCCCCGAAGTGTCCCCCACATAAACCCCCTGCAGCGGGGGTCCCCGATCTGCATAGATCAAGCCCCCCGCTGCATTTAAAACTTTTAAATTCCCCGCCGCGGCTCCTTAAAGGGCCCGCGGCACACTATTACCCAGTCCCGGCCGTGGCACCTAAAATTAACCCCCCGCTATGCTGGGGGTCTCCGGGAGGCTCATTAGCGTCGGGGAGGTCTGCCAGTGCAGACCTCCGTTAGTTTTTTTTTTTTTTTTTTTTTAGAGCGCGGATGGTTCCGTGGCCCACCCGGGGCTGAAGGAGAGAAGGCCGGGGACATCGCGGGGAGTTAAGTTAAATGTATATTTAGATGTTGATATGTTTATTTTATTTATTGTTTTATTTTGTATTAATGTATTAATGTATTGTGCTTTTTTTTTAACAGGGCCGCGCCGGAAGAGCTAAACAATGACGGGACATGATGGAAAGGTGAGTTGAATATTTAGAATGTATATAATGTTTATTTATTTCATGTTAATGTTTTGTAATAATTATTTTGGTTGGTTTGACCCATAGGTTAGTGATCTGAAGCAAAATCTTAAAGGTAAGTGGTCTTAATTATTTTATTTTAGCTTAGAATTAGGGTCTGTGTAGTTAGGACTGTAATTATTTTATTTTAGTTTAGAATAAGGGTCTGTGTATGTAGTTAGGATTTATTGTATATTAGATAGATAGGGGGATGTATTTGATATAGTTAGGATTTATTTTAAATTAAATAGATTGTATGCTAGATAGATAGGGGGTATTTGATTTGGACTATATGTAATATATTATATGTAATATATTATATGTAATGTATGTAATGTCATGTATTGTATGTAATGTATTATGTGTAATATATTATATGTAATATATTATATGTAATGTATTATATGTAATATATTATATGTAATATATTATATGTAATATATTATATGTAATGTATGTAATGTCATGTATTGTATGTAATGTATGTAATGTATTATATGTATGTATTGTATTGTGTTTATCTGTCTTTCCTTTTCAGGTGTGTAATTTTTTTATTTTCTGTAGTGGGGAGTGGGGTTGTAATGTATTTTTTTGTTTTCTGCACTGTAGGTTTTTTTGTTTTCTGTACTGTAGGTTTTTTTGTTTTCTGTAAGGTAGGTTTTTTTGTTTTCTGTAAGGTAGGTTTTTTTGTTTTCTGTAAGGTAGTTTTTTTTTGTGTGTAATTAGAGTGTTGGGGAGGTTTATTAGGGGGTAGGTAGTGTAAGTGTTAATAGATTAGTGTAGAGGGGGTTTAGTTTAGATTAAATGGTTTATTGGGGGTTATAGTGTAGTGTTTGTAGTTAGTGTCATGATGGTCCTTGAGGACCGTCATGGCACTTATGTGGTTAATGTTGGGTTGTAACAGGCCCATAATGGTAATAATATACCCTTATGGGACTGATGGGGTTAAATAGAGCCTTATGGTGGTCTGTATTGACCACCATGAGTTAATGGGGTAATTTAGGCCATATGGTGGTCTGTATTGACCACCATGAGATAATGGGGTAATTTAGGCCTTATGGTGGTCTGTATTGACCACCATGACTTAATGGGGTAATTTAGGCCTTATGGTGGTCTGTATTGACCACCATGAGTTATTGGGTTAATTTAGGCCTTATGGTGGTCTGTATTGACCACCATGAGTTAATGGGGTAATTTAGGCCTTATGGTGGTCTGTATTGACCACCATGAGTTAATGGGTTAATTTAGGCCTTATGGTAGTCTGTATTGACCACCATAAGTTAATGGCGTAATTTAGGCCTTATGGTGGTCTGTATTGACCACCATGAGTTAATGGGTTAATTTAGGCCTTATGGTGGTCTGTATTGACCACCATGAGTTAATGGGGTAATTTAGGCCTTATGGTGGTCTGTATTGACCACCATGAGTTAATGGGGTAATTTAGGCCTTATGGTGGTCTGGATTGACCACCATGAGTTAATGGGTTAATTATAGTTGCCTGGGGTTAATATTTTAGTGAGAGTCCTTTCAGGACCTTTACGGTCCTTTAAGGACCCGCGAGGCGGGAAATTTAAAATTGAATTGCAGCAGGGTCACGATCGGTGCCGATCGGGGACTCCCGCTGCAGGGGGTTTATGTGGGGACACTTCGGGGGTCCCGATGGGGATCCCCAGCATAGAGGGGGGTTAATTTTAGGTGCCGCGGCCGGGATTGGCACTTAGTGTGCCGCGGGCCCTTTAAGGAGCCGCGGCGGGGAATTTAAAAGTTTTAAATGCAGCGGGGGGCCTGATCTATGCAGATCGGGGACCCCCCGTGCAAGGGGATAATGTGGGGACACTTCGGGGGTCCCGATGGGGACCCCCAGCATAGAGGGGGGTTCATTTTTTGGGCCGCGGCCAGGATTGGCAATTAGTGTGCCGCGGGCCCTTTATGGTGCCGTGGCGGGGAATTTAAAAGTTTGAAATGCAGCGGGGGCCTGATCGGTGCCGATCGGGGACCCCCACTGCAAGGTCCCTTTTAGGACCCCCGCAGCAATTGATGAGGAGTGGGAGCCTGCAATATCATATCGCAGGCTGTCACTCCTCATGTACATTTACGCAGTGTAGATACGTACGGCCCTGCTGGGTAGCTCATACGTTGCTCGCAGCAGGACTAATTTAATAGCATTGTAAGTTAGAGAAACTTTGCAGTACGTAGGGCTTAAGTAGAAGCCTCTTATTTACGAGGCTGGAATTTAATAGGGCCCATAGTAATTAAGGTTGAAAAAAGACTTTCAGTCCATCAAGTTCAACCTGTTACGATCTCCTCTGATCTGCAATATGCAGATTAGTTATTAATTAAATGATTGATTAAATAATTATTAGTAGTATAGTATTGGAGGATGAAAAAAAGAGTTAGTCCATCAAGTTCAACCCTTTTAGATCTCTATTGATCTTTTTAATGTGGACTATTTATTATTATTGTTAATTGTTATTTGATCCAGAGGGAGGCAAACAGAAAAAAAAAAAACATTGAAACTTTGCCAATTGTCTCATAAGGGAAAAAAAAAGCAAAATTCCTTCCTGACCCCAGAAACTGGCGATCAAATTTCTCCCTGGATCAATATTCCATTGCTAGTTATCTAGGATAGCCTTGAATGCCCTCTTTATTCAAAAATATATCTAACCCTTTTTTGAAGTTGTCTATCGAATTCGCTGTCACCACCTCCTTTGGTAGAGAATTCCACAGTTTAACCACCCTTATTGTGAAGAACAATTTTCTTTGTTTAAGGTGAAATCTTTTTTCCTCTAACCTCAAAGGATGTCCTCTTGTCAGTTGAAAATCTCTTGCTACAAAAAGTTCACTTGACAAAGCCTTATATTGACCCTGGATGTATTTAAATAACATAATCATATCTCCTCTTAGACACCTTTTTTCTAGTGAAAATAAGTTTAATTTTGTTAGTCTTTCTTCCTAACTTAGCCCCTCCATTCCCCTTATTAGTTTTGTAGCCCTTCTCTGTACTTTTTCCAGCTCTAAAATGTCTTTTTTATGAGGTGGTGCCCAAAATTGTACTCCATATTCCAAATGAGGACGTACTAAAGATTTGTATAGTGGCAGAATTATATCTTCTTCCCTGGCTTCTATACCCTTCCTAATACAAGCTAATATTTTATTTTCCTTTGCAGCCGCTGCTTGGCTTTGAGCGCTGTTACCTAGGTGGTTGTCCACTAGTACTCCCAAATCCCTTTCAATATCTGATACCCCTAGATTTGCTCCATTAAGATTATAGATTGTTGGCTATTGTTCCTTCCCAAATGCATAACCTTACATTTATTTGTATTAAATCTCATCTGCCATTTAGCCGCCCAATTCTCTAATTTATGCAAATCCTTTTGTAGGGAAAGTACATCATTATCTGATTTTATTACCTTGCACAACTTAGTGTCATCAGCAAAAATGGAGACACTACATTCGAGTCCTACTTCAATGTCATTAATAAATATGTTAAAAAAGAGAGGACCTAATACTGAACCTTGAGGAACCCCACTTATCACATTAGACCAATCGGAGTATGTTCCATTCACAACAACCCTTTGCTTCCTGTCTTTTAGCCAGCTCTCAATCCATGAGCAGATATTTAATGCAATTCCTGTATCCCTTAGTTTGCTCACTAGTCTTCCATGTGGCACTGTATCAAATGCCTTTGAAAAATCTAAAAAGACTACATCCACTGAGTTGCCCTGATCCAAGTTCCTACTAACCTCCTCATAAAAACTGATTAGATTGGTCTGACACGACCTATCCTTCATAAATCTGTATTGACTGCTACCTATGATCCTGTTCAAATAGACATATTCTTGTATTCTGTCCCTTATTAACCCTTCTAAAAGCTTCCAACTACAGAAGTGAGGCTCACTGGTCTATAATTCCCCGGATTTGCTCTAGATCCCTTCTTAAATATAGGTATCACCTCTGCTTTTCTCCAGTCATCTGGTAGAGACCCTGTAGTGAGTGAGTCTTGAAAGATTAGATATAATGGTTTGGCTATTGCAGAACCCAGCTCCCTCAGTACCCTTGGATGTATTCCATCAGGACCCGGGGCTTTATTAACATTTATTTTCTCCAACCTCTTTTGTATTACTTCCTGCGTTAACCAATTATTTAGTAAAGGTAGTTTAGCCCCATTATGTTGCGGTGTCCCAACCACTGGTACCTCCCTTGTGTAAACCGACGAAAAGAACCTATTTAGCTCATCTGCCTTTTCCTGGTCACTAATTATCAGATGGCCTGTGTCACATTGTAATGGTCCTATCGATTCCTTCTTGGCCTTCTTCCCATTAATATATTTAAAAAATATTTTAGGCTTAGTCTTACTTTCCATTGCAACTGACTTCTCATTTTCTGTTTTAGCCAGTCTAATAGCCCTTTTGCAAGACTTATAGTCACATAAAGCTGCCTCTGTTCCCTCCTTCTTGTATAATTTAAATGCATATTTCTTTATCCTCATCATGATCTTTCAGTCATTGTTAAGCCACATGTGATGTGATTTACTCCTATTCATTTTATTTCCACATGGTACATGCTGATGAGTATGTTTATTTAGTAAGGATTTGAATGTTGTCCATTTATTTTCAGTATTCTTCCCTGTAAGTTCTTTGTCCCAGTCTATATGTTGTATTGCTGCCCGTAGCCCATTAAAGTTAGCACTTTTAAAATGTAGAGTTTTTGTTGGCCCTCGACAACTCTGTTTTTTGTATTCAATCTCAAATGAGACTGTGTTGTGATCACTGTTCCCCAAGGGTACCCCTATTTTTACATTTGATATTATATCAATATTACTTGTGATGACTAAATCCAAGATGGCCCCATTTCTAGAAGGTTCTTGTATTACCTGGGCCATGTAATGATTCCTGAGTGTACTCAAGAACCTGCTCCCCTTAGCTGAGCTTCTGGTCTCATTTATCCAGTTTATTTCAGGGTAATTAAAGTCTCCCATTATTAGAACTTGCCCATGCTTAGCTGCATTTCCAATCTGTAACAATAATTGTATTTCCTCACTTTCAGCTATATTTGGGGGTTTATAGCATACTCCCACCAATATGCATTTAGAATAAGCTCCTCCACTATTTAGCTCAACCCACAAAGATTCAATGATGCCGTTAGTGCCAGCATAAATATCTTCTCTGACTATAGGCTTAAATTCAGGCTTAACATAAAGACAGATCCCTCCTCCTCTTTTACCATTTCCCCTATCTTTCCTAAATAGGTTATAACCATCCAGATTAACAGTCCAGTCATGAGATTCATCCAACCATGTTTCCGTAATGCCTATTAGGCCCCATTTTTCTTATACTGCTAATATTTCTAGCTCATCCATTTCCCCAGGCAAACTTCTTGCGTTAGCAATCATACACTTTATGTTGCTATGGCTCTGCTGTTGTGAAGTGCCTGCCACTGTATTTGAGGCCCCTATTAATACCTCCCTACTTTCTATTGTAACCCTCCCCCCTTCTCCTCCCCCATGGGTAACTAATTCATCCCTTTCCCTCTCTACCCTATTTACCCCAATACTTCTATATAGTCCCTCCCCCCCACCTACAAGTTTAAAAACTCCCCCAGCCGTTCTACCATCCTATCCCCTAGCACAAAAGCGCCCTCATCATTAAGGTGCAATCCATCCCTGCTATAGAGATTGTACCCAAGTGAGAAGTCAGCCCAGTTCTCTAAAAACCCAAAACCCTCTGCATTGCACCACTTTTTTAGCCATGCATTAACCTCCCTAAGCTCCTTCTGCCTCCCTGTATCATATAAACATTGTTTCATATAAACTACATTTGACGATGTACATGAATATGATCCTTAGATGTTATAGGTTTTGTTGTTATATGTGGCTGTATCATCATTACAAATGTGTTGGCATAATTTACAGGCACATTTGTTACACGCTTTAGTTCCATTTTTTGTATCTAGTTGTTCATTGGTCAATTTTCTGCTGACAAGTTTTTGTTTCATGTTTGGTGGTTGTTTAAATGCAAGGATGGGAGGTTTTGGGAATATATATTTTAATTCAGTATCTTCAATTAGTAATGGTTGTAAATCTTTGATTATTTTCCGAATTTTCTCTAAAATTGGATGGTATGTGGTCACTAGAGGTATACGTGAAGTATTTTCTTTTGTTTTGTAGTTTAATAGGTGTTCTCGAGGTATTTTGATGGCAGTGGTTATTTTTTGGGTAATAATACAGAGTTTGTAACACTTTTGTTTGAAAGATTCAGACAGTGTTTTTAAATTTTTATCACGGTCTCCAGTGTTTGAGCAAATCCAATGGTATCTAATAGCTTGATTATGGATGATGGCTTGTTTGGTGTGGGAGGGATGGAAACTAGAGCTGTGTAGGTAATTACATCTGTCTGTAGGTTTCCTATATATAGATGAGTGGAGAGTGCCACTCTATCTGCATCTGCTTTTATTATTCAAGCTGAGGGTTCCATCTCATGTAGGATTGCTTGAGACTTGATAAAGGGAGGTTAAGACTCTTGAAAGCTCATCATTATAAATAAGACGTTTGTCCAATACAAAAGGTATCAAATGATATTGCAATACTCATTTTCAGCATATAGTGAGTTATGTGTAGATCTTAGTGGATTTTTGATTTTAAGTCCATTTGGTATAATATTCCTTTTCTTGCATTCTGACAAAAAATAAATGTCACTGTTAAGTTGTGTTATTTTTGTTGTTATTTTAAATAGTAGCTTCTTGATTCGGCAAAATGCGGTATCTTCCATAGTAATTGAAGAATAAAGCAGCCGTTAATGTCCAGTAATCTAGTAATTTGGTAATTATTAATCCATATATACTGTATATATGGATTAATAACTACCAAATTACTAGATTACTGGACATTAACGGCTGCTTTATTCTTCAATTACTATGGAAGATACCGCATTTTGCCGAATCAAGAAGCTACTATTTAAAATAACAACAAAAATAACACAACTTAACAGTGACATTTAGATACCATCGGATTTGCTCAAACACTGGAGACCGTGATAAAAATTTAAAAACACGATCTGAATCTTTTAAACAAAAGGGTTACAAACCCT
The DNA here is from genome assembly GCA_027410445.1 of Discoglossus pictus. Taxonomy (NCBI): domain Eukaryota; kingdom Metazoa; phylum Chordata; class Amphibia; order Anura; family Alytidae; genus Discoglossus; species Discoglossus pictus. The sequence continues at coordinate 224,899,791 of CM050166.1, read as the reverse complement.
ATATTTTTACCCCAAAAATAACCACTGCCATCAAAGTACCCCGAGAACACCTATAAAACTACAAAACAAAAGAAAATACTTCACGTATACCTCTAGTGACCACATACCATCCAATTTTAGAGAAAATTCGGAAAATAATCAAAGATTTACAACCATTACTAATTGAAGATACTGAATTAAAATATATATTCCCAAAACCTCCCATCCTTGCATTTAAACAACCACCAAACCTGAAACAAAAACTTGTCAGCAGAAAATTGACCATTGAACAACTGAATACAAAAAATGGAACTAAAGCTTGTAACAAACGTGCCTGTAAATTATGCCAACACATTTGTAATGATGATACAGCCACACATAACAACAAAACCTATAACATCAAAGGATCATATTCATGTACATAGTCTAATGTGGTTTATATAATACAATGTACTTTATGTGACACAGGCTGTTACATTGGAGAAACCGGCCAAAAAATGCATTTAAGTATGAATTTACACAGGCATTCAATAAGAAAACCTAATGAAGACAGTTATTGTAACCAAGTAGGACACCATTTTAGCCAGAATGATCACTCCATCCAGAACTTAAAAGTCAAAATACTCAGAGGAAAATTTAAAAGCATCCAAGAGAGAAAAGCATTTGAAATAAAGATGATCACATTCTTCAACTCTAAAAACACAGGACTTAATATAGACTTGGGCTTTCTAACACATTATCAGAATTTCATGTGACTTTTTTTTTCTTCTTCTTATACTATAACAGACTTAGCTCTCTTAGTGAGGTGTTTGTCCAACAGGAAAGATATCACTGTGGACTACAGTGCTCTGCTTTTTCATGTATATATTGATGTATATGTGTATATAATATGTGTATATATGTTTCCTTTGCTATATTGTGTTTATTCCCCATATATGTATTTACCTGATTATGTCAGATGCTGTTTCCACTCTATCTGCATCTGCTGTTATTATTCAAACTGAGGGTTCCATCTCATATAGTATTGTTTGAGACCTGATAAAGGGAGGTTAAGCCTTTCAAAAGTTCGTCATTATAAATAAGACGTTTGTCCAAAACAAAAGGTATCAAATGATATTGCAATACTCATTATTAATCTAGTATATATATATATGGATTAATAATTACTAAATTACTTTATATATATATATATATATATATATATATATATATAAATGGCTGTGTAATGCACGGGCATAAGCTTAAAGGAAGACATTTTTAAATGGTTTATGGATTGAGGAGCGAGGCATTTGTGGGCACATTTGCATGTCCCTGCTCAGCTTCCCAGAATGCAGTGTAATAACTGTGTTTCTTGGAACTCTAAGCTGGAAGCAGGTTTTTTAACTTGTTTTAGACATTCAAATGTGAACACAGATGTACTATTTATTTACTATATATACAGTCAGGTCCATAAATATTGCGACATCGACACAATTCTAATCTTTTTGGCTCTATACACCACCACAATGGATTTGAAATTAAATGAACAAGATGTGCTGTAACTGCAGACTTTCAGCTTTAATTTGAGGGTATTTACATCCATATCAGGTGAACGTTGTAGGAATTACAACAGTTTGTATATGTGCCCACCTTTTAAGGGACCAAAAGTAATGGGAAAATTGGCTGCTCAGCTGTTTCATGGCCAGGTGTGTGTTATTCCCTCATTATCCCATTTACAAAGAGCAGATAAAAGGTCCAGAGTTCATTTCAAGAGTGCTATTTGCATTTGTTGCTGTTAACTCTCAATATGAGATCCAAAGAGCTGTCACTGAATCAGTGAATCAAGCCATCATTAGGCTGAAAAAAACAAAACAAACCCATCAGAGAGACAGCAAAAACATTTGGTGTGGCCAAATCAACTGTTTGGAACATCCTTAAAAAGAAAGAACGCACTGGTGAGCTCAGCAACACCAAAAGGCCCGGAAGACCACGGAAAACAACTGTGATGGATGGCCGAAAAATTATTTCCCTGGTGAAGAAAACACCCTTCAGTTGGCCAGATCAAGAACACTCTCCAGGAGGTAGGTGTATGTGTGATGTCAACAATCAAGAGGAGACTTCACCAGAGTGAATACAGAGGGTTCACCACAAGATGTAAATCATTGGTGAGCCTCAAAAACAGGAGGGCCAGATTAGAGTTTGCCAAACAACATCTATAAAAGCCTTCACAGTTCTGGAACAACATCCTATGGACAGATGAGACTAAGATCAACTTGTACCAGAGTGATGGTAAGAGAAGAGTATGGAGAAGGAAAGGAACTGCTCATGATCCAAAGCGTACCACCTCATCAGTGAAGCATGGTGGTGGTAGTGTCATGGCGTGGGCATGTATGGTTGCCAATGGAACTGGTTCTCTTGTATTTATTGAAAATGGGACTGCTGACAAAAGCAGCAGGATGAATTCTGAAGTTTTTCCGGCAATATTATCTGCTCATATTCAGCCAAATGCTTCAGAACTCATTGGACGGCGCTTCACAGTGCAGATGGACAATGACCCGAAGCATACTGCAAAAGTAACCAAAGAGTTTTTTAAGGGAAATAAGTGGAATATTGTGTAATGGCCAGGTCAATCACCTGACCTGAATCCGATTGAGCATGCATTTCACTTGCTGAAGAAAAAACTGAAGGGAAAATGCCCCAAGAACAAACAGGAACTGAAGACAGTTGCAATAGAGGTCTGGCAGAGCATCACCAGGGATGAAACCCAGCGTCTGGTGTTGTCTATGTGTTCCAGACTTCAGGCTGTAATTGACTGCACAGGATTTGCAACCAAATATTAAAAAGTGAAAGTTTGATTTATGACTGTTAATCTGTCCCATTACTTTTGGTCCCTTAAAAAGTGGGAGGCACATATACAAACTGTTGTAATTCCTACTCCGTTCACCTGACTTGGATGTAAATACCCTCAAATTAAAGCTGAAAGTCTGCAGTTAAAACACATGTTGTTTGTTTCATTTCAAATCCATTGTGGTAGTGTATAGAGCCAAAAAGATTAGAATTGTGTCGATGTCCCAATATTTATGGACCTGGCTGTATATATATATATATATATATATATATATATATATATATATATCACAGGGACAGCCCTGGGCGGCAACAGCTCTAGCCTCTAGCTATGCCACTGCTTACAGCTGGCAGATCTTCTATATCATCCATAGGTTTTTAGATCAGTATAATTAAAAAAATAGCATAATGTACTTAATACAATGAGGCTTATTCTACATTAATAATAAAAACAAATGCTTAAATTCAAATTAAATCTTTAGGCTTACCAAGCAAAGCGAAAGACAATTGTGACATAAAGCCGAATAACTGGTAGGTAGAAAAGGTGTAAGATACTGAAAGGCAAGAGGCACAAAAAGGAAGCAAGGTTGAATAGTAAAATAAATATTGATAATGGACTAAATCCATTTTTTCTATTACAAAATAATGACTTGTGACTGGCACATCCATAAATTCGATCACAGAAATGTAAGTAATTATGACTACAAAAGTAAGAAATGTATTACATTGAATGTGGAAGATAACAAGACCATAATGTGATCTGTCAGGTCAACCAAGTTAGACAGCTGTCACTCAGAAGAAGGCAGATAAGAAGTAGACTTCAAAACCAAGAAAAGGAAGAAAGCAGATTGCTTAATTAGATTCAGTCTATAAAGAGTTGGACTAGAATGTTATCAAAGTAAATTGAATTGGATAGAATTGGAATTGAATACATTTGAACCAAACTCAATTTGAATTGATTATACAGTAATTGAGGAACAAAACAAACAAGGAGTGTTCACAAGGAACTACAGACATAAATAATTGTCTCCCCTGTTTATTTTGTCACTCTGATTTAAATTGGGTTTTGTATGTACGTCATTTTCTTTTATAAGATGCAGCATTCAGGTGCACAATTTTTATTTACTTTTTTCACACATTTTTTTCCCATTTAAAAAAAATAAAGCAGAAATGTTAGTACTGACCTTTTGAGAAGAAAAGAGAAACACTAAAGTTATATTACAATTAGCATGGAAATATAAAGCAATGGTGGATATACAGTGCCTTGCAAAAGTATTAAACCCCCTTGGCATTTTTTGTGTTTTGTTACTTTACAACCTGGAATTATCATAGATTGTTTAAGGAGTTGCATCATTTAATTTACAGAACATGCCCACAACTTTGAAGATATTTTTTTTATTATTGTGAAGCAAACAACAAATAGGACAAAATAACAGAAAAAGTCAATGTGCATAACTATTCACCCCCCTAGAGTCAATACTTTGTAGAGTCACCTTTTGCGGCAATCACAGCTACCACTAGGATTGCTGCCCATTCCTCCTGGCAAAACTGCTCCAGCTCCCTCAAGTTGGATGGTTTGCGCTTATGAACAGCAATATTTAAGTCTGACCATAGATTTTCTATTGGATTGAGATCTGGGCTTTGACTAAGCCATTCCAACACATTTATATGTGTCCCCTTAAACCAATCAAGTGCTGCTTTAGCAGTGTGTTTGGGGTCATTATCCTGCTGGAAGGTGAACCTCTATCCTAGCCTCAAATCACGCACAGAGGGGTACAGGTTTTGCTCAAGAATATCCCTGTATTTAGAACCATCCATCTTTCCTTCAACTCTGACCAGTTTCCCAGTCCTGGCTGCTGAAAAACATTCCCACATGCTGTCACCACCATTTTTCACTGTGGGTATGGTGTTCTGTGGGTGATTAGATGTGTTGGGTTTGTGCCAGACATAGCGTTTTCTTTGCAAGGCATTGTAAATGAAAAAAAAAAAAAAAAAAAAAAGAAGAGGTGCTCAGCCAGAGAACAACATAACCTTAATAATTGAGTTCTAGGTACATGATAAACCCCTCTGAGAGCAACCTATTTTAGCTCACTTGTGCCGTTCACAGGGAGAAATATCCTGTAGTATATCAGTCTAGTCTCACCAAATAGATTGATACAGCCCTGAAATGCCAGGCAATTCTATCCAGAACAGGAGAAACAGCAAACTTCAGACATACGGTTTGGCCTTGAATGGGCATCGTCAGTGGCTGAGCACCTCTATTTCTGTTGCTGTGGATATAAATGGGTAATGCTCTAGTGCCGCACAAGAAATACATAATGTATTAATATAATTTATTTATAAAGAATCTACATATTCTGTAGCTCCAAGTACAAGGGATACAGTGAAAATATTAGATAAACCTATCAAAAATCAAATACTGGTTAGATGGAGAGGGCCCCATATCTTGTAAGATCTCTCTAAGTGGTTACAGAGACAAAAGGGCAGGGGATGGAATTACTTGCTGGTAGTTTAGTGTGGCAGCAGGATCCATAACAGTAGTATGCTGGCAAGAAGAAAGAAGATCCACAATAAAATGTTTTTAATGAAGGAATAAGGATGAGTAAGAATGGGTAGTGAGGAGACGATGGAAGAGTATGTGAAGCTTTAGCTTGTGTGCTTACACTCCTGATTCAAGTATTGAATCAGCAATACTACAATACACTACAGTATGTACTGTTCTGATTCTATACTTTTGAGCAAGAGTGTATGTCAAGCAAGAGAACATAGTATTCTGCTGACATCTATGGCTGGTAACCAAAACTGTTGACTGATCATTTCTGTCTTCTGAAGTTTACAGGATGGAGGTAAGACTTAGGATGTTAACACTGCAATAATATGCCTCCCACCATTGTATCTAATGAAACAATGCTTAAGTTCTTAAGTTCAAATACTCTGAGCTGCAGGAGTCCACTGAAATTGCTGTTAGTAGATATGATATTGCTAATAGAATGCTAAACCAAGTGAAGTCTTGTATCAATATCTGTAATACAAAGGGTGAGTACTTAGGCAGATACCATTTACTTAGGCAGATAGCATTTAACCACAAGAAGTCCATGTAACAGAGAAGTAGCATCCAAGAAGGTATGACGGTTATCCAAAATTAAACTTTATTATTAGGAGTTTTTGAGCCCTCCTCAGGGGCTCTCCCTGAAGGAGAAGGATGCAAATACTAACTCACACAAAATCTATAGAACAGATGAAAAGGTAAGGAGGAAGAACTGCCCCACTGAACTTCTCAGGAAGAGCCAACTGTGCTTCAGGTGTCTGTGACTGTTGGGGAAGTCACAGCCCTGGGCTGCTGTCTGTAGGCGAGAAAGTGGATTTTGCAAGTCCTAAATGACCATTGTCAAAAACCTCCATCTGATGGATCAATGAGAAACTGGATACTTAAAAAAATATATCTTTCTCATGAACAACTTATGCTACTCAGAAATGTGTGAAGTATTCTCTTTCCACTAGACAAAGCAATTCACCGAACTGCCAGTACCATGTTTAGCTCTAGAGGTGCATGTTTCACTGTATTATAATGTGGTTGCATTGTTCAGTCTTGTCTTACTCTCTGTGACCTCATTTACCGCAACACACCATGCTGATCCAGTTGGCAGAGATACTTGAGTGGTTTACCAGTTCCTTCTCCAGTTGGCCACAGCATACAGCTCCTGGCATTCATGGGTGGCCTCCTATCCAAGTACTGACCAGGCCCAACCCTGCATGGCTTCAGGGTGGTGTGATCTCTTGGTTCCCTGACTGGAACTGAACCCAGGTTGCAGAAGTGAAAGCACTGAATGCTAACCTCTGGACCACCAGGGAACCCATACGATAATACCGGGTGCATTATATTTGTGTGTAAACATGGATTGTATGGATTGTTTTATAAATAGTTTTGTGGTAATTCAAGGTATACTGTGTCACCCGGTATATGTGGAAATTATTGTTTGCAAATGCAGATCTAAAAGGTCATTTGAGGAGCTGACACAATGCTTGAAATTGGACAGTTTTTAACACTAAGGCCTCCTGTAGGGAGATGCAGACAACCAGCTTATTTACCTGTCACATAGGCCCTCATTCAATTGCGATTTGGCCAATTGAATAGGGCTCTAAATAAGCACATAACAGATTTGTTTTAAAGATGTTTTAAGTTAGTGAAAACTTTGCTTTTGGATAGATGCTTACTAACTAAAAACTTCTTTAAAAAAAATATGTTATGTGCTTATTTAGAGCCCTATTCAATTGGCCAAATCGCAATTGAATAAGGGCCATATTATGCAGCAGCTCTTAACTGGATGCTGGGATTTTCAAGCATTGTTTGGCCCTCATTCAATTGCGATTTGGCCAATTGAAGAGTGCTCTAAATAAGCACATAACATATTTTTTTTAGATAAGTTTTTAGTTGGTGAAAACCTTGCTTTTGCATAGATGTTTACTAACTAAAAACTTCTTTAAAAAAATATGTTATGTGCTTATTTAGACCCCTATTCAATTGGCCAAATCGCAATTGAATGAGGGCCTTTATGTCTGTCTGGTTTTAAGAAAGGCTACCAAAATTATGCTCTCAGCTCTAGCTGGTGAGGTGTTGAAATGAACCCTATATCCATAGTCTGACACTCCTTTAAGGTGGATAAGAAAGGCTGGCTGAAAGATCAAAATGGCAAACTTCTGTATTAGCTTACTGTAGGAAAATGTATTTTTAAGATAACATTGAATTGATAAAGTATCTTATATTACCTATACTTTTAAATTATACGATGTTTAGAAGCTTATCTCTGTCACTTTAAGTTTGTAGCCACTGTAATATAAGTAAAAGCTCTTAATGTGAAGCTCATTGGCTGACATGCAACTAAAATGCAAAGGAATAAAAAATAAAAATTAATAAAATATAGAAAAAACATAATCAGCCTTATTAAATTGCAATTCAGCCAATTGAATAGGGCTCCAGATAAACACAGAGCATATATTTTTTACAGAAGTTTTTAGTTAGTGAAGACCTGGCTTTTGGATAGAAGTTCACTAACTAAAAACTTCTGTAAAAAAAATATGCTGTGTGCTTATATAGAGGCCTATTCAATTGGCCGAATCACAATTTAATAAATTAAGGCTGTATATAATGTTATGTTCTGATTATTGTCTTGAAAGAAATTTGGGAAAGAGAGCAAATTATACTAGCTGTTAGAATGAGTCAAATATAGATTATTTCCATGGTATATAAAAGAAGTCGTGATTTTGGCTTAACATTTTTTTTTTCTAGCTGACAGCAAGACTCCCTGACACCAGGTTCAGAACATTGGTACAATTTTGTAAGTAATACATTTTGATTATATTTATAATTTAACTGTGAGTGCTGCTGTTTCTTCAGCCTTCTCCATTTACTTCAAAATATGCTGCTGTGTTTCATATGCTAAATGATTGGTCTCAATGTGCGTTTACATACAGTAGAACGGTATGACTGTGTTAGACTGCAGAGTACAATGCATTTCATGTTGCACACTATGCTATTTATTCTGTATTACAAGACTATAGCATCACACACTATTAGTGTCTTAGTTTCATTATGTTCTAGCACTGATACACTGAGCTCCCTTCATTATTTCTTCTTAGTGTTTATAATGTTAGCATTTGTACAATTCCATAAGACATTTCAGTTTAGTTGTTTTTAACCGAATAATCTCCCTTCCAAGAAGTTTTAAATACACATTAATTAGAGGTTTAGAGGTTCACATATGATGTGATACCACAAAACATGCTCTCCTTATTCACATAATCGTCAGTAAATACAACAGTAAATAAAAAGGTAACATTGGCTAACAGTGCAATATTTACCTATAAATGTATAGCAACTTCTCCAGATTATTTGTCAGGCTTTTCAATAGACCGTCTGTTCAATCATGCTTCTTGTAATGTGACTGACCAGAGAGGTTGCCGGTCAAAGAGCCAGGCCAACCACTTACTGTAGTGTTAGTCCTCGACACTACAGTAACTGGTTGGCTTGGCTCTTTGACCCTGTTTTGTTCTTCACACGATTACTTGCTGCAACCAATTATGTTTTAACTCAGCATAGTATGTAGCTCTTTCCAATGGGATCATATAATGACTATCCTAAACTATTTTTACAGTTATGTTTCCAAAAGAGCTACAAATGTTTGCATGGAGATTTTACAATTTGGTACATATACTAGTAATCACATACAACTAGTCAGTTTGATTATTTGTGAGTAAGAGCACTAATCTCATGAGCTCCATTATTTTAATTATGAACAATTTTAATTAAAGGGCCATTGTAGTCATCCTACAGTAAGGATTCAAATGTTTATTTAAAAAAAAAAAAAAAGTACTTTTTAAATGTAGTTGTTGTTAGAATTGTTGTTTCAAACAGATGTGTTTCTCTCTACACCCACAGAAGGCTATCCTAATTTTTTTTTTTACAGGTGCAGGTTTGCCTTCAGCAATCCTCCTGGGCAGAACCTCTGCCACCCTCTGGAAACATGATAGGGGTGGAGAGCTGCATGTCTGCTCATGACTTAGGGCCCCATTCCTATCTGATATGTAGCTGTGCAAAAAGGCTCTCTTGTAACACTGGTAACTACGTATTGATTCTAATCTCAGCTAGACATGTTTAGAGTAGTATCCTCGTTATACGCAAATCCATGTAGCATCCATTAGAAAAATCCCTTTCCTGCAGTCTACATGGGTGACAGCTTACATGACGTTTCAAGCTGTACAACAGCCTTGGAAACCATTTGCAAAGACCAATGTCAGTATAATTGACAGGTTCTGTTCATAAAAAAGCCTTGTTTCCCACCCAAATGCTTGCAAACACTCAAATCTCGGAGTTGGTGGGTTGTTACATTGTGTAGGAGTGAGTGGTGAGTTTGTTAAATTAGGTTGGAGTTTTTGTTTGCACCTGTTCTGTTTTATTCTACTGTATAAATAAATTGCATAACAGACATTTTTATTAATATAATTATCTTACACATAAAGTAATACAGTCACACATAGCTACATAGTTAAAGGTAGGCCACATTTTATATACCCCATACCCACATCCTATACCCTCATATTAAAATGACCACATAATAAATACATTTTTGCTTACTTATATACATTAAACATTATATTATTTTATTATTATATATATTTTTTTATTTTATTTAGCATGGAGGCAGGAGTGATGACTGGAGAGGAGGAGAGAAGAAGGGAGAGGGTGCCCTGGGGAGGGGAGCTGTGAGAGGAGCAGCGAGATGGAGGGGTGTGTAGAGAGGTAGAAGAGCAGAAAGAGGGAGAGAAGGTAGTGGGAGGGAGATGTGAGGAGAGGAGGAGGAGGAAAAGCAGGAGATTAGGGTAGAGAGGAAGAAGTGAGGAGGGGAGAGAGGGAGAGGGGAGATGAGGAGGAGTGGCATCAGTGGAGGGTCAGAAAGGACCAGAAATGGCAGCAGCAGAGGGTCAGTGAGGGCCAGGAGTGACAACATCAGAGGAGAGGTGAGGTAGGGATGACACAGTGTCAAGACCATTGTGATCAGGGACAGAAGTGAAGAGGCCGGGACCAGTGGTGGGACAAGAGAATCAATTAAAACATATATTTAAAGTTAATAAACATCAACTAAATACTCCCTATATGGGTGTGCCCACTGCAAAGTATACATATATTTAAAGTTAATAAACATCAACTAAATACTCCCTATATGGGTGTGCCCACTGCAGAGTATACAGATACAGACATTGTAGGGCGGTGTAGACTATCAGGGACCATGTTGCAGCAGCATGCTAAAAAAAATTTCTCAGAGATGGTCACTGATTTATTAGAATGAGACACAGCTGTGTCTGTGTCTTCACGATCTGCAGAGGGTAGACCCAAGCAGGGATATTGGTTTGATATGAGGCACTACAAACAGAGCAGATTATAATACACATAAATTACATCAGTGATGATGTCTAGCCAATACATAGCCCTCACAATGGCAATTCATTTAGCTATCATGAAGTCAAGCATATAGTAACACACAGAGATCATATGTTATCTGATAGACTGTTGATTTGACAGTGAAGGCTGAGGCCTATGGTGAATATTAGGAGCCTCAATATGACCCCCAGCCGGATCCCTGGTATGAGGAAGAGGAGGAGCAACAGAAACAGGTGCAAAAGCCGTCAGAGGAGGACCAAGGATATGATGAGGAGGATGATAGGTTTATGTGTTCAGTGGAGGAACCTTCAGGGCCATCAGCCACCACGGTGGAATTTGACCCAACTGTTCCTTTCCATCAGCAGATGGACTCACCACCTGGGACCACCTACTGATCAAATCAGCCTGCACCACCATCCCAAACTGCTCCTCCACCAACACCTCATCCAGCAATGTGCATGCTTGGTCCACCCTCAAGACCACAGCTACTACCCCAGCACCTCCCCACCATGCCACCAACAGCTCAACACCTTGCCACCATCACCAACGCCTACTCCGCTGGAGCCACCACTGGCAGTCCAAATTCCCTCACCCCAAGGGCCATCATTGGAGGCCAGTATCTCTGAACTCTCTGCCTTCAAGAGACAGTAGGAGACAATAATGGTCAGCCTCTTCAAATGCATGTTATCTTCTCAACACACTGTGGCATCCACACAATGCTGAATGTATAGGGAGATAAGGAGGCACAATGCACAATTTGAGACCTATCTGGTCAGGATGTTACAAGCAATTAACAGTGAGAGTGCACTGATCCAGATCAACCTGGATCTCTAGCAAAGACTTTGGTAAGGAACAGCATCCTCCACGTCAAATCAGTTCCCAAGCCACAACCAGCCTGGTCCATCCTCCTCTGCCTTGATAACTCCATCTCCAACTATGCCTCCACCTGCATCTCTCATGAGACCCCCAGAAGAAGAGGGTGTGGTGGCACATTGACTAAGCAGAGGAGGCAATAGGGACTGCATCTAATTTCACCCTTCTGAGATACAGTCCTCAATGAAAATGTATTGGACAAAATGTTAACTTCTCATACCTAGAGAGTAGATGATTATAACCTCTATGATGGTTATATATAGTTACCATGTAACCATGTGGTTAGCCATCACCATATAGGCCATGATAATCTTGTCCATGGACTTGTATAGTTATCATTAACATTTCACATATTGATGGTGACTGAGGAATGCAGTTGAGAAAAGATGGTTTGGTCATTATTTAGTGTTTAGTATTTTTTTTTATTTTACTGATACACCTATTTATTAGGCAAATTTCTAATTAATTAAGGTAGTCTGTTCATCTGCAAGCAGTGCTACCAAATAATGTAAGTAAACTATATAACATGGCTTTAAAAAAATCCATTCTATATATATATATAATGTTTTAAGCAACATGATTGATATGATGTTAAATATGTTCAAATGAACATATGGCTGTGGAATTGCATAGTCCTACAATACTATTTTAATTAAACCCAGCAGTTATACATGCATGAGCTAAGCCTGTCATCCTTCTTATTAAAAGACCTTAAAGCCGATGACCTTTGTTTGTCAGCATTAATCATGTCTACATGTTTAAATGTCATGATATCATAACAAAAACAGTTATCATACAATAACACTTGTATACCTTTAACATGTGTTATCAATGTTGTAAAATAATATCATATAGAGATAATGATAGTAAGTCTGATTGTGGTTACAGCTGAGCATTCCTTGTGAGATCCCACATCGTTGCTAAAAATCTGCAGTTGGTCATTAAAACTGATTTTTCATTCCAGATTCAGCATGGTTTGCGTTGTTTGTAGATGAATATCAGATAAGTCAGTTTATTGTTACAGTAGCATTATAAAGTACTGCTCTGTACATACAGATCTTTCTAGATTTTTCTTCTCCTCTGTTTTTTAATATGACCTATGACCATACATTCATTATTTCAAATCTGTGTCATACTATTTCCAGCGTTTTAAAATCACCCTAGATATGTGTAATTGATTTAGATTACATAATCCTAGAGTTATTGCATCTGTTTTTATTAAGCAGATTAATCATTATTTCTATTATATGAAGTGAATGGTAATTTAATTTATAATCATCTATTTATCGTTATTGTGGTGTAGTGATCACATGTGACTCTAGTGGATGCAATGCAATATTATCAGAATACAGTGCTACCTCTAAGGCATCAACTGATCACTATCTAAACATCCTCTTGTACTCTTGGGTATAATTTACACCACACCAATGATATTAATGCATGTTCTGCTATAGTTAAGACTGTGCTCTACGGATATAATTGTGATTTATGACATTAACAGACATGTTAATGTCACAAATGTCACAAATGTGTATCCATATCGTATTTCAGTATACCCATCCTATGTTAAATTATAGTGGATGCGTATGAATCATATATTCAGAAATCATCACATTTTTATATCAAATGTGGATGATGGAAAATATGTCTGGACACATCTATGTCTTTATGCATTTGATTACTGTAATCTTATTTTCCTATGTAAATAATTTTTTTGAGATAATGTTTTACTAATTTTTGACAGTGAAAAAAATACAATACAATACAAAATGTATAAGTTATACTCCTTATATCGTTGAATTTTATATAGTGGTCATTATTAATACAAACAGTGAATATTCTTTCAATAAGTAAACAGAAATTATTTATCTGAAAACCATATTCATATATAAAGACAAAACAGACACATAACATATAAAAACATGACACTAAGTGTGATTCAAGGGTACACATTGTTTTTAGTTAAGCTTTCTCTAACATATATCTAGAATAAATGTTCCATTTCAAATTATTCCTTTTAATCCATACTGATTCTTGGAACTCTTTTTCCATTTACCAATTTTATTCATAACTGCCTCTATTTCTTCACAGGTAGGAGAAACTAGCTGTTTCCACTGGCGTGCTAACAGCCATTTAGCCACCGTAACAATTTTTATAATAAATGCCTTTATATTTAGGCTGAACTCGGTTGGAAAAATATGTAATAAAGTCATCTCACATGAAGGCGTTACTTTAAATACAAGCATAAAAGATACAGTATATGGTCAAGACAATCCTCCCAAAAAGTTTGAATAAGCTTACATTCCCACCAAATATGGAGATAAGATCCCATTTGACAACAGTTTCTCCAGCATTTTATTAAATCAACATCTTTTATAATCTTAGCCATTTTGGATAGAACAAAGTACCATCTGTTAATTGATTTTAAATAAATGTCTCTATATGCCGTATTTTTAACAAATCTGTCGGTAGGTTTGCAAGCTTTAAACCAAATTTCCATTGACCATTCTTGATGTAGGTCTTTTTTCAATACCAGCATTTTTGTAGTTTTACCATTATCCAAATCTAATTTTAATAAATTATAACAGTCTGATATCAATTGGGACATCTCTAAGTGAGAATGGCTCTTCAAATATGGTTAATTTTCTCCCTACATCAAGTTGGAATCTGGAATTAGTCAAACTGGATTTCAGTATATTATTTTCTAACCAGTTAGATAAAGGTATGTCATGTTTACTAGCCAAATTTTCAAAAAAACAAAATAAAACACCCTTAAAGGAGTCACCTAAACAATTTAATCCCTCAAATATCTTAGAGTGCCAATTATAAAGATTTAATTATTTAAAAACAATATTAAAATGGATTATAGGATGAGTAAAGGGTGACAGTAGAAATGTATGATTCACTTAGTTCCAAAATCTCCAGCCTTTTATGATTACTAAAGCACCTTTCACTAAATCTCCTTTAGACAATTCTTCCCACCAAAATATAGATATTTAAGCCTATTTTTTTACAAAAAAAATCTTAATTTGTAACCATCTGTATGAATCAATTGAGTCACACCATTTAATAATGTGGGCTAACCACGCAGCCTCATGGTAGGGTAGGCAATACCTCCTCTTTTAAATCTCCTTGTCATAACTGATGATTTAACACTTATTTGTTTGCCTTCCTGAATAAACATCAAATGATACTTGAAATTTCCTAATCAAATAGTTATGGATTCTTAAAGAAACAAAGTGCAAAATATAGTTAAATCCTGGTAATAGCGACATTTTGACTGTAGCAATTCTAGCTGACCATGATAGATTCACAGTCCTCTGAGGTAATGTCAGTTCTGTCAATTTGTCATATCATTTCTCATAATTAACTGTTTTTAACTGATCCAGATTATAACTGAATATCATCCCCAAATGGTAATATGGTTTGAATCCCGCTCTCTCTTTGTTCAAAATATTTATAGTCATAAATTCGGATTTAGAAATGCTTAATTTATAATTGAGATTTTACTATAAATATCTATTATCTGATGTATCTCTTTTAATGAGGAAAAAGGGTCAGTCAGTGTAACTACAATGCTGTCTGCAAACAACATTAGTTTGTGGGAACACTCACCAATCTCTAGTCCTTTTCCATGTAAATAATGGTTCCTTAATTAGTAAATAATGTTATTATGGCCAGGTGATTACACGTCCCATGTTAAATATAATGTTAACATAATTTAACATAAAATCACTTAGTGTTGCACACAATATCTGAAATATGCATTAACTGTGACATCATAATCATATATTTAGCCTTATTTTCTATCAAAAACATGTTCATGTGAACAGTTAAGGCCATAACCACAGACGTGGTTCTTCAGATGTCACCTGAAGTAATTTGACTAAAGTATGTTCATGAAGCATTTTATACATCGTTAGCATAGATTTCTACATTTTTATGAACAACAGTAATACTTATATGTGGATGTAATACTACAAAATCCTTATAGTTACATAGTTAAATAGGATTTGAGGTTGAAAAAAGAATTTCAGTCCATCAAGTTCAACCTTTTAAGATCTCATCTGAACTGCAATATATGGATTAGTTGTTAATTAATTGATCCAGGGGAAGGCAAACAGAAAAAAAAAAAAAAAGTGAAACTTAGCCAATTGTCTCAAAAGAAAAAAAAAATCCTTCCTGACCCCAGATCCTGGCGATTGGATTTCTCCCTGGATCAAAACTCTCTCTCTAATTATTCAAGATAACCCTGAATGCCCTTATTAATTAGAAATAAATCCAGTCCTCTTTTAATGTTATCTATCAAATCCGCTGTCACCGCCTCCTTTGGTAGAGAATTCCACAGATTAACCACCCTTACCGTGAAGAACCCTTTTCTTTCTTTAAGGTGAAATCTTTTTACTTCTAATCTCAAAGAATGTCCTCTTGTCAGTTGAAAACCTCTTGGCACAAAACGCTCACTAGACACATCTTTATACTGACACTGGATGTATTTATATAGGGTAATCATATCTCCTCTTAGACACCTTTTTTTCTAGAGAAAATAAGCTTGATTTGGTTAGTCTTTCTTCCTAACTTAGCCCTGCTATTCCCCTTATTAGTTTTGTAGCCCTTCTCTGTACCTTTTCCAGCTCTAAAATGTCCTTTTTATGAAGTGGTACCCAAAATTGTACTCCATATTCCAAATGAAGACATACTAGGGATTTGAATAGCAGCAGAATTATATTTGCTTCCCTTGCTTCTATACCCTTCTTAATACATGCTAACATTTAATTTGCCTTTGCAGCTGCTGCATGGCATTGAGCACTGTAACCTAGGTGGTTGTCCACAAGTGCTCCCAAATCCTTTTCAATATCTGATACCCCTATATTTACTCCATTAAGATTATAAATTGCATGGCTATTTTTCCTTCCCAGATGCATAACTTTACATGTATTTGTTTTAAATCTCATCTGCTATTTATATGCTCATTCCTCAATGTTATGTAAATGTTAGGGAAAGTACATTGTTATCTGATTTAATTACCCTGCACAACTTTGTATTATCAGCTAAAATGGAGACACTACTTTCCAGTACCAGTACCAGTTAAAAAGTAGAGGACCAAATACTGAACCCTGAGGAACCCCACTTACCACACTAGTCCAATCGGAGTATGTTGCATTTACAACAACCCTTTGCTTTCTGTCCTTTAGCCAGCTCTCGATCCATGAGGAGATATTTACTGCAACTCCTGTATCCCTTAGTTTGCACAATAGTCTTCCATGTGGCACTGTATCAAAAGCCTTTGCAAAATCTAAAATCACTACATCCACTGAGTTGCCTTGATCCAGGTTCCTACTAACCTCCTCATAGAAACTAATTAGATTTGTTTGACATGACCTATCCCTCAAAAATCCATGTTGACTCATACTTATAATCCTGTTCAAATAGATATATTCTTGTATATTATCCCTTATTAATCGTTCTAAAAGCTTTCCCACTACAGAAGTGAGGCTCACTGGTCTATAATTCCCCCGATTTGCTCTTGCTCTTTACTTAAATATAGGTATCGCCTCTGCTTTTTGCCAGTGATCTGGCAGTGATTCAGTGTTGAGTGAATCTTGTAAAATTAAACATAATGGTTTGGCTATTACAGAACCCAGTTCCCTCAGTACCATTGGATATATTCCATCAGGCCCTGGGGCTTTATTAACATTTATTTTTTTTCAACCTCTTGTGGATTTCTTCCTGCGTTAACCAATTATTCGGCGAAGGTAGTGTAGCCCCATTGTATTGCATTGTCCCAACCATTGGAATCTCCCTTGTGTATGCCGAAGAAAATAACCTATTTAGCTCATCTGCCTTTTCCTTTTCACTAATTATAAGATGGCCTATGTCACACTGTAATGTTCCTATAGATTCCTTCCTGGCCTTCTTTCCATTAATATATTTAAAAAATATTTTAGGGTTAGCCTTACTTTCTTTTGCAACTATTTTTTTATTTTCTTTTTTAGCCAATCTAATAGCCCTTTTGCAAACCTTTTTGATTTCCTTGTACTCACGTAAATCAGTCTCTGTCCCCTCTTGTTGTATTATTTAAATGCCTGTTTTTTACTCCGTATCTTGATCTTTTTTTTATTTATTTGAGCAAAATTTTCAAAAATATCACAATACATCTTGATTACTTAATGAAGAGCATAAACACACAATGTAGCATAATTCATTCATAACATTTTGAATCTACTTCTCCTTTCTTCTGCAACCTCTTTATGTTGTTATTTCCTTCACAAAAGGAAATAGATACTTTTATTAAGCACGTGAGTTTATAAATCCATACACTGCTTTTCTAGCACAAATTCCTCAATTTATATTTATTAAACAATACATTAAACCTAGTGGGTTCTAAGGGTGATCCAAGGAAAATAGTTAATTTCACCATTAATTGTCCAAAAAGGACTTACTGAAAATCTTTATCCCATAGCTTCCAGTTTAGTTGACCTTTTGTTTGATTGGTCAAAAGAAAATCTTTTTCAAATTCTCTATTTATATTAACCACCCTTTTAACTTCTGACCAATTTGGAGCCTTGGCTTGCTTCCAATATGAAGCTATGAACAATTTTATTACTGCACAAAGCCTTCATTTCCAGAATGAACTCAGGTGGAAAAATATAAAACAATGCCTTTGCTAAATCTAAGGGTATTTTGATTTTCACTCCTTTTGAGATCTGTGTGAAGCAGTCCTGCCAGAATTTTTGTATTATCTCACATTTCCACCAGATGTGAAAATGTGCTCCTATATATCCACATTCTCTCCAACAAAATGTCTGATTATTATCATGTGTAATTTGATACAATTTTGTTGGTACAATATACCACTTGTTGTTCTTAAAAAAAATCTCTTTGCAAATGATGTTGCTTTGAACCATATTTTATTTGTCCATACTAGTTTTGATGGCCTTTCCCACGACTGCATTTTAATAGTTTTTCCTTCCTTGTACCTCATTTTCAAAATTCCAAAACATTTCAATATCAAATGTGAATTGTTATTGGATATAATTCGATTTTCAAAAGGAGTCAATGTTTTAAATCTACTGCTTATTGTTTTACACTTTTCCAAGCAGGACCTCAATCAATTATAATGAAGCCAATCTTCATTTTTTATCTCATATCTCCTATTTAATTCTTCCTAAGTCATTAACCTTGCATCCACATATAAATCTTTCAATATATGTGGGCCAATAATGGACCAGGAGTTTAATCTTGGGATATTAAAGAATACTTCTAGACTACTCAAGGGAGTCAGTAAGTTAGGAGAGGGAATGAATACATTATTCCAAATTAACTTTTCCCACATTTTCAAACAGCTGTTAATAATTGGTAGTGTGTTTCTCATCGAGTTTCTCTAAAAAATTATTAAGTCCAAATCACCTTTTAACATCATTTGTGGTTCTATCCTCATCCATTGCAACGTCACATCCATTTTAAAATGTGTTAAAGCATAGTATCTTCATAATATGTCTCAAGCATTGGATAGGAAATTCCCCCTTTTTCAAAACTCCTGGCCATAATCTTCCTTTGAATTCTCTGAATTGTTTTTATTTTTGGATGTAATTATCTATTAACCCCTGAAATTGTTTTAATATATAGCTTGAAATTAAAAGTGGAATACAACAGATCAAATAATTAAACTGTGAGAGAAGAAACATTTTTGCAGCAATAATCCTGCCTGACCAAGAAAGATGTGTGTTCTTCCATGATATCAACTTCTCTGTCACTTTTATTAATAAATCTTTATAATTTTATTGTATCATCAATTTAATATTGCTATCAAAAGTGATACCTAAATGAGTTATGGTATTTGAATTCCAGCTATATGCATAGTTTGCTTTTAAAATTGCATGTTCTTCATTTTGCATATTTACTGTCATTATTTCTGATTTAGTAATATTTAATTTATAATTTGAGATTTTACTGTATCTCTCTATCAGATCACGCAGTCCTTTAAGAGATTTAACAGCATTAGTCAAACGGGATAACCATGTCATTGGCAACTAAGGGTATTTTATATACATTCTTTCCTGTTGTAATACCCTCTATATTATCCGCACAACGTATAACCTCTGCCAAAGGTTCCATCCTGAGAACAAAAACAATAGGAGACAGAGGAAAGCCCTGTCTCGTACTGTTTGTGATAGAAAGCCTTGTCCTTCAACAGAGGCAGATGGGACCATTTATATAGCTCCAAGAACCCGTGACCAAAATTCTCCAAGGCCAAATTTTTGTAACGTCAGCTCCGTATAGTCCCATCCGACCCTGTCAAAGGCTTTCTCTGCATCTAGCAATAGGAAAGTTGCTGGGGTTTTACTCGCTGCCAAGTATGTTATAAGATTCAACAGTTTTCTGGTGTTATCCACCCCTTGCCTACCTTGAAGAAATCCAGTTTGATCCATTGCAATTAGCTCTCCTATCATTTTGTTCAATCCCATGGCCAAAATTCTAGCATACAACTTAATATCTGAGTTTAAGAGAGAGATTGGCCTGTAATTTTCACATTTTGTTAAATCCTTATGCTTCTTAGGAATAGTTATTATTATTGCCTCTAACATCTCTCTTGGGATTCTATCCTCTCCTTTAATCTCATTAAAGGCTGCCAACAATGGTTTGATCAATATTGATTTATATATTTTGTAATATTGATTTATCATCCCATCGGCACCTGGGGATTTTTTTTTATTTTTTATCTGTTATTGCTAAATACAGCCCCTCCTCTACAATCTCTGCATTAAGCAAGTTTATCCCTTTTAGGAAACTGCAAATTTCTTCTCTTGTTGGTTTTAAGTAATCTCTCTATTTCTTGTGGTTTCATAAAAGAGAGATTGTTACCCTTAATTAACTCTATTCTTTTATTTACTATTCTTTGTTTCATCTGGTCGGCCAATAATCTCCCTGTTTTGTTTCAACAGTGATAGTATATCTGCTGATATGCCCAACATGCTTTGTCCATTATTGATTAAACAATAGATTTAATTTGAGCTTGTAGACTCCTAACTTTTAGGCTAAATTTCTCCCTAGGATTAAGCTTGGCTTTGCCTTTAAATCATTTCCATTTCAATGCATATATTTCTGAAAGGTAACCCTCTAATTTTTCTTCTTATTGATTTCATTTCAATAAAAATCCCTCTCATAAATACTTTATGGGCATTCCATATAGTAATTTTAGAAGTTATGGAGTTATTATTAATTTCAAAAAAACATATAATTTCCTTTTCTATTTGTTTTTTAAAGTTTGCATCTTCGAACAATGAACTGTCTAATTTCCATCTTGATCTGATAGAATCCACTGATTCCCCTTTTATTGTCATCTTAACAATCACATGGTCCAACCATACAATCTGATCTTTTTCAACTTCTGACACATTCTTTAAAGTGTCTGAATCTACCATGATGTAGTCTAACCTAACATACGATTGATGCCTATACGAAAAAAAGGAATAGTCCCTATCCGTAGGGTGCAATACCCTGCAAACATCATACAGGCCGTCCCTAATTATGGCATCATTAAAGATCTTTGAATTCCTTTGCATACGAGCATCTGGGTTAGGACATTTTGTGGATTTCCTATCTTTGGATTAATACAGATGTTAAAATCTTCACAAACAATCAACGATTAACATATATGCTCCAAATGTCAGGCAGGTCCGGTTCTTAAATAGTGTTTTGAAAAGGCTACAATTTTTTTTTCAAGAACCGGACCTGCCTGACATTTGGAGCATATATGTTAAGAATTGTAATTATCTTGTAGTCAATCTTCCCCACCCATATTAAATACCTTCCTTGAGGATCTATGTCTACAAATTCCTCCACAAGATTTAATCTCTATACATACTCTATACTCTAAATTTCAGCTTTTTACTCTGTTCCCAGTGAGTTTCCTGAAGGAGGAGTATATCTGCCTTCTCTTTCTGAAAGTTTTTCAAAGCCGAGCTTCTTTTTACCATTGCGTTCATTCCCTGTACATTATGGCTGACTATTTTTAATTGCACCATTGTCATTTCCATTAATTTTCCATGGATTTCCTGCACATCGGTTACTTATATCTTCTTTTTTTCAAATAAAAAACACCTGTCCCCCCTCCCTTTTCAGAGAAATCATTCCATTTGTCCCCCTCCCACACCTCACCACCTCTACTGTGGCAAGGTGAGGGTTCAACAAAACGGCGTTAAACTTACTAAGTTAAAATGACACTTAGGATGCCCTTTACTGGATGAAGTTGTTAGAGCTCTTCTCCTTTTGCCTATTATTCTCTCTCAGACATTGGGAAATTTATACTTTCCAGATTTTTAACTGGTCAAACTAGCAACATTTATTACTACCATAATATCTTTTACAAAAATTTCACAAAATGTAATTGCAATTTATTCTATATGATCATATACCTGTTGTATCTAAACTACATAAAATAAAAAGAAACTTAAATTAACATTTCAAATCAATCCACCCAACATCTTAACATTTAGTAACCATATTTTCCACCCTTAAAATCATCTTGTGGGATTTCTTATAGATTTGTATTTTTTAAAAGTGAATCTCTAAATACTGTTAATCAATCATCTCATATAAGTAAAAAGTGACCGTTTCCTTTCAGAATATTAGTTATGTTAATTATCATTCTCAATATACTTTTTTTCTTTAAAGTGACCAGTGCAAATCTCTTAAGTCTTTCTTAACTTGGATTTTCCCCTTGTGATTGTGCTTAATACAATTTTATCCTAACAAACTGATATATTAGCTTATAGATTTTACCATACAAATACTTTATAAGTTGTGCCTTCTTCCATAGACGGCTTTAAAATTCAACTCAAATATAACATCACAGTACATCAGTTGCTGTTCTCAACCCTACTATTCCCTTAAACTGACCAGTGCAGTTTCTCTCTGAAATATTTCCCATATCTATTATTCCTTTAGTCCTAGCCTAAATGTAATCCCTCATACAAACACATTTATACAGTAAGTGCACCCATATCCTTTTAACTGCATACATCAACTTTTTAACTTTTCTCTGGATTTGGGAGCAAATTCCATTCCTTAAGAACTCTTTTCCTTCTTGTGATGTTCTAATAACTATTTTAGAATCTCCATACTAGACTATCAGTTTAATAGGGAAACCCCATTTATATCTTATTTTAATTTCACAAATTTTTTTTGTGCAATTACTAAATTCCTTGCCTTTTAGAAGAGTTTCAAATGAAAGATCTGTAAAAAATGTAAAATGTTCATGAGAGGAATTAAATTCTTTCATTTCATAAGCTCTTTTCATTATTACTTCTTTATTTACATTGTGATGCAATTTAACAATTACATCACATGGTAAGTTCTCATTTACTTTTTTAGGTAGAGTTAATCTATGTAATCTGTCTATTAAAAGTTCAGATTTTACATCTGAGTTTATTAATGTGCCTAAGAATGTAGTCATGTATATTGATAGATCTTTGAAGGTGACTTTCTCTGAGATTCCTCTGATCCTAATGTTATTTCTTCTGGAGAAGTCCTCTTGTCTAGAGGACTTCAGTTTTAAGGTTTGAATTTCATCTCTCAATTTCATAGTTATTTTGGTTTGATCTTGTTGAAGTTTCAGTATTTTTTCCTGATTAATCTTTAATATATCTTTGTGAACTAAATATCCTATATCTCTAGCATTCTTAGTATTTTCTGCTGATAATTCTAATTTTATTGCTGCTTGGAGTTCAGCTAATATTAATTTGATGGATATAATTGTTAATTTATCTTCTAACTGATTCCCTTTTAAGTTTTTTTTCTGAGACATTACTCTCATTGGAATGTATCTGTGATACATCAGGATCAGCACGTGATTGAGCCAACAGCTCTATTCTTGAGCTTTCTTTATGTGCTTTATTTTTAGGGGGGGGGGGGGGGGTCTTCAGCTTTAGCTGTATTATTGTTTTTTTTACCTTTAGATTTCCCTTTAGGGAGGTGATTATCTTTATTTCTTCTTATTTTACCTCTGCCTTCAAATTATATAGGTTCAAATAGTTTACAAAATTAAGGCCCCTCCTCTTTTCACCTCCCACCTAGCCAACAATTTTAGATACACCTTACAGCTTTCTTTAACTAGTGCTGAACAGAGTGCTCAATCAGATTTTTTCCCCCATATACTTTTTTATTAATTCTCAGCACATTTTTTTTTTTTCAAGAAATTTATAAGCTATAAAGCCTTCAAATTCTACAGAATGTAACTTAACACTTTGCAGAAAACAATGAAAGTTTTCAATGAAAGTTCTCATGGGATTAGCCCCTTCCTTTTTCCTTTATATCCTTCTCAGGCTAATAGTCTTTATTAAAGGCCTCGTTTTTTCACCAGTTCCAAAGTAGTAATAAAAGATTAAACATATATTCCTCCCCCAATGTTCAGAGGTTTTCACAGTTTTATTCGTTATTCAGTACCGCCCCTTTAAATTACAGCATGTTCCAGTCTTTACTTTGCTTCCAAAGCAAAAGTTTATTCTCACACTTATTTTCTGTAACAGTTCACTCTTTAAAGTTCTTTCTTGCTTCAGAGTACTTCTATAAAATCCTTAAGGACTCTAAATGTATGTTTCTTAATGCATAGTCTGATGACACAGTGTTTTAACTTTTGGATTTTGTCATTTTTTGATTCAAATACAGATAAAATGAGCCCTTTTCCTTTATTTACACCTCTCTCCAATTTTAGTCTCTCCCCCCCTTTTAGCTTTACTTCTTTAACTCTCTGTTTTGTTTTTTTTTTGCATTAGAGTCCCTTTGGAATAAAGCTTAAGCACATAGCTTACAAATAGCTTTCTTCAGCCTCTAGTCGTAGCCCACTATCACCTTAAGCCAGATAGCAAACATTTATGCCTCCAATACACTTGCTGGTCTGTTTTCAGATATGGTGAATATTATGTGGTGTAACTGTATTCCTGCCATTTTAGTATTTTCAGACTCTTTACTCCCTGTTTAAGATGTTATTCTAGGGCCCTCTCAGCAGGTTTTTTACAGCTCTACAGCTCTGCAGTTAGGTTCTCCCCTGTTTGTGTCCACTGCTTGTATCATGTGTAGTCAGCAAAAGGTAAAAGCATCCCTCCTCTGTGTGTCTAGCAGTAAGCCTCTTGTGGTCTCTACCATCTCCCCCACATACACACAGACCTTTAATATCAAGCTTGCCTTCTGTGAGAGAGAGCTACACAGACTGATTTCAGCCAACTGTCCCAGCTTCCATGTGAGTCTATGCAGACTTGCAACCTCCAGCCTCCTTCCCCTGCATGTGTTATGAAGCTCTCACATATGCTAAAGTGCTTTCACAGATGCTCTCTGCACTTTCAGTGCTCATCTCACCTTCTTGGCTGAACTCCAGAGAGATAGAGAGGTTCAGGAGTGGTCTGTACACTCGTTAGTGTTCTGCTTGCGGCCGCCATCTTACCCGGTCAGAAAGCCATGCTAACCCTTCCTTTGTGTGTTCAGTCCGTATCTTGATCTTTGAATCATTGTTAAGCCACATTGATTGGTATTTACTCCTTTTACTTTTATTCCCACTTGGTATATGGTGATAAGTATGTATATTTAGTTAGGATTTAAATGTTGTTCATTTATGTTCAGTATTTTTACCTGTCAGTTCTCTGTCTCAGTCTATACTTTGAATTGCTGCCCTTAGTCCATTAAAATCTGCCCTTTTAAAATTCAGAGTTTTTGTTGGCCCCTTACAGTTTTTTTTTTAATTCAATCTCAAATGAGACTGTGTTGTGATCACTGTTTCCCAAAGGTTGCCCTATTTCAACATTTAATACCATATCAATATTATTTGTGATAACTAAATCCAAGATAGCCTCATTTCTAGTAGGTTCTTGTATAACCTGGGCCAGATAATGATCCCTGAGTGTACTCAAGAACCAGCTCCCCTAAGCTGAACTGCTGGTCTAATTTATCCAGTTTATTTCAGGGTAATTAAAATCTCCCATTATTAGAACTTGCCCATGCTTAGCTGCAATCTGTAACAATAATTGTATTTCATCACCTTCAGCTATATTTGGGGGTTTATAGTATACAAATATTTTGTGAGGATTTCCAGTTTCCCCAGGGTGTTTGCCACCCTAAATCCAAAATAGCAAAACTAAGGGGATGTAATACACCTAAGGACTGAAGGACTATGCCAACATCTGTTTGTTTTTTTTGCAGCAAACTACTATGGATGTTGAAAATATTGACTATATTAGACTAAAAAGGCAGTTCAACCTAACCAAGAATGAATTTATAGCACTTAAGGATCTAGAAAAGTGCAAGGAGATACAAATCAAACCTGTTGATAAGGGAGGGAATATCGTTATAATGAATAACAGCGACTATAATTATATGTGTAATAAAATCTTAGATGACATCAATACATGCAGAGTGATCTCTAAAAATCCAACTATCGAGTATAAAAAACTCTTGAAAGACATTTTGGAAAATGCAAAAAAGGAAGATCTTATTGATGATCAAACGTATCATTTCTTTTTTTTTATTTTTTTTATTTTTTTTATTTATTTTTTTCCCAGACAAAAGAATACAAGTACAAAAACAGAATGTAAATACAAAGTACAGAACAGACAAACAATCACAATTCATAACACACTTCTGATAATACTCCTTCTTCCTTCCTTTCCCCTCATGTTTTCCTCTTAACGGGGGAAACTTATACCTCCAGACCAGATTTAAACATAAACGTATCATTTCTTATATGCAAAATTTCCTACAATCTCTATTTTTTATTCCTTTCCTAAGATACATAAGAAGAAAGTACCCATCCCAGGCAGACCTATTGTATCTGGCACGAATAATCTGTCCTTCAATGCTAGCATATTTATTGACTATCATATGAGAGAAATGGTAGAAAGTTTGCCAGCATAGGTTAAGGATACCAATGACATCCTGAAACAATTGGAAGATCTATGCATACCTAATACTGCTTGGCTAGCATCTATTGACGTGGAAGCCTTTTATAGCAGTATACCCCATCAACATGGGATCAAAGCATTTAGTTACTTTCTGGGTATGAAGGGCACTACTTTTACCAAGTTTAATGGCTTCCTATTAGATCTATTAGAGTATGTGTTAAAACACAATTACTTTACTTATAACAACAAATGGTATCACCAACAAAAGGGCACAGCCATGGGGACCCCATGTGCCCCTGGTTATGCAAACTTGCTATTAGGTTGGTGGGAGGAAAAATATGTATTTCAGGATTCCCATCTCTCTCTTTCTGAACATGCTATAGTGTGGCGTCGCTTTATAGACGACATCCTGGTGGTCTGGACGGGTACCAGATTAGAGTTTGAAAGATTCATGGTTAAACTTAACAACAATGATTTGGGTCTCACACTCACCTATGCGATAAACTCTTCATCCATTACATTTCTGGATCTGATGATAAAATAGGATGGTGATGGAAGATTATCTACCACTATCTACAGAAAAGACACAGCCACTAACTCCCTTTTAAATTGGAGTAGCCAACATTTTGAACCTCTCAAAAGAGGAATTCCCAGAGGTCAATATTTACGAATTAAAAGGAATTGCAGTTCTCATGAGGAATTTAAACTTGAAGCAGATAAATTACAAATGAGATTTCTGGAAAGAGGATATTCTCATATATGCCTCAAATCTGCTTTTAACTTTGCATCAAGCTGCAATAGAACAGAACTACTCAATGGCTTAAATGAAAAGAAGCAAATGGACAAAAAAAGTAATTAACCACGTTGCATAATGACTTTTGGTTATGACTCAGACATCATCAGGGAGATTCTTTCAAAACACTGGCATCTCTTAAAGAGTGATGATGATCTAAAAGAGTTTTTACCATCAAAGGCCTCTATCACATACCGTAGAGGTAAAAACATCAGAGATATGCTAGTCCATAGCTCATTTCAGGAATATAAACCCAAAACCTGGCTAAAACCACTGACAGGGTGTTTCAGATGTAGCAAATGTAAATTTTGCAGGTATATTACCCCAACCAAAATATTTGAACACCCAACAACGGGGGAAAAAATTGAAATCAAGGAATTCCTGAATTGTTGTTCTACAGGAGTAGTATATGTGGCTTCCTGCATTTGCAGGAAGATTTATGTAGGTAAAACTAGGCGCCAACTGCGCCGTAGAGTGGGAGAACATGTGTACAGCATTAAAAATACACTGGATACACCAATTGCTCGCCATGTAAAATACTACCATGATAATCGTAGCGAGGTATTATCCTTTTGTGCAGTAGAAAAAGTATATGCAGGACCCAGACAAGGGGACCTAGAGAAAAAATTACTGCAATGTGAGGCGAGGTGGATATACAAACTCAAAGCACAAACTCCCAATGGTTTAAACGAAGGATGTACTTTTACACCATTTATTTGATATACTTGGAGGAGTTTTATTCATTATCATTCTTTTAAAGCATGGAAATGATATATTTTCCTGAGGCACATTTTAATTATAATAATGCTTTGTTCATCATGCACTCAGTGTGAGCACATTATGGGCCTTGTAACAGACCTATGTAGCTCCATCCTTCTTTTTTATATAACAAAATTTCACTTCTCTATTATGAGTTATGGATATATGAGCATGTCCACGTGTATATAAACTTATTTTCTTAATTGTATTTATTAGGATTTATTTTATACATATATATGTATTCTTTTCACATTACTAGTGATTATACTAGTTATCACTTATATACTTCTGTTATGACCAGCACTTTTGTTAGTGTTCTGCCTCATACACTTATTTCCAATATATCTTTGTATTTGGATCCAGGGTGGTCTGATTTAGTCTTTTTATCAGGACATATGTCATCTCCTTGCTTACTTATCTGGGGAACCGGCTAATCCCTGGTAGTTTTGTATCATCATTCTAGTTTTGATATATTATGAGCATCAGCTCATTGAATTCCTCCAATTTGAGTTGTGCCTGTACACACTACTATTCTTTACACATGTTCCTCAGGGAACTCTATTCTGAGGAATTTCATACCCAATTATTGTTCTTATAAATCCTCTTATTAACCTTCAATAACATATTCCACATGCCACCAGTGGATGGCGATCTATTTGTTCTATATCATGCGATTTCGCCTCTGTTTAATGTTACCTAGGCAACCACCACCTATAAATGGCCTCTTCTAAACAGCCTCTTCTGATTTTACCTTTGAGAAAAACGTCTCACGTCGAAACGCGTCAGGCCGTAGTAACCACGCTGTGCACGTCATCACGTTAGACGTGCGCATGCGTAATACAAACCCGGAAGTCAAGTAGTGTGCAGCCCGCGAACGCTCTGAGCTTTTGGCCTAGTTTAATGCCCCTCATTTCCCTGTTTATGCTGCTTGCTCATTCAAATACTAAACTTATATTGAATTGTACTAGTGAATATTGAAGCTGGCTACTGGGAGATTACAGCACTAGATACTTAAAGCACTAGATACATATTGCTATATATTAGATAGAGACTCTCTATTCATGATTGACAGCATTTGAAACTACCTTCATGAATTTGTGCTTTATATACATCTCCATAAATATCTTTACAGGGGTATTCAATCCAATGAGGAAATTATACATTAATAGGTCCACCATAAGAGAACCTTTTTCATCAAGAAAGCCAAACTCAATATATTTCAATATAAGCTTGCTGATATATTGATATTTTTTCATTTATTTGGGCTAGCACACATGTATATATGGATTTACCATTTGAATTAATATAATTTTGACCGAAGGTTGGAATATCAGTATCCCTTCAATTGGAGAATATCTATAACACAGAAATTCTGTGTATTAATAGGATCACTGTACTCCATACATTTGCCTTGTTTTACCTTTATTCTTCCCTTGCTTTTAATAATTGTATTTGTCGCTGTTTTTGTATAAATAATAAATAATACATTTTAGGCGTATTACATCCCCTTAGTTTTGCTGGTTTATAGTATACGCCTACCAATATTCTTTTGGAATTTGCTGCTGCGCTATTTAACGCTACTCACAAACATTCAATATTATCTCTAGTTCCACCATAAATATCTTCTCTGACTATAGACTTAAATTCAGGCGTGCCATACGGACAAATCCCTCCTCCTCTTTTCCCTTTGCCCCTATCTTTCCTAAATAGGTTATAATCATCCAGATTAACAGTCCAGTCATGAAATTCGTCCCATCACGTTTCAGTAATGCCTATTAAATCCCATTATTTCATTAATTGCCAATAATTCTAACTCTCTCATTTTTCCTGGCAAGCTTCTGGCATTAGCAAGCATACATTGTATGTTATGAGTTTGTAGTTTCGAGGTGCCTGTCTCTGTACTTGAGTTACTTAGTTATACCTCCCAACTGACTATACTAACTTTCCCCTCATCTCTTCCCCCATGAGTAGTAATTTCATCCCTTATCCCCTCTATACTTTCTACCCCATTACATTCATCTAGTCCCTCCCCGCCACCTTCTAGTTTATAAACTCCTCCAGCTTTTCTACCATGATTAAGGTGCAATCCATCCCTGCTATAGAGATTGTACCCATGTGAGAAGTCTGCCCACTGCTCTAAAAACCCAAACCCTTCTCCGTGCACCACATTTGTAGCCACACATTAACCTCCCTAAGCTCCTTCTGTTTCCCTGGGCTAGCACGTGGCACTGGTAGTATCTCAGAAAATAACACCTTGAAGGTCCTTGATTTAAGCTTATTCCCTAGTTCTCTGAAATCATTCTTTGGAACACTCCATCTTCCACTAACTTTGTCATTGGTACCAATATGTACCAAGACTGCCGGTTCATTCCCAGCCCCTCCCAATAATTTATCTACCCGATCCACAACATGCTGAACCCGAGCACCCGGGAGACAGCTAACTGTTCAATTGATGGTATCTGGGTGACAAATCACCCTGTTTACTTTCCTAATAATAGAGTCCCCTACCACCAAAACCTGTCTGTTGCTCTGCCCTCCCACTCCGCCAGTAGAACTATGCTGTTATAGGGAAAAGCTCCATCTGGCATTGCCATTCCTGAATGGACATCCCCAACAGTCTCACTCAATCTGGCAAATCTGTTGGTGTTTACCCACTCACAACTGGCCTGCCTCCTCCTCCTGTTCCCCCTGCTTCCCCTTCTAACTGTAACCCAGCTGTCTCCCTGGACATTCTCACTAGCCCCATCTCCACCCTCCATGCTAGGTCCAGCTAAACTGTGCTTTGTGAGCACCAGCTCCCTTTCCAGTGGAATGTCAGTAAGTGCTGCAATTCTCCTCTCCAGTTCTCCAATTTGAACTTCCAGAGAGGCAACATGCTCACACTTCTCACAGAGGTATGGACCCTGGATCATCTGTTCCAGTAGTGCATACATGTGGCAGGATGTACACTGAGTG
Organism: Discoglossus pictus; assembly: GCA_027410445.1. Lineage (NCBI taxonomy): Eukaryota > Metazoa > Chordata > Amphibia > Anura > Alytidae > Discoglossus > Discoglossus pictus. The sequence continues at coordinate 224,868,779 of CM050166.1, read as the reverse complement.
AGGTTGCCACTGGACTGAAATCTAGAAACGTGCGTCGCATGTTGATGACATCATCGCTAGGCGTCTAAACAGAGGCAAGACACAGTCTCTTATAGGAGAAAGATATTACAGAATTGCATAATACTAAGAGCTATATCTTATAACTAGATCTAATAGGAGCATTTAAGCTCCCTGGAGTAATGAATTTAATAGGGGATTTTGAACTAATAGATAGAAAGTTAGAGTTTTGTAAATACTACAGCAACAACGCTAATATTATCGCATTACACTTTGCACTTTGGATCATTGTGAATCAGCTAGAGGTCTGATTTGGTTTGGGAAGCACTATTATTATTATTAATAATAGCAACTTGCCCGTCAAAAAATGGCGGTCAATAAAAGAAAGTGTTGAAATGCTGTTTGTCACACAATGTGAGTGTACTGTGTGCCTGAACTAACTAAATTCATTAAAAAGCAGAAATCTACATTACATAAAATAAAAAAAACTAAAATCAATAAAATAAAAAATGTACATTACAGAACAAAAAAAAAAACCTAAGTCACAAAAAATAAAAAAAGGAACATTAGAGAAAATTAAAAAATACATTACAACCCCCCCACTACTTTTAAAATTAAAAAATTACACACCTGAAAAGGAAAAACATATAATACAATAAAATACAATACAATGAAATACAATACAATACAATTAAATACAATACAATTAAATACAATACACTATGTAATATACACCCCACTATGTAATATACATCCCACTATGTAATATACATCCCACTATATAATGTAATATACATCCCACTATCTAATATACAATACTATCTAATAATACATCCCCTATCTATCTAATATAGAATACATGCTATCTATATATAGCTACCCTAATTCTAAGCTACAATAAAATAATGAAGACCACTTACCTTTGAGATGTTTCTTCAGATCACCAACCTATGGTAAAAGAAGATTTAAAAAATGAATACAACACATTTACATGAAATAACTAAACATTGTAAACTTTCTAAATATTCTAAATATTATACTCACCTTTCCAGCATGTCCCGTTTCAGCATGTCACGTCCTCCATGTTCTGTACTCCATCTTTGCGTCGTGTCTGGCGCTGCTCCTGTTAATAAAAAACATTACATTAGTAAACATACATAAACCTAAAACAAAGTGAAATAAACACAATCTACATTATACTTACCTTTACGCAATGTCTCCGGTCTCCTGGTGTTCTGCTCCAGAAGCATTTGAAAAACGACACACATCCGCCCTGGTGGATGTCTCCGACGCTTAAGGGGCTTCCTACGGAGTGTTCCAGAATAAAATTGGCAATGGCGGCTTCTGGTTGGCTGAAAAGGCTGTCTATCAAATTCAGCCAATGAGAAGACCCCAATTGTGAACCAATGAAAAAAGTATACAACCCAAAATACCAAACTGATTGGATAACACACCTGTCAATCTTTATTTGAACCAATCGTAAGACTTTATTGCCACCAGCCAATCACAATGGAATATACCCCCACGTACTGATTGGTGAAGACATCTGCGTCTTCCCATTGGCTGTAATATTGATTGATATTAACAATAGCCAATGAGAATGCGCAAATCCTTCACCAATCAGTACGTGGAGTTGTATTCCATTGTGATTGGCTATTGTCAGTGCAACCAATCAGAATGCGCAAATGCTCCAACCAATCACCCTGTGGGGGTGTATTACATTGTGATTGGCTGAAGGCATCTGCGCCTTGTGATTGGTTTAAATAAAGATTGACAGGTGCATTATCCAATCCGAGAGGGATTTTAGGGTGTATCCCTTTCTGATTGGTTCACACAATGGTGCCTCCTGATTGGGTGAATTTGGAGGATTAAAAGAATAAGGACGGCACATGCCGGAAAGGTGAGTAGAATATTTAGAATTTATAGAATGTTTATTTATGTAGTGTAAACGTGTTGCACTATTTTTTTTTTTCCGTTGGTGGCTGATCTGAATGGACATCTGCAAAGGTAAGTGGTCTTAATTATTTTATTTTAGCTTAGAATTAGATTATTTTATATATAGACAGCATTTACTGTATGTTAGCTAGGGGTTTTATATAGATAGCATAGAATGTATTGTATATTAAATTGTGGTATTTATTTAGATAGATTGGGGATGTATTATTATATAGATAGGATGTATATTAGATTATGGTATTTATTTAGATAGATTGTGTGATGTATATTAGATAGGGGTGTATTGTATTGTATTTGATTGTATGTATTTGTATTGTATTGTATTTGTATGTATTATATTGTATGTATTTGTATTTGTCTTGTATGTATTATATGTATTTCCTTTTCAGGTGTTTTATTTCCTGTAATGTTCCTTTTTTTTATTTTTTGTGACTTATGTTTTTTTTATTTTCTGTAATGTAGATATTTTTTTGTGTGACTTTAGGCATTTTTATTTTCTGTAATTAGAGTGGTGGGGGTTATTAGGGGGTAGGTATGTAGTGTAGCTGTTAATAGGTTAGTGTAGAGGGTGTTTAGTTGATATTTAATGTTTTATTGGGGGGGGTATAGTGCAGTGAAGTGTTTATACTTAGTGTCATGATGGTCCTTGAGGACCATCATGGCACTTATGTGGTTAATGTAGTGTTGTAACAGGACCATAATGGTCTTAATATACCCTTATGGGACTGATGGGGTTAAATAGAGGCTTATGAGGGTCTGTATGGACCACCATGAGTGAGGGGGTTAATGAAGTGCTTATGGGGGTCTGTATTGACCCCCATGAGTGACAGGCTTAATGAAGGGCTTATGGGGGTCTGTATTGACCCCCATGAGTGACAGGGTTGATGAAGGGCTTATGGGGGTCTGTATTGACCCCCATGAGTGACAGGCTTAATGAAGGGCTTATGGGGGTCTGTATTGACCCCCATGAGTGACAGGCTTAATGAAGGGCTTATGGGGGTCTGTATTGACCCCCATGAGTGACAGGGTTGATGAAGGGCTTATGGGGGTCTGTATTGACCCCCATGAGTGACAGGCTTAATGAAGGGCTTATGGGGGTCTGTATTGACCCCCATGAGTGACAGGGTTGATGAAGGGCTTATGGGGGTCTGTATTGACCCCCATGAGTGACAGGGCTAATGAGGGGTTTATGGGGGTCTGTATTGACCCCCATGATTGACAGGGTGATAGTGTATATTTGTTTTCTTTTACAACGGGTCCTTTAAGGACCTTTACGGTGCTCTAAGGACCTGTAACGCAGGAATTTTGAATTTTCATTGCAGCGGGGGTCCCCAATCGCGTGTATTCGGGACCCCCACTGCGATGGTTAATGTGGGCTTAATGCAGGGCTCCAAGCTTATCTCGGATCCTGTGGGGTTAATGTGGGTTTCCGAGCTTATCTTGAATCCCTTCTTGGGTAATTTGTACGTGGCTGGGCTGAGAGCCTCGTTTTCGTTTTTTTCTGTGGCCATTTTTCTCTCGCTTCAGTGATTTTCGTGTGTCTGAACTCGGGAATTTGGACTTAAATAGAGGTGTAACTTCACTTTCAGAGGTCCTGGGTGCCGCCCCTTGCTATGGGTAAGCTTTTTATGTCGTTTTTGTGAGTATTTGGTGTGTTTTGACTGTTTTTAGGTGCGCTTGGTTCCATCATTTTTCGTGCGTGTGGGTGTTTGTTACGTTAAAGGTTGCTTCTGAGGTTAACGCAGGTTTCCGAGGTGAGCCTCGTTTTCGTTTTTTTCGGTGGCCATTTTTTCTCTCGCTTAGGGGATTTTCATGTGTCTGAACTAGGGAATTTGGACTTAAATGGAGGTGTAACTTCACTTTCAGAGGTCCTGCGTGTCCCCCCCCCTTGCTATGGGTAAACTTTTTATGTAGTTTTTGTGAGTATTTGGTGTGTTTTGACTGTTTTTCGGTGCCCGTGGTTCCGCCATTTCTGCTTCGCGAGGGATGCAGTTCTTGCGAGCTCGCTTTGCGAGCTCGCAAAGCGTGACGATGTCTCGTAGTTTGACAACTATTATATGTGATACACTAAAGCACTTTATTGACAGTACTTTGTATATAGTATTTATATTATTATAGGATCAGTATTTATCCTGGCTCCTTTCTTATATATATGAACACTAGCACTTTATATATCAGCACTTTTATGTTCAACTCCCTATAACCGAAAAATATTAGTCTATTCCTGCATCTGATAATATTTTTAATTGTTTTAAGATATTTAATAAAAGTGAAGCTTGAACGTTTGTCCCTTAGGAGATTTAATAATGATAGGTGCGCACATATAGGGATTTCTTGAAGCTATCATGATGATTATGAATTTGCTCTCCAAATGTTCTACATGCAGCTTTTCAACACTTCAAATGCACAATAACAGTCTTGACCCAAGAATAGTCAGTATAGATTCCCTGTAATGCCACCCCTGTAATAAAGACACTACACACTGATTTGGGGTAAAACGGCCACAGCTTCTTTACTGACCACATACTTTTAATGATTTAATTAATAAGTTAATAAATAAATAACTTAATAACCAATCACAAAATAACCAATAACAAAGAGGTGCTTGCACGACTCACCACCAGATGAACAAGTGAACCCTGTGCCCTCTGATTGCTTCTACCGCAATACCTTATCCTGCTGCCAACCCACCAGCTGTGACAAAACCTCCTCCCAATTGAACTGTTACCTCATCCCAAGAACCTAAGGGCAGGTGGGAGGTAGTGTTCAATCTGCAGCTCAACTGCCTAAAATGGCTGACACTGCTAATATATACTTCTACCCTGACGTCATAACCCCACCTATCAGCCTTCCCACCTTAACTCCTTAACTCCCATGTACATCCTCATGCCTAGCCCAGTCAAATCCCACTAACGTTAACTACGTACGGCCGTGGGTTCCTTCTTTCCTGGGATTTTTATACTGCAGATTTCACTAGTACCTTTACTTCCAGAAGGTCTGTCAGTCTATGGTTGGGAGGTTCCCCTTACTCTACAGGTTCAGCTTACTAGCTTACTCAGTTGTGCTGTTTGCGCTTTGATTTCTGGAACACACATATACATATATATAGTAGGTCGGGGGAGGGACTAGATATAAGTAATGGGGTAGTAAGTGTAGAGGGTATAAGAGAAGAATTAACAACTCATAGGGGAGGAGATGTATGTTAAGCCTGAATTTAAGCTTATAGTTAGAGAAGATATTTATGGCGGACCTAGTGATAAAGTTGAATGTTTGTGGGTAGAGTAAAATAGCGGAGCAGCAAATTCCAAAATAATATTAGTAGGAGTATGCTATAAACCCCCAAATATAGCTGAAGGTGAGGAAATACAATTATTGTTACAGATTGGAATGTAGCTAAGCATGGGCAAGTTCTAATAATGGGAGATTTTAATTACCCTGAAATAAACTGGATAAATGAGACCAGCAGTACAGCTAAGGGGAGCAGGATCTTGAGTACTCAGGGATCATTATCTGGCCCAGGTTATACAAGAGCCTACTAGAAATGAAGCTATCTTAGATTTAGTCATCACAAAAAATATTGATATAATATCAAATGTTGGAATAGGGCATCCCTTCGGAAACAGTAATCAGAACACAGTCTCATTTCAGATTGAATTAAAAAAAAACATTTTAAGGGGCCAACTAAAACTCTGAATTTTAAATGGGCAGATTTTAATGGTCTAAGGGCAGCTATTCAAAGTATAGACTTAGACAGAGAACTGGTAAAAACACTGAACATAAATGGACAACATTTAAATCTTTATTAAATATACATACACATCGGCATATACCATGTGGGAATAAAAGTAAAAGGAGTAAATCCCATCCAATGGTGCTTAACAATGATTTAAAGATCAAGATACTGAGTAAAAAACAGGCATTTAAATTATGCAAACAAGAGGGACAGAGAGTAAGACTAACCCCAAAATATTTTTTAAGTATTTTAATGGGAAGAAGGCGAGAAAGGAAGCTATACAAACATTACAATGTGACACAGACCATATGAAAATTAGTGACCAAGAAAAGGCAGATGAGCTAAATAGATTATTTTCTTCGGTATACACAATGGAGGTACCAGTGGTTGGGACACTGCAACATAATGGGACTACACTACCTTTGCCAAATAATTGCTTAATGCAGGAAGTAAACCAAAAGAGGTTGGAAAAAATAAATGTTAATAAAGCCCTGGGTTCTGATGGAATACATTCACGGGTACTGAGAGAACTGGGTTCTGTAATAGCCAAACCATTACATTTAATTTTTTAAGATTCACTCAACAAAGGGTCTCTACCAGATGACTGGAGAAAAGCAGATGTGATACCTATATTTAAAAAGGGATCAAGAGCAAATCCGGGGAATTATAGACCAGTGAGCCTCACTTCTGTACTGGGGAAGCTTTTAGAAGGTTTAATAAGGGATAATATACAAGAATATATCTATTTGAACAGGATTATTTTATTGCAGGTAAACCTGTTCATTGAAGGTGAAGTAATTGTGGGTCAGGATATATTCTAGTATTTTGGCAATGGTATCAGGGTTATATTTCCAGTTCGGAGTGTGTGTTGAGAGGAATTTGAGGCATGCCTCAGTACCATCTTTGTGAGGGATGTTGCTGTAAAGTGATTCAACATCCATGGTTACGAGTAGTGTGTTAGCAGGTAGTTCTTTAATCTGACTGAGTTTGTTACAACAGAAAGATGGTACTGAGGCATGCCACAAATTCCTCTCAACAGACACTCCGAACTACAAATATAACCCTGATACCATTGCCAAAATACTAGACTATATACTGACCCACAATTACTTCACCTTCAATGAACAGGTTTACCTGCAAATAATGGGGACTGCAATGGGGACTAAAATGGCACCACAATATGCCAATTTATTTATGGCTGACCTTGAACAGAGATTCCTGTCCACAAATATCCACAAACCTTACAGATACTACCGTTATATAGATGACCTGTTCATCATATGGACAGAGGGAGAAAAAAAGCTGAGAGACTTCCACACTGCCTTTAATACCTTCCACCCATCTATTAAATTTAAAATAGATTACTCTGCAGAACAGGTGAACTTTCTGGACACCACCATATCCATCACCAATGGTAAACTAAACTCATCAGTATACAGGAAACCTACAGACAGATGCAGTTATCTCCACAGCTCTAGCTTCCATCCCTCACATACTAAAAAAGCGATTATCTATAGTCAAGCCATCCGATACCACCGCATATGTTCTAACAATGAGGACCGTGATAAACATTTAAAAAGCCTGTCTGACTCCTTCAGGAGAAAGGGCTACAAACCTAATGTCATAACACAGAAAGTAACCTCTGCCATTAAAACACCCCGTGAACACCTGCTGCAATACAAAACTAAGGAAATGACCCCACGTACACCGATGGGAACCACATACCATCCGGATCTAGAAGGAATCCGCAAAATATTTAAGGATCTACAACCACTGCTAACAGAAGACACAGCATTAAAACATATATTTCCCAAACCCCCCATTTTTGCATTTAGGCAGCCACCAAATCTCAGACAAACATTGGTGAACAGTAGATTGGCCAATGAAGAGCTTAACATAGAAAATGGCACAAAACCTTGCAATAAAAATCGGTGTAAATTGTGTCAACACATCTTCAAAGAGGACACAGCCACGCACAACAAGAAGACCTATAACATCAAAGGATCATATTCTTGTACGTCATACAATGTAGTATACATGATACAATGTACTGCATGTGAGAGAGGCTGCTACATTGAAGAAACCAGCCAGAAATTACATATGAGGATGAATCTACACAGACATTCCATCAATAAGCACAATGAGGAGACTTACTGTACTCCAGTTGGACACCATTTCACCCAGAATAACCACTCCATGAAAAATCTCAAAATCAAAATACTCAAAGTTTTTTTTTAAAACACTAAGGAAAGAAAGACATTTGAAATTAAAATGATTATGTTCTTCAACAGTAATAAGTCGGGACTTAATGTCGACATTGAATTCTTATCTCATTATCAAAATTTCTTATAACCTCCAACATTCATGCTTGTAAATATATATGTGTGTTTATTGATTTTTTTATTTTTTCACTTTTTGTTCTCTGCCTTCATCCTGAGTTTGGTTACAGCCCTATGGTTCCTTAGATGTAAAACTATTTACGACTCCAATTTACTTACTCTGGTCTGCACCCCCACACACTTGCACGGCTGGCTGATCAGAATATTATCTGTTAATCCTGGAATTTTTTGCTGTATTTGTGAATTTATAATCAGTATTGACTCTGACTCGACAAAGAGAGGAACGATCTCGAAAGCTCGTCATGAAACCTATGAATATGTTTGTCCAATAAAAAAGGTATCACTATATACTGCAATACTCTGATTATTCATATATATATATATATATATATATATATATATATATATATATATATACTAGGAAATTTCCTTACAAAAATGAGGATAATAAAATTTTAAGGCTGGCAATGCTGTTTGCCACCTTGTTTCTCTTTTACCCCTCCTCTCCTTCCTTGTGTTTTTTTTCCAGCCCTCTCCCTCTCCTGTACCTCCTTTCCCCCTCCCCCTTTCCCTCCTCTGTGTCATCTTTCTCACCATCTCCTTCTCCTGTGTCTCCTTTACCCCCTCTCTCCCTTCACTGTGTCTCCTTTGCCCCTCTCCATTTCCCCCGTGTCTCCTTTCTCCCTCTCCCTTTCCCCTCTCCTTGTGTCTCCTTTCCCCCTCTCCCTCCTGTGTCTCCTTCTCCTCCTCCTTCCCTTGTGTCTCCATTCTTCCTCCTCTCCATCCCTTGTTTCCGTTCCCCCTCCTCCCTCCCTTGGGTGTCCGTTCCCCATCTTCTACCTCTCTTCTTTCTCATTTCCCCCTCATCTCCCTCCCCTGTGTCTCTTACCTGCCAACAGCTCCACACTCACCGTCTTCTCCTCCTCCGGCTCCCGTCCTTCGTCCAGAACTACTTCCGGGATAAAGCAGCGCATTGCGCATGCGCTTTCCGCCTGCGCGATACAGGGCTTGATCCAGAAAGGGCCAAAGCCGCAGAGGAGGAGAAGATGGTCAGTACAAGCCGCAAGCTACTGGCAGGGTTTGGAACCATGTACGGTCCGGAAGCTACTGGCAGGGTTTCCAGGTGAACTCCGGTCGCTAGGGGAGGCCGAGGGGGAGATGAGAGAGAGACAGAGGGGGATGAGAGAGACTGGCGCCGCTGGAGATGAGAGCCTGTGGAGCTCATCGTGAGGCCTGCGGGCTTGCGGTCGCCGAAAACGGCCTTGCAAAGCATGACCAACATCGCAAACGTTACCCACACTGACAACTATATATCTGATATATGTTTAATGTCCTGCATTTGCAAATGTGATTTTAGTTTTTGTGTATCTTTAGTTCTTTTATGAGAACATATTAAGATATGTGTAATATAAATATATATATATATATATATATATATATATATACATACATATATATGCATATATATATATATATATATATATATATATCATAACTATAAAGCTTACACTTGTTTATATACATTTCCATTAGGTATCTAAGTCCTAATCAGGGTAATGTTACTGAATTGTACTTCCAGGCTTCTTAATGTGGCTATAGAGAAGGCTCTGAGCAACAATTACCATGGCTATGACCTACTCACTGTTCAACTGTGAAAACAATTCTGATACAAAAAACAACATTTTTATAACATGATTTCACTTGTCAGTTCAATGAGTCCTTTAATCCCTAAGAATCAATTCTACTGAAAAAGCTGTAAAGGAAATCAAATGACCAAATTACTCTGAACCATGGTATACTATTATCAAACTCTCTGCTGCAGTTATCTCAATTATCCCCCCTGTGTCATGAGTGACAAAAGGCACTTTGTAAAAGTAAATCTACTGCAGTAGGGTGCCTTTTTCTCTATTCATGCTTATCTCATATTTTATCTTCATTATGTGCCAGTTAATTTATGTTTTACCCCTACAATGTTTGGCACAGTACATAAGTGTTAGGTTTACCAAACCATGTTTGGAGTAGATTTGTCAAATGGCAAATTAGTTATGATATAATGAAAAAGATTAACTAACAGCCCCATTTAATTCCCCCAATGTGTAGAACCGTAGACCGTAACTGAGCCCTCAAGACTTACTGCTATTAAATTGGTCTCTTAAAGATACCCGCAAATGATCTGCGGGTTACAGGCTGAAAAACCCTATGTAAAGTCGAAATCTGAACTTTGTTGCTGCAAAACCTTTGATCTGCAAAGCCTGTAACTGTTACGTTCGAAAATCGCTATTAAATTGCTACGAATTCCCAAAGACGCCCTGGCGTTCAAACCCGTAACCCACAAATGGAGGCAAAACTACTACAGCATCCAAATAGGACCCGCAAAGGGTTTACAGACAAATTATCAACACTGTAAAGGACAATAGAAACACACCACTGAACTTTAAAATATGGGGAAAGTTTGGAAAGGCATTACAATTAATTACACAATAATCCCCCAATAAAAAAATAGGCATTAACAAAATATTTTATTTCATCATATGTTGGAATGGTCACGCATATGAAAAGCCATGCTGCAACATGTAGAAAGCAATTAAAGACACGCTACCTGATTAAATAGCAACACAAAAACATGAAACTGATGCCATATTAAGCCTTCCTCACTCACAAAGGTTTTAATGTGGATCCTGGAATATATATATGAATGCATATACATCTCTCTCATCACATCTACATTGTGAAAACAAATAGTGGCTAAAGTACCACATCACATATATCAAGTACCAGGGGAATATTTTATTATTTGTTGTTAAGTCCTACAGTCGTGTCCGTCTCTTTTTAACCCTTTGGACTGCAGCACATTTAGCTAGGTCTCTGCCTGTGCTGTTCTACAAGGTTTGCATGCCAAAGATATTGGAGTGCATTACCAGTTCCTTCTCTAGTGGACTGTGATTTGTCTGACCTGTCTGCAATCACCCGCCCACCTACAGTGGCCCTACATGGTATAGCTCAATGCTTCATTCAGGTACACAAGCCCCTTCACCACCACCACCACCACCACTCAGCAATAGATAAGGGGACCTGGGGAACATACAATACACTAATGTAAATTAATGAATTGCAAAACATAGTGGGAGGTCACCAAATGGGAATGCTATACATCTTGGCACATGGCCACCAGCAATGGCGTGGGACTTTCTTGGATGGGCCTAGTGGAGATGATTATCCCTGATGGAGGTGAGTTGGCTGTTAATCCATATGCCTCTGCACAGCCTCCATGTTTTTTTGTGGCCCCTCCAGATGGGTTATAGTGGATTAGTGTGGTGTATGTTCCCCTGGTCCACTTCCGCATTGCTAAGTGGTGGTCGTGAAGGGGCTTGTGTACTGCAATGAAGCTGTGAGCTATACCATGTGGGGTCACTGTAAGTGGACAGAGAGCAGAGAGGTCAGATAAATCACAGTCCACTAGAGAAGGATCTGGATACCCACTCCAGTATCACCTGTCATATTCCTATCAGGCAGTCAGGGGAATGTTGATACCCCACAATATCACTAATTGATCTTTGTACAGTATGTGTATTAACCCTTTATGTTGATTATATAATGTTGACTATTATATTACTAGCGAATTGCCCGTTAAAAAATTACAGGCATAAAATTGTAAGCCAGGGAATGCTGTTTTAGACATAATGTAAAAAGTTTTTTACCGTGAGGACCTTCGGCGCTAGTTGCGCGGCTGTTGGATGTTTTTTTTTGTTATTACAGGGGCTTTTGCTGTCATTGTAAGGTCGGGGCTGATGTGCTATTTGCGCTTATTGCAAGGCTGTGCCCTGGTGCATTTTGTGTGGTTTAAGCAGCGTTGGCATTGGTTGTGAGGCGCGCAGTGAATGTCTTTTGTGTTTATTGCGATAATTAAAAAAAATAAATGTTTTTGTGTATATGTATTCTTGTATGCCAATGAAATAATGAATACATTAATAAATTAATATACTTTACCTATTTGTAAGTAATATATGCAGGAAGCATTGTGCTGAAGAGCTGACAATCTGTTTCTATGTTCCTGCAGCATCCAATGTAGGTTTGCACGGTTCTGGAGCTGAGGTGTAAGTGGCAGCAATGTGTGCAGTGTGTAGTGTAAATATGCTGCGTGCGCGAGATAAAGCCGTTAGTGTAGCTGTGTACTTCCGCATTGTGTAAGTTAGTGTTGTGAAATGGTGGCGAATGTGTATGTGGTACGCTGGTGTGTATGATTTAGCATCCTTACTAAAAGTGTATCTTTTTTTTCCGTACAGCTTTTTTGAAAAGCTGTATGTGCTTGGTGGTGTTTTGCGGCTTTAGAGTCGTGTAGCCTCGTTTTCGTTTTTTTTCGGCGGAAATTTTTTCTCTCGCTTTGCGAGGGGAGCAGTTCTTGCAAACTCGCTTTGCGAGCTCGCAAAGAGTGACGACGATTCGAAGTTTGACAACTATTATATGTGAAATATAATGCTATTATGACTATTATTATTGTTATATGTAATGATCTACTGCATAGTAACTAGGGCTCATTAGTTTACATATATAGGAATGTGACATAAATGTGATTCATGTGGATGTCCCATAATCCAAACCAATGAAAACACAATGACACGGTTAGAATGGTAAAACAAAGCTTTATTTCATACACAGAAATGGTCAAGACTGTGCATTAATATCATGGGTGTGGTGTGGGCAGATCCCAGGAGAGTAAGAGGCTTATGGGAAAGAGGGGATACTTACAGGGGTAATGTCATAGTCTAGAATAGGCATGATGAGTATAACCTACCAGGGTCACATGTGGTCACTACACCACTGCAACAGGAATCTGATGAAAAAAGGATCATCAAAAATCACTCCATTTAATTGAAGAAACCATTAATGTGCATAGCACTTACAACTTGTCTAAATATGCTCAATGAAATAGATGGTTAAACCTCTGGACTGTGTAATCCAATCCAGTTTCACACATACAGAGTGGTGACAAAACAAAAATCTGATAAAAAGTGGTCAACTAAAAAAACGGCGGAGGAGGATAAAAAAAATAATCAACATGCATGTGCAGTACAGTGCTAAATACTGTAACTGTAACAACATACCAACTCACCTGATTCCCATCTGCAGCATTACTAACTAATAGCTAGATCTCTGCATAAACAGCAATATGGGAAGACACAAAGGTCAGCAGCCAGATTAACTGTTACTTACATCAGACCCAATGATCTGTTCTCAGACTCATATTGAGGTCAGGATCACATACTTAACTAGTGCATATATCAATGCTGGCTGTCATTAACATGCCTTTTTGAGACCTTACAGTTCCACTGATATAGCGGTATTAGTCTACATTTAAGCTAACAACAACCATGTCTTAAATATCTGGCTATATGACAACTTTAAGATTGTGGGAGCTACATGTTAAGGGGAGGCTGTCATTGGAGGAATATCTACTTGAGATTCTTGTAGATACAGAAGATGCCTTCATGGACCTGAATTGTACCTAAAAAAACCCCCAAAAAACTACAAAATAAGGCCTTGAAAAAATATTGGGACTGCAGCATCACTTCTTAATAGCATTCCTCAGTGACCATCAATTGGTGACATGTTCAACAGAACCATACGTGTCCACAGAGAACAGGATCATGGACCATTTGATGGGAGGTAGCCATCTGCACACAAAATATCACCATCACATAGGCCCAGATGCAAGACTTTGTAGCCAGTCTAGATTAGTTTAACATTGTGACCAATAGATTCTCACTAAGGTGTGCTGTTGAGAAGGTACAAACATATGTGCAGCACCTAGGTCTTCCCCCACTTAGACACAGGGCCAAATTCCTCCGAGGCCAGCCACCGTCACCCTAGTGGTGGTGGGGCGGGGGGGGAGGGCAGGAGGAGGAAACCCCCGGGAGGCAGTGGCACCTGCCTTGGTGGAGGCATTGCGGGAGGAGAGGAGGGGCCGGGCTGCAGATGGCCATGGGGTACACGTCGCATGGCTTCTGCGGTGACTGAAATGCACTCTGGTCTGCCCCCATCCTGAGCAGCCCGGCCAGGTAGGACTCAGTCATCAAGTGGTGCCTACTCTCCTCCCTATTGCGCCTGGACAGGCCGCGAATTACCTCTGCATGATTGGCGGAGATACTGGCCTGGATCCCCCGAAGACACTCCAACTGCTGCCGCATGAGGGCCAGCATCTCCGCCTACACAGCCTGGCCTGATGTTGGGGATGGAGGACCCTGGGGCATGTCCTGGTGAGGAGGTGGTGGTGTGTGATTGGGGACGGTCCGGGGGTGTTTCAGAATGGGCTGTGGTGTTGTTGAGCCTGGTGGTGGAGGTGGCAGCCAGTCCAGCGCACTGCTTTTGGGAGGGGAGAAGATGGTGGCTGGCTGATGTCTTCACTCCAGTTGGCAATAGCCTCAGTCTCTAGACGAGGGGGATGTTGGGGTTGAATCCCGGCAGTGTGGCTGGAGGTCCAGATGGTGACCCCAACAGCGATATTACATCCTCCTCCTCCAGACCAGGGCCCTCTGCTCTGCTTTTCTCCTCCTCCCCCTGCCCCAGTTCCTGCTGGGCGGTGGGGATGCTCCCCCACTTCCTGCTCCGATGGAGTCACTGGACCCTGACCTCTTTGATGCTGAAAGAGAGAAAAGAAAGGTATATGTCATTAGTTTGATGAATAATATATTGTTTTGTGTGCATTCCTAACTATCGGACATCTAGGCTTGAACCTGGTTAATACGTCTAATTGTAACTCAGATTAGCTATTTGCTAGATGTGATCTATTCTTTGGCTCTTGGTCTTGATTGTTCTTGGCTCCTAATGCTGTCTTGATTCCAGCTGTGGTCTGTAACTGCATAGGCTGCAGGGGGCACACCAATACATGGACTATCTATTGGTTAATTAGTGTTGTTGTGACCAGTAATGACAGTGATTTGTTAGCTTCATGGATTTAATGAAGCATCCATCTATCTCTTGTTAATTCCATAGATCTGACATGTCAGTGTCCTTGTTGGTCATCCTGTACATGTGTAGTGCGTTTGATGTACATGTGGTGGCATGTTGATGTATGTCATATTCACCTAACATGATGGCTGGGTCCTGCTGTGCCACCAGGCCTGAAGCTCCAGTAATGGGCATTTGTCTCAGAAGGCCCTTGGTGACACTCTCCCACTCATTATGGGTCACAGTCACGTTCTTGTCCTCCTTTGCCATCATCCTCCTCACCTTGGCCCTGATGTTGTCAAACCAGCAGTGCATACTGCTGTAACCTCATCAGCCACTACCTCCTTCCATGCCTGAGCCCTAGGCCCTGGTCTAACATCCCTCTCCCCTGCAAGAATCACGGGGCTGCCATGGACAGCACCAAGGAGGACCAAATTATCTCGGTGCGTGTAATTGTGGGCCCTGTGCTTGCCCTTAGCCTCTTGCCCTCCCGACTGTGGACAGGGATCCATACCTCCCTGATATGTCCCTGAGGCCTGTCCCTCACGTGAACTATAACCCCCTGGGGATCAGGCCCCTTCCCCTCTGTCCCTTTCCTAAGTGTTCCTGCTGCTTGAGCCACCCTGCCACCACCCTCCTCCTCCTCTACACTTCCCTCCTCCTCCTGCTCCTCCTGCACCTCCTCCGCCACCTCCTCCTCCTTTGCCGCCACCTCCTCCTCCAACTCCTCAACTTCCTCCTCCAACTCCTAAACCTCTCCTCTCCTTCACCACTCCTCATCTCCTCCTCCTCTCCACCACTACTCCCCAGGGCCACCTCTCTCTCCTCCTCGACTCTTCTCCTCCTCTCACCTCTCCACTCCTCTTCCCTCCTCCCTCCTCCCTCCATATCAATCCCAAAAATAATAAAACAATAAATGAAAATAAGTGTTACTAGAAATATATGATGGAAATAAAAAATGTGTGTATTATGTGTAATTAATAACTGTTGGAGGATGATGTTTGGGGGATGGGATGGGGAGGTGTGTATGGTGTGACCTAGCTCTATATGTCTCTTTGTGTGTTGTTTAAATTATGTGTATTGAAATTATATGTAATCTGTAAATATGTATAATCAAGGATTAAGTGTAAAATAGTAAATAGTATAAGATAAATCAACAAAACTGCAAATTACTGCTCTAAAAATACTCCTATACTCTCTCTCTCTCAAAAACCTCCAACTCCGGGACCTGTACATGTTATGCCTCTCGTAGGCTCTGGGTGAATCCATGCTACATTAGGTGAGGAAGTGTAAATGTGAGATGTATGGAGAGCTGTAGTTGCATTTCCTGAAGTAAGGAGTCAGCTTCTGGTCTAGTGAGGGGAAGGGATTAGTTTTCAATATCAATCTCATCCAATAAAAGTATTCCCTCTTCCCCCACACTTCGCTCCTCTGACATCCCACATCATTATTGAATTGCGTCTTCCATCATTCTTTAACTTTAGTGATCCTTTACACAAAAAAGAATGACAAAGTAATTTGATGTTCTCATGGGTTTAGAGGTCATGTTAAAGATGCAGTTCCACTTATAAAGTATTGAATTTGTGTTGAATTCTGAACAATGTAATTTGATTGGCTCATCATTTTATGGAAGTGGAATTTTAGTGGAATTTATATTTTCTGTGTTCTTCTGCAGTTTATATCACCTGCCTCCTCTAATTCACCAAATTACAAAATTATAGTAAAAAAAACATATAAATTCTATAACTTTTACAAGTAGGAACAACTTATGTTTAGGAAGACTTTTAAGCAGAAAATTGTTTAAAAAAACAAAACAATTGTATGTATAGGGATTTCACAGAGTGTACATTTGAAGCATTGCTTTAAAATATATAATTAATGTAAAATGCTGAGTGAGTACAATAAGGTTGATACCTCAAACATCATTACTTCCTATTACATAGTTACATAGCAGTTACATAGTAATTGAGGTTGAAAAAATACTTTTAGTCAATCAAGTTCAACCTTTTTAGATCTCTAAATTGTTAATTGATCCAGAGAAAGCTAATAGAAAAAAAAACAGTGAAACTTGCCAATCGTCTCAAAAGGGAACAAAAAATCCTTCCTGACCCTACATACTGGCAATCAGACTCCTCCCTGGATCAATATTCCCTCTCTATTTATCCAGGATAACCTGAATGCCCTTTTTATTTATAAATATATCCAATCCCTTTTTAAAGTTATCTATGAATCCACTGTCAAAACCTCCTTTGGTAGAGAATTCTACAGATTAACCACCCATTCTGTGAAGAACCCATTTCTTTCGTTAAGGTGGAATCTTTTTGCTTCTAAACTCAAAAGATGTCCTCTTGTCAGTTGAAAACCTCTTGGCACAAAAAGCTCACTTGACAAAGCCTTGTATTGACCATGGATTTATTTACATAAGGTAATCATATTCCCTCTTAGATGCCTTTTTTCTAGAGAAAATACATTTAATTTGGTTAGTCTTTCTTCATAACTTAGCCCCTCCATTCCCCAATTAGTTTTGTTGTCCTTCTCTGTACTTTTTCCAGCTCTAAAATGGCCGTTTTATGAAGTGGTGCCCAAAATGGTACTCCATATTCCAAATGAGAGCGTACTAGGGATTTGTATAGTTGCAGAATTATATCTGCTTCCCTGGCTTCTATACCCTTCTTAAGACATGCTAACATTTTATTTGCCTTTGCAGCTGATGTTTGGCATTGAGCACTGTTACCTAGGTGGTTATCCACAAGTACTCCCAAATTCCTTTCTATATCTGATACCCCTAGTTTTGCTCGATTAAGATTATAAATTGCATGGCTATTTTTCCTTCTCAGATGCATAAGTTTACATTAATTCATATTAAATCTCATCTGCCATCCAAGTTCCCACTAACCTCCTCATAGAAACTAATTGGGTTTGTTTAACATGACCTATCCCTCATAAATCTGTGTTGATTTCTACTTATAATCCTATTTAAATAGACATATTATTGTTTACTATCCCTTATTAACCCTTCTAAAAGTTTTCCCACTACAGAAGTTTTCTATACACACAAGTCATTTTAAGCAGAATTATTTATAGATCCATGAAGATACTGAGGAGTAGGAAATCCAACCAAATAAGTCTTATATCACTAGTCACAACTGCATGTGGTTCTTGAGAAGAAGAGGTGGAACCATCTTCATAATCATATAACAAACGTATCTTCCCAGTAGGACTCCTCAAGTAATATACTTACAAGTGGCTAAAACTGATCTTATTTCCACCATCAATACTGTAATGTTCTGCACTATTATTTCTATAAGTTACTGATGGGATGATGGGTTGTCCATCGGCTCTTAGTCTACCCCCCCCCCCCCCTTGTGACTCCTACACCTGTCACTATTTAGTGATTCAGTCTAATACCACACCAGGTGCTCTGGTTTGTGCATAAAAAGTAAAAAAATAATAACTTGGATCTATTATTCTGCTCCTTGTATGCTCTCCTAGAGAGTGCTTATATGTAAGCTTTGTTCTTCATATATGTAAAAGTACAAACATTCTTCCTGATTTAAAGCTTGCTAGAAGGGCTAGACCATTACCATGTTTCTCTACTGGAAGGTGGATGACTTTAGCTGGAAATTTGATAAAAAACAAACAGTTCCTGTATAAGGCATACAAATTATAGTCCCAGCCAGTCCAGCTTCAGATTAAATCCTAGGCTGAATTTCTGCATCCTTGCTGTAGGAAGGAAAATATAAAAACAGTAGCATTATGGTTTATAAAATAGAAATAGACAGTATCATACAGAGTAGGCATGTGCAGGGGCACCATGTTTTGCACTGAACAATTTGGTTAAACAGATTTAGAACAGACATTGTGATTTACACAGTTCTCCTTGCAGAATTGTACCATGCCTCTGGAGTGTGAATAACAAAGCTCCTCTTTGATTTGCTGAATCCTTTCTTTGAGCCCTATTCAAATGGCAATACTTGAACCTGTAATGTAGCCTGTAAATGTTACCGATATTCAATTGGATACATTTAGCAACTCACATTCCAATTGCGAGTTACAGGCTCAAAATCACTGCGGTTGTCAAAACCGTAACTCTGTCCTATCTCCTCCACTGATTTTTCAAGCCGCAAATGTTACCAGTGTTAAAGATGATTAATCGATATTTAATTACAAAGATTCAACAAGCCTGCAATTGCCTTCAAACCCGTAAATGGCAAATGTATCAAATAATTATACTAGTACTAGATAGGTCCCGCAAGTCGGTTAAACATCTGTTTGTATAGCTGCTACAGCAAATAAACACAAAACTGTACTTTGAAATACTGGGAAGGCAATGAAATGCATTATAATTAATTGCACAACAGTCTAAAGCTTGCAAATCTACAATAAAAAATCATTTATTTTAACTTTTATTTCCATGTTATATTGATCCTGGAAATCAAGGGGTTAATATATATCAGACCACCCACATGGACTTAAACAGATGCTTTAATGTATTTCAAGATTGCTTTAGTGCAACCCAATCAGTGAACATTACTTATTTGAGTGTATTAATGCTTGGCCTAACCTCCATGTTTTACTGGCTTCATGATGACTGTCACATTTACTATTGGCTCATGCCCACTGAAATGCTACTTACGAGTTCACGGTTTGCGTGTGCAGGCTGTGAGCATGTAATTATAAGTTAGTGACAATTGAATACATATAAATGTTTAGAAAAATTTGACCCGTGACCAAAAGTTCAGTTTGCAGGTAATTACAGCCTTACAATTGAATTGGGCTCAAGGTCTTGTGTTAATATCAGTGATATCCACTATAGACAAAAGAAAAACAACTTACACAGTTCTATATATATGTCTCGAAGGACTGTGTTCGCGAAAGGCTCAGAGCTGATAGCTGATAGTTCCAATTTGTGACTCTTACCTTTTTTCTGCCATTGCAAAGAACAGAGCAGCTGTGTTGTTGAAAATCTGAATAAAATATCAGACTTTTCTGCGGTGGCAAAGCAACCAGCGGTGCAACCGGTGCAACTGCACCAGGGTCCTCACTTTTAGGGGGGTCCTCGTGATAATTTAGCACTGAGGACCTTCTGCTGATTGATTAGATTAGCTGGCCTTTCTACCTTAAATGGCTATTTATCTCACTGTAAGTGCTCTTCATGGTGTGAAAAATCCCAATATTGTATGATAAAATAATGTATTTTTTTATTACACTAATAACAGCTAAACAATTTGAAATGTTTAAGTCTGTTTACAAACATACTTTGTACTGCCTCCTGACAGTTTCATGATTAATAATAGAGAGCTTAGGTGCATGGTATGGAAGGTGATTCATTGCATTCCTAAGTTCAAGGAAAAGCTGCTCTCAAAACTTAACCCATACCTGACATAGAGCCACATGTAAATCAGGTGCTCTAAGTTAGGAGAATGCAGTAAAAAGTCTGCAGGTGATTTTTTTCCCTAACTTCTACTTTAATGCAAATTTATCACTTCCGCAGATTACAGCAGGCAGCTCAAACCTGTAATTCTTGCTCTTTTGCCACAACTGATATCTGTGCAGGGGGCAGCCAAACCAAGCTTTACAGATAAGACGGCCCTAGGACCCAATAGGAAATGTGAAAATCATAAATCTTAAATCTGCAGGAACAACTGCCTGTAACTACCTACAGCAAGGGAACATATATATATATATATATATATATATATATATATATATATATATATATATATATATATATACAGTAGAATCCCGGTTATCTGGCACAAAGCTATCTGGCACTCTCAAGCAACCGGCACAGGCATTAATTCCCCATTTTAAATAAACTCCCGCTAAACCAGCATAATCGGCACTATGCAGCATTCTCCAGAGTTTGAGACTGCAAAAAGAAAAATGCTAACAATTTTTCTAATTATTTTTTTCTGGGCCTAAATGGCCCAGTTTATGTGCTAATGCATTTTTAAAGACATTTTAAAGGTTTTTTTGTGGGTTTAAGGGTTGTTTAGACCCTTAAGATGAACGCGATTAACCGAAAACTACACGTATACTAGCAACTTGTCCGTCAAAAATGACAGCAATAAAATGTGAATCCTGGCAATGCTGTTTGCCACACAATGAGAGCTTCTCTCCCTCTACTTTACTGGCCTCGTGATGAGTCTCTCACTCTGTCTATTTCCTCACTTGTGTCTCATTTCCCCTTCCACTCCACCCTTTGTGTCTCCTTTCCACCCTCCTAACCCTCCCTTGTGTCTCCTCCCCCCCTGTGTTTTTACCCCCTCCCCCTGTGTCTTTCCTGCCCTGCCCCCGTGTCTCTTTCCTCACCTCTCCCTCCTCTGTGTCTCTTGCCCCCCTCTCCCTCCCCTGTTTCTCTTCCCCCCTTGTGTCTTTTTCCCTGTGTCTCTTTCCCCGTGTCTCTTCCCCCCTCCCTTGTGTCTGTTCCCCCCCATTTCCCTCCCCTGTGTCTCTTCCCCATCCTCTCCTTCCCCTTTGTCTCTTCCCACTCCTCTCCCTCCCGTGTGTCTCTCCCCCTCCTCTCCCTCCCCTTTGTATTTACCCCCTTCTCCCCACCCCTTTGTGTCTCCTCCCTCCCCTGTGTCCCTTCCCCACTCCTCTCCCTCCCCTGTGTCTCCACCCACTCCTCTCCCTCCCCTGTGTATCTACCCCCTCCTCTCCCTCCCCTGTGTGCTTCCACTTTCCACCCCTTTTACACTCCCCGATCCTCTCACTCCCCTGTGTCTCTCCCCCCTCCTCTCACTACCCTGTGTCTCTCCCTCTCCTCTATGTCTTCCCCTCTCCTCTGAGTTTTCCCCCTCCTTTCTGTGTCTTCCCCCTCCTTCCCTGTGTCTCTCCCCTCCTCTCTCTCTCCTCCTCTGTCTTGGCACGCCTCAATGTGTATCCCATTGCGCAATGCGCATGCGCGCCCCTTTACGGCAAACGTAGTTTTCAAACTAGAGTGACGACGAATCGCAGTTTGACAACTATAATATGTGATAGCAACTTGCCCGTCAAAAATAACGGCAATAAAATGTGAATCCTGGCAATGCTGTTTGCCACAGAATGGGAGCCTCTCCCACTCTACTTTACTGGCCTCTTGATGAGCGCCTATGTCACTCATCATGGGCCTCGCAATGAGCGCCTTTGGAGCTCATTGCGACTCTCTCCTTCTGTCTATTTCCTCCCTTGTGTCTCATTTCCCCCCTCCTCTCCCTCCCTTGTGTCTCCTTCCCCGCCTGTGTTTTCACCCCCCCTGCCCCACCATGTCTCTTTCCCCACGGCTCCCTCCCCTGTATCTCTTTTCCCCCCAGTGTCTCTTTCCCCTATCTCTTCCCCCCTGTATCTCTTCCCCCCTCCCTTTTGTCTGTTCCCCACCATTTCCCTCACCTGTGTCTCTACCCCCTTTTCTCCCTCCCCGTGTCTCTCGCCCCTCCTCTCCCTCCTTTGTGTGTCTACCCCCCCTACTCTCCCACCCCTGTGTGTCTCCCCCTCCCCTATGTCTCTTCCCCACTCCTCTCCCTTCCCTGTGTCTCTCTCCCGTTCCTTCCCTGCCATGTGTGTCTCCCCCCTCCTCCCCTGTGTCTCTTCCCCCTCCTCTCACTCCCCTGTGTATCTCCCCCTCCTCTCACTCCTTTGTGTCTCTCCCACTCCTCTGTGTCTCTCCCCCTCCTCTCCCTCTCCTCTGTGTCTCTTTGCCCTCCTGTCACTCCTCTGTGTCTCTCCTCCCTCCTCTGTGTCTCGCCCCTCCTCTCCCTCCCTTCTGTGTCTCCCCCCTCTCCTCTGTCTCTCCCCCTCTCCTCTGTGTCTTCCTCCTCCACTCTTTGTCTTCCCCCACCTTCTTTGTGTGTCTCCTTCCTCCTTCACTCTCCTCCTCTGTCTTGGCGCGCATGCCCGGCTCATGCTCCGCAATGCGCATGTGAGCCTTGCCGCGTGAACGGATGCATGCCCCGCTGCAAGGCGCATGCATGGCCCTTGCACAATGCGCATGTGCGCCCCTTTGAGGCAATCGTAGTTGTCAAACTGGAATTTGTCGCAAGCGTAACGGCGAATCACTGTTTGACAACTACAATATGTGATATTTATATGCTAGCGACTTGCCCGTCAAAAATGATGGGGCAATACAATTTTAAGCTATGGGAATGCTGTTTGAGACATAATTGAAACCGTTTTTTACTGTGAGGACCTCTGGCGCTCATTGCTATCCTCTCCTGTTGTGTACGTTTGGTCCTCTGAGAGAAAGATCTATTTCTATGTATATGTAGTTAAGTAATAATTAATGATTTATTCACTAAATTAATATAGTTTAATTATTTATAATTGATATATGTAGCGATCAATAGGCTGAAGACTTAACAATTTGTTTGTATTTTACGTCTGCATATAATATACATTTTGAGTGTTAGTGCCCTGCAGTGTAATGAAAGTTTGAAGTGTGCATACTAAATACGCTGTGTGCATGAGGTAAAGCCGTTGGTTTATTGTGTAAAGTGGCATTTTATAGTCATAATGTTATTAATGTGATACGTGTCTCTTGAGAATTTTGCGGCTTTTGTAACAGTGTATCTTGCAGGTCGTAGTGTGATGTGTAAAGTGGTACGCAGTTTGCATTGTTTTTCACGGTCCGTGAGCATTTTCTGGCATTTGTAAGAGTGTATCTTGGAGTTAGTAGTGTGATGAGTAAAGTGCTACGCATTTTGCAGTGTTTTGCTCAGTCCGAAGGCTCATTTTCTCTTTCAAATGGCGAAAATCATCTAAATAGAGTTAAATTTGCGTTCCACCTCACTCATAGATGTCCTTTTTTGGGGTGT
Organism: Discoglossus pictus; assembly: GCA_027410445.1. Lineage (NCBI taxonomy): Eukaryota > Metazoa > Chordata > Amphibia > Anura > Alytidae > Discoglossus > Discoglossus pictus. The sequence continues at coordinate 224,845,014 of CM050166.1, read as the reverse complement.
ATTTAGTGTGTTTTTGTTTTTTTTTGTTCGGCCACTAATCTCGTAAATTTTTGAGTCTTGTATCTTTTTTTTTTTCTAAGTCTCGCGTCTCGTATCTTTTTTTTTTCTAAGTCTTGCATCTCGTATTTCTTTTTGTTCTAAGTCCCGCGTTTCGTATTTTAGCGGCTCGCCTCGCTTTGCGAGGCTCGCCTAGGCTAAGTGCTACAGTTTAACTGCTCGCCGCGATTCGCAGCGATGAGCACCTTCGGCACTCATCAGCTAAGTGCTACGGTAGGCGCCTCGCAAAGCGTGACGACGTCTCTCAGTTTGACAACTATTATATGTTTTATATATATATATATATATATATATATATATATAGTATTTGTGATATATTTATTATTATATTTTGATCTTAAAAGATGTGACAATTGTATTTATAGGTTCAATGAATAAAAATATGTTTATTTTGCAACAAAATATGATATATTTATAGACAATGCATTAGAGTGTTTGTTCCTAGGCAATGTGATTTTGTGATGTGTATTAACGCCTTGAGTACTGGGTTGTTTGTTATCCTGTATTTTGTATCACAAAATGGGCTTAATACCAACATATCATATGTTTTAATTACACTTATGTTGATTTTGGATTGTTATGTGTCAACTAATGTTGAAATATAATTTTGTAGTGTCTTTTGTGCTATACTGTCACTTTAAATGCTTTTGGGAGACTCAGCAAAGGTTTTCAAAGCATTTGTGAGTGGTATCTGGCATTTGTTTTGTTTTTTCAATTACGGCAGTACCCTGATATGTGCGTGATCCGTAAAATCTTATTAGCACAGGGTTTGGGTGACAAAGTGTCAAGAATTTATTTCCAGTTCAAAACTCAATGGAGATTTATGCCTTGCTTTTCATATGTGTTGTGAAGTTCACTGATTGCAATGACCCGGAGCAGTTTGCTCACAATGTTTTAGGGGTTGGTGATTAACATAGCTATGTACGGTTTACTCTTCAGTTAGGGCACATAAACCCCTATGTAGGAGTTTCCAACATTCCATAATCTGCACAGATTAATCTGTTGAGGGTTAACACTGTTTTCCCTTTTGCTCTCTACTCGGAGCAGAAGCTGCATGTATGAAAGTCGGCAGTCAGAGACTCATGTACACATGGATTTTCCTGAAATCTCAATGAAAAATGCACATATTTTAAAATTCTAAAACTATTTCAACTTGCTTTTAGGAGATTTATACTGTAATGTGGTCCAAATTGTACTGAATTAAGTGGTCCTTTAATTATGTTGCCTTTTGTTATTCTGCACCCAGACTTACAGGGACCCTTTTATGCTCCCATGTATAAAAGTCCCTGTGTCTTTCAGGGCATTTCCCCTTCTGAAAGTATACAGGCATGTAAGATGTATTCCGGAGTTATCCAGCTACCAAGAATCCCTAGAACCCACACACAGAAAGTCGCAGAGAGGACCAGGGGGATCAATTCATTGGTCAGTCCAACTGGTTCCTCCTCATGACACAACCTAAATGTTTTGCAAAATCTGAAATAGAACACTGTATCTAATCTAGTGCTAAAGCTGTATGTACTTATCTATAGCGCTACGGAATATGTTGGCGCGTTACAAATAAACGATAATAATAATAATGATAATAAAGCTGGAAATGTAACAGCATCTTCCAAAGGCTGCACCCCTGATTCTAATTATTACATCCAGCTGGTGTAGCTGATTATTTATTCTGAGAAAATGAGGGCAGGTTAGAAACAGCTTAAAGCCACTACCTTCAAAAATGTAGAACTCAATTCATATAGCAACAATTTTAAAAAGGAAGGCACATTTTGTTTCATATGCTAATCCACATTCTGTCTGATAGTGCAGAGCACATATTATGGCTTCACAATCTGTTTAATTGGATGTATTAAATTGCAGGATAAGGAGTGGCATAATTAATTAATGCAATTTTAGTAGAATATTTATTATTCATTTTGATTTTTATTCCTTTTATAATATACAGATAAAATACTGTAAAACATATGTTTATCGCAAAGTAATTATAAACATCATACATTATAATTTTAAAACACATTAAGCAAACATGGAGTGCTAACTGACAAAGTAGACAAGTTTCATAACCTTACCATAGACAGTAAATCTTATCTAGGAGAGCTCCTTAAAATAAAAAGGGGCTTACTTTTGGAGGAGACTTGCCTTTTTTGATGTAAGTGGTACGGCATCATGGCTTCAGTTTAAGGTGCCTTAATCTATCACTTATGAGTAGTTGTGGCTCCAAAAATCTCAGTTGACTATAATACTGACTTTTTAATAAAAAAAAAAAAATATTAACCACAACATTGATAATTTGTTTCTCTCATCAATATTTACAGTATATTTGTTTTGCAGAGGGCTGGAATATTTAATAAAGGTGATTTTATTCTCAATATTTTATTTGAACAGTTTTATTGGATTAATAAAAGTAAAATGTGTCTATCTGTAATCATTGTTACATGGATGTTTTCAAATCCAGTATGAACACAATGTGTACAGGGTGCATATCAAGTAATTTATTTGCACAATACAAACCACTATAAAACCTACCAGAAACCTTAGATGTACCATCCCTGTGCAATTTATGTTAACTTTCATTTTAAAAGGCTTCCAGCAGAGATAATCAAAGTAAACTAAGGAAATTGTTTGTTAAGTTACATAAAATAAAACCTAACACACTGATCTATGAATAAATGTTGAATTGTTATTCTGATAATTTTTCCATTTATAAATGATTATTTAGAAGACATGAACTCTAAAATGTTCAAGCCACAAGAAATTTCTTTCCTGAAACTTGCAAGATCCTCCTTTCTCTTCTGAAAATTCAATTAACCACTATCCTTGTCTGTTTGAGCAAAACGTGGATGTTTGTCGTCCTGTGTGGGTGGGAAGGGAGTTTAGTCAAAAGGAAGGAATGGAGAAGAAATGTGAATAAATTAAGAACAGAGGAATTGTGGTCAAAATAAATGTAAAACATGGTGGAGCTCAGATGGTGTTGAAATCTCCAATTTTCATTACTGCCAAACAGATACCTATATATTAACTGAATGTCAGGGACGCGAAACTGCAAATCTGTAACATGAACGAATAATAAAATAAATAACAATTAAACTGAATCAGGTGCTTCCCTATCTAATCTACATTAACTATTATACATTTCAAATATTTTAACAAAACCAAATATATTATAATGTGTTAAAATCTTATATATTCCCCTTATAATGTAAAGTGCTCTAGTATTTAGAATTAGAAAGTAGGAGGAATTAAATTAGGCCTTGTGTTAGTATTTGTAGTTAGAATATTTGTTTCTGTACAAATTGCAGTTGGAATATTTGGTTCTCAACAAATTAAATGTGACATTTAAAAGGTAAACAAAAAGATTTTTGTAAAGTAAACTCATCAAAAATGAAAAGCCCTTCTCCAGGATCTTATGATATTTTAAGAAGTAAATTTCACTTGGTCCCAATTAAAGTGGCATATTAGCCAAAGAGAAAGAAAAAAACAAGTGTACATATAAAAATAAAATAAACAATAATAACTATAGAAATTCAAAAGCAATGACATTGGATTACACAGCATCAGTATGTAAGTTCAGTCAGTCCAGGGTAGTGTTGGCAACTTCCCTGTCTCTGTTGTTCTTCAGTCCTAATTCTCAAATTTTCTTCTGGTTTAGCGTGCCACACAAAAAGGCAATCAATCTCCTACTCTCGGTCTTTCACACCTAGGGCCTCATTCTATTATCGGCCGCAGCCGTTGCGGGGCCGCAAGGACCGGCCGCAAGCTATTCTGCTATTCTATTCCCCTCCGGCCGGGGATTCCGGCAGGCTTGCGGCCGGTGCCTTGCTATCTCTTACGGCCGCTCGCGCCGGAGGAAATCCTTTGATCTTAAACGGCCGCAAGGAAATCGGCCGTAAGAAATTCCTATTTGCAATTCAATTGCTCCGGGAACCCTCTCTGCAAGGCTAAAAGCGAGCCGCAGCTTACTTGCAGGAAAGAGGTCCCGCTAGCACCAATTAAGCACATAAAATAGCCCAAATAAAGCCATCCTGCACTTTGCAGAGTCTATAAAGTGATATTCGGTGTTAGCAAAAATAGCACATAATTACCCTATACTCAAATCCGTAAAATATATATATTTTTAATATCCGTAAAATATCCATGTAAAAAGTCCAGAGGGCTTGGAGCACCTCAGACACGCCCACGCCGCAGCCGGAAAATAAACAGTTAATTTGAACTCGGGTTTGGGCTGATGTGCCAGCTTGAGAGTGGGTTCCTTTAAATCCTCATGTCCCCCAATATGATCCCTAGCATTTACAGAGCTGTACAGTGCAGGCTTGAATTTATTTTTGCGTTTTTAGATTTCTGCGCTTACGGCCGGTTCCAAGATATGCGGCCGGCCGTAAGAGGAGATCCTTGCGGGGCCGTATAATAGAATCGTGAGTTAACAGAACCCCCGCAAGGAATCGCAGCCTTACGGCCGATTTACGGCCGGTAATACAATGAGGCCCCAAGAATGGATATAGTTGTTCCCAATCTTTGTATCTTTGGCTTTGAAGAAACAGAGTATTAAAGGCCGTTCTCTCTCACTGACCACCAACAATTTCCATCTTCAAAACTTTATTTAGGTTGCAGTGGTGTATTTTAAATAGCCAACCAAATCACATATTATAATTGTCCAACTACGATTCGTCGTCACGCTGTGTTGCATGGTGCGTACGACCTAGCGATGAGCACCGTAGCAAAGCGAGCGGTTAAACCCGTCACACGCACGACTTAGAAAAAAAAAACACCTTGGAACCAACCTTAACGTAACAAACACCCACACGCTCTAAGAATCCGACTATAACGGCCGACCCGCCCGCAACTAAAAACAGTGAAAACACACCAAATACTCACACAAACTACATAAAAAGCTTACCCATAGCAAGGTGGGGGGGGGCACCCAGGACCTCTGAAAGTGAAGTTACACCTCCATTTAAGTCCAAATTTCCGATTTCAGACACCCGAAAATCACTGAAGCGAGAGAAAAAATGGCAGCAGAAAAAAACGAAAACGAGGCTCACAGCCCAGCTACGTACAAATTAGCCAAGAAGGGATCCGAGATAAGCTCGGAAACCCGCATTAACCCCAGGGGATCCGAGATAAGCTTGGAGCCTTGCATTAACCTCACATCAACCATCGCAGTGGGTGTCACGATTGCACGCGATCGGGGTCCCTCGCTGCAATCACATTTCTAAATTCCCGCGTTACAGGTCCTTAAAGGACCGTAAAGGTCCTGTAGTGAGGGGTCAATACAGACCCCCATAAAACCCTCATTAACCCTGTCACTCATGGGGGTCAATATAGACCCCCATAAGCCCTTCATTAACCCTGTCACTCATGGGGGTCAATACAGACCCCCATAAACCCATCATTAACCCTCTCACTCATGGGGGTCAATAGAGACCCCCATAAGCTCTTCATTAAGCCTGTCACTCATGGGGGTCAATACAGACCTACATAAGCCCTTCATTAACCCTGTCACTCATGGGGGTCAATACAGCCCCCATAAGCCTCTATTTAACTCAGTCAGTACCATAAGGGTATATTAACACCATTATGGGCCTGTTATAACACTACATTAACCACATAAGTGCCATGATGGTCCTCAAGGACCATCATGACACTAAGTATAAACACTATACTGCACTGTACTGCACTATACCACCCCCAATAAAACATTAAATATCAACTAAACACCCTCACAAAAAAAATAAACTACATTACAGAAAATAAAAAAAACCTAAGTCACAAAAAATAAAAAAAGGAACATTACAGAAAAAAAACATTGCAACCCCTCACTACAGAAAAAAAAATACACATCTGAAAATGAAATACTTATAATACAAATACATATAATACAAATACATACAATACAAATACATACAATTCCAATACAATACAATTACATACAATACAATACACCCCTATCTAATATACATCACACAATCTATCTAAATAAATAGCATAATCTAATATACATCCTATCTATATAATAATACATCCCCAATCTATCTAAATAAATAACACAATTTAATATACAGTACATCCTATGCTATCTATATAAAACACATACCCCTAGCTAGTATACAATAAATGCTATCTATATATTAACTAATCTAAGTCTAAGCTAAAATAAAATAATTAAGACCACTTACCTTTGCAGATGTCCATTGGGATCAGCCACCTACGAAAAAAAAAAAAAATTAGTGCAACACGTTAACAGTTCTAAAATAAACATTCTATACATTTTATACATTCTAAATATTATACTCACCTTTCTGGCATGACCCTTCTCTGGCGCGGCACCTGTTAAAAAAAACTCAACATTAATACACATACATCAAAATAAAATAAACATAATCGACATTCTACTTACCTCCCCGCGATGTCTCTGGCCTCCTCCGGATCCTCTTCTGCCACGCCCTGTAAAAAAAAAAAATATATATATATACTTACATCCGCACTCCCGGACATCCCCGACGCTAATGAGGCTCCAGGAGACTTTTCCGGAAGAAAATAAGCAATGGCGCCTTCTGATTGGTTGAAAACGCTGTCTATCAAATTCACCCAATCAGGAGGCGCCAATGTGTGAGTCAATCAGAAAGGGATACACCCTAAAATCCCACTCTGATTGGACAATGCACCTGTCAATCTTTATTTAAACCAATCACAAGGCGCAGATGCCTTCAGCCAATCACAATGGAATACACCCCCACAGGGTGATTGGTTGGAGCCTCTGCGCATACTGATTGGTTGCACTGACAATAGCCAATCACAATGGAATACACCCTCACATACTGATTGGTGAAGGATTTGCCCATTCTCATTGTCTGCTGTTAATATCAATCAATATCACAGCCAATGGGAAGGTGCAGATGTCTTCACCAATCAGTACGTGGGGGTATATTCCATTGTGATTGGCTGATGGCAATAACGCCTTAGGATTGGTTCAAATAAAGATTGACAGGTGTGTTATCCAATCACAGTTGTATTTTGGGGTGTATACTTTTTTCATTGGTTCACAAATGGGGTCTTCTCATTGGCTGAATTTGATAGACAGCCTTTTCAGCCAATCAAAAGCCGCCATTGCCAATTTTATTCTGGAACACTCCATAGGAAGGTCATTAGCGTCGGAGACATCCGCCATGGGCGGATGTGTGTCGCTTTTTTTTTTTTTTTTTTCATGCTCGGATGCTTCTGGAGAAGACGAGGAGGCCGGAGACATCGCGAAAAGGTAAGTATAATGTATATTGTGTTTATTTAAATTTGGTTTATGTTTACTAATGTAATGTTTTTTTTGCAGGAGTATCGCCGGACAAGACGCAAAGATGAACGATGGAACATGGAGGGCGTGACATGCTGGGACGTGACATGATGGAACGGGACATGCTGGAAAGGTGAGAATAATATTTAGAATATTTAGAATGTTTAGAATGTTTAGGTATTTCATGTAAACGTGTTGTATTAATTTTTTTAATCTTTTTTACCGTAGGTTGCTGATCTGAAGAAACATCTCAAAGGTAAGTGGTCTTAATCATTTTATTGTAGCTTACAATTAGGGTAGCTATATATATATAGATAGCATGTATTGTATATTAGATAGATAGATAGATAGATAGATAGATAGATAGATAGATAGGGGGATGTATTATTAGATAGTACTGTGTATTAGATAGTGGGATGTATATTACATTATATAGTGGCATGTATATTAGATAGTGGCATGTATATTAGATAGGGGTATATTGTATTTAATTGAATTGTTATTACATTAGATATTGGGATGTATATTACATTAGATAGTGGGATGTATATTACATTAGATAGTGGCATGTATATTAGATAGTGGCATCTATATTATATAGTGGCATGTATATTAGATAGGGGTGTATTGCATTGTATTTTATTGTATTTTATTTAATTGTATTGTATTGCATTGTATTTAATTGTGTTGTATTGCATTATATGTAAGTATTATATGTATTTCATTTTCAGGTGTGTCATTTTTTTTAAAAATTGTAGTGGGGGGTTGTAATGTATTTTGTTATTTTCAGTAATGTTCCTTTTTTTATTTTTTGTGACTTAGGTTTTTTTTTTGTTCTGTATTGTACATTTTTTATTTTTGGTGATTTTAGTTTTTCTTATTTTATGTAATGTAGATTTCTGCTTTTTGAGGAATTTAGTTACTTGAGGCACACAGTACACTCACATTGTGTGACAAACAGCATTTCAACACTTTATTATATATTTATTAACTATCATTTATGAATTATTCCTACATGAACTATATTAAATTAAACATTTTTTTTTTAAGTTAATATATTAAATTTAGCTTTTAAAAAAAAAACGTTATCTACATTTTTCTTGTTCTATACATGCTATAAACATTTTAACTTACATCCCATTAAATAAATAGAAACCTTAGTTTGGCTGAATTAAACTACCTCTTAAGAGTCAACATAGCACCTTATTCAATTGCAAGCCCGCGGATTACGTAATACAGGCCGTATGTCTGCAGGCTTGAAATTTGCTAAAATTACAGAGTGATACAATTGAACAAGCCCGCAATTTACGGGCCGAAAGCCTAAACCATAAACCATGCAATCATATGTAGCATTTTAGAGAATGATCATGGTCAGTTAGGCAAGGCTATAACTAACGATTTAGAAACAGCCAATAGTAAATGAGACAATCATCATTAAGTCATGGAGGTTACACGTCAATCAATTAGCGTTTAGACGTCCCATATGTGATCAGACTTGCAATTTGGCAATGTACAAAATATTAAAAATGAATGGTGATACTGTTTCAGTCCATGTGGGTGGCCTGATATGTATTAACTCACTCATTCACAAAATTGATATGACACCGAAATGAAACATAAAAAAAATACATTTCCTACTGCAGATTTGCGAGCTTGAAAATGGTGTGCAATTCATTCTAATGTCTTTCATCACTCTTTCCATATTTTAAAGTGCAGATTTGATTTATTATTTGCATTTTCAGCGCTACAAACAGGTGTTTAACCCCCTTGTGAGTTGTTTCTAGTACTCATAGGATTTTCTTCTACATTTGCCATTAATGGGTGTGATAATATTTGCAGGGTTGAGGAATTGTAGCAATTGAATAGCGATTTGCAATTTTAGCAATTGTAACTTTTGCAGGCTTGAAAGATCCAAGGCTTAGATGGGTTAGGAGTTACAATTTTGACAGCCGCAGTGAGTTTCAGCCTGTAACCTGTAAATTGTTTGCGGCTCGCTAAAAGACGCCAATTGAATAGCAAATTAGTTTACGGGCTCCATTACGGGCCCCAGTAACTTACAATTGCTCAATTGAATAGGGGCCATAGTGTATTGGTGCTGGGAAAACCTGCAAAAACAACTTCCCTAAATGCTTGCAACTCCCATCATGCTTAGGAAACAGATCTTGTTGCAGCCTCCCCCTACCTATAGACTTCAGTCTCTCCTCTCTCACTCTCCTCTCTCAATCACTCACTCTCTCTGGAACTACAATCAAATGCACTGTCTGAAGCTTTGCTGAAGCCTCTCCACTACCTATAGACCTCAGTCTCTCCTCCCTTATTCTCTCTGGAACTACAATCAAATACACTGTCTGAAGCAATGCTGAAGCCTCTCCACTACCTATAGGCCTCAGTCTCTCCTCTCTCACTCTCTTTGGAACTACAATCAAATACACTGTCTAGAGCTTTGCTGAAGCCTCTCCGCTACCTAGAGGCCTCAGTCTCTCCTCTCTCACTCTCTCTGGAACTACAATCGACTACACTGTCTGAAGCTTTGCAGAAGACTCTCCACTACCTATAGGCCTCAGTCTCTCCTCTCTCACTCTCTGGAAATACAATCAAATACACTGTCTGAAGCTTTACTGAAGCCTCTCCACTACCTATAGGCCTCAGTCTCTCCTCTCTCACTCTCTCTGGAACTACAATCAAATACACTGTCGGAAACTTTGCTGAAGGTATCTAAAGTCACTGTGGAGCCATTTCAACTTGTACTATATGTAATATATCAATATTTGTATGAATGTTTATGTGATATAATATCTGATGAGATAGAAATTTTCACTACGCAAATCTATACCTATGCATTTGTCTGAAACCCCCCATACCTTGCCTGCTCCCCCACCCCAAAGCCTGGATTTATTGTTTCTTATCTGTGAAATAACATTTGTCCAGCCTTCTCATATTCTGTTGCAGCCTCTCCACTACCTATAGGCCTCAGTCTCTCCTCTCTCACTCTCTCTGGAACTACAATCACTTCCCACCACCCACCCGCCCCTTGTTTCTCTTGATTTATTGAGTCACTCAAATTTCCTACAGCTGATTAATTAGCAACACCTGCTAACTATACCTAATTAATCTATTACACAATGTTTCCTCATGCCTGTTCCTTCCTCATTACATCCTGTCTTTTCCTCAAGCTCCTCTTCTCAACTTTTCCACATCATGTCTCCAACATAACGATCTCACCTTCCATGCTCTCCTCTCCTCTTTTATGCTCCCATGAGCTACTCTTGTTCCTCCATTCACTATCTCCTCCCCCTTCTAAAGCTCATAAGCAGAAACACTTCTGCAAGTCCAAATCCCATCTCCTCTCCCTCTCTTTCTTTCTTCTGCTGGCTTCTTGGGACATACCTCCTAACACAGGCCCCTCCCACTCTCAAATTATACTATCTGACCACTAGGGGCAGATAACATATTACATACTAGAATCACTTACCAAATTACTTTCTCAGATGCTTTCCTTTTCCTTCTATATGAAAAAAACATTCTAACTTTGCATACCCTCCTACCTAATGAAACTTCACATTCTTCCTGCCCCCTTGCTATTTCTTATCTGCCTCTTCCATCCCCTTTAGATTGTAAGTAGAGAGTTTTCAATCTTGTAGAGTGCTTTGGGAAAAAAATACTTTCTACAAAGATTCTAAGCTCAAAACAGGCCCTCCATTTTTTGCAGTTTGTTAAAATTATATTTTTCCTTGTTCTTTTCCCCTGTATAGCTCTACGAATATGTTGGCGCATTACAAATAGAAGTAATAATAATAATAATCAAGATATTTAGCTTTTACCCACTCCATTAAGAACTATGGGCTCCATTACCATTTTTGTTTGCACTAAATTACAAATCAAGTTGACTCATAAATCACTACCTAGCTATTCCAGTCCCCAGAAAAAGCAGCCCTACAGGAAGGGCACGTAAAGTAGACCATTAAATTCACTCAACGTGTAAAACCGTAGCCCGTAACATAGCCCACAAGCCTTAAGACTATTAAATTGGTTTCTTAAAGCTACCCGCAAATGACCTGCAGGTTACAGGCGGAAAAATCCTATAGGATGTCGAAATCTGAACTCCGTTGCCCCAAATCCTTTAATCTGTCAAGCCCGTAACTGTTACATTCTAAAATCGATATTAAAATTACAATTAATTCACAGATGCCCTTGAGTTCAAGCCCGTAACCTGCAAATGGAGGACAAAATATTACTGCATCCAAATAGGACCCCGAAGGGTTTACAGACAAGTTCTCAACACTGTAAAAGACAATATAAACACACCACTGCAATTTAAATTATGGGGAAACATGGAAAGGCATTACAATTACTTGCACAATAATTCCCAAATAAAAAATATTCATTACAAATTTTTTTTTATTTCATCATATGTTGGAATATTCATGCATATGACAATATGAAAAGCAATGCTGCGACTTGCAGAAAGCAAATAAAGACACACTACCTGATCAAACTACAACATAAAAACATGAAACTAATGCCATATTAACCCTTTCTCACTCACAGAGGCTCTAATGTGGACTCTAAAATATAATTATAATTGCATATACATCTCGCTCATCACATCTACATTGGGAAAACAAATAGTGGACAAATTACACCGCCACATCACATATATCAAGTACCAGGGGAACAATGTATTATTTATTGTTCATTCCTTCAGTTGTTTCTGACTCTCTGTGAACCTAATGACTGCAGTGCATTTAGCTAGGTCTCTGCCTGTGCTGTTCCACAAGGTTTGCAAGCCAAAGATACTGGAATGGGTAGCCAGTTCCTTCTCTAGTGGGCTGTGATTTGTCTGACCTCTCTGCTATCACCTGCCCACCTACAGTGGCCCTAGCTCATGGCTTCATTCATGTACACAAGCCACTTAGCAATCCACAAGGGGATCAGGGGAACATACACCACACTAATGTAAATTGATGAATAGCAACACATAGTTGGAGATCACCCTCTTGGAGATCCCGGGAGAGCAAGAGGCTTGAGGAAAAAAAGAGGATACCTACAGAGGGTAATGTCAAGTCTAGAATAGGCATGATGCATAGCACCTACAAGGGTCACATGTGGTCACTACACCACTGCAACCTGATGAAAAAAGTATAATCAGAAATCACTCCATTTAATTGAAGAAACCATTAATGTGCATAGCACTTACAACTTGTCTAGATCTGCTCAATGTAACAGCTGATTCAACCTATGGACTGTGTAATCCAATCCAGTTTTACACATACAGTGTGGTGACAAAACTAAAATCTGAAAAAAGTTGTCAACTAAACAAGGCGGAGAAGGATTAAATAAAAACAATATTCCAACTCACCTGATCACATCTGAAAGCATTACTATTAGCTAGGTCTCTGGATAATCAGAAATATGGGAAAATACCCATTAATATGCACAGGACACAAAGGTCAGCAGCCAGATTCACTGTTACTTACATCGGACCCAAGGATCTGTTCTCAGACTGCTCTTGAGGTCAGGATCACATGCTTCATTAGTGCATATATCAATGCTGGCTGTCATTAACATGCCATTGTGAGACTTTGCAAGTCCACTGCCATAGCGGTATGAGTCTAAATTTCAGCTAACAACAATCCGGTCTTAGATATCTGGCTATATGATAGCTTTAAGATTGGGGAAGCTACATGTTAAGGGGGAAGGGGGGGGGCTGTCATTGAAGAAATGCCTACCTGAGAGGTGTTGGGAAAACCTTACACCTCATACAATTCCTTTACAATGCTTGCATTTGCAGAAGATGCTTTCATGGATCTGAATTGTACCTAAAAAAATAAAAAAAGACAAAACCTACAAAATAAGGCCTTAAAAATCATAGGGACTACAGCATCTCTTCTCAACAGCACTCCTCAGTGACCATCAATTGGTGACATGTTCAACAGAACCCTACATGTCCACAGAGAAGAGTATCATGACCAATAGATTGTCACTGAGGAGTGCTGTTGAGAAGGCACAAACATATGCGCAGCACCTATGTCCTCCTCCGTCTAGGCATAGGGCCCCAACCCCCATGGCCGGCCACCGTCTCCCTGGTGGTTGTGGTGGAGGCATGGTGGGAGGAGAGGAGGAGCAGGTGGCTGAGGGTTTCCTCTCGGGTGAAGGAGATGGGGCTGGGGACCAGAGTGCGTCTCTTGGCTGCTGTCACTGCCTGGAATGCGCTCTTGTTTACGTTAATCCTTAGCGTGACAGTACGATTTATGTGGTGCCTCCTTTCCACTCTACTGCGCCTTGCCAGGTTGCAAATTACCTCCAGGTGATTGGCGGAGATGCTGGCCTGGATCTCCCGAATACAGTTCACCTGCTGATGCATGAGGGCCAGCATCTCCACCTGGCCTGATGTTGGAGATGGAGGTCCCAAGGAAGGGTCTGGGGCCCGGCTGGAGGGAGTTGCAGTGTCGGTGGTGGTGGTGGCAAGTTTAGCACACTGCTTTGGGTGTGGGTGGGGGGGTGGCTTGCTGCCATCATAATCCCTTGCAATATGCTCAGTCTTTGGAGGAAGATAGTGGAATTGAATCCCAGCGGTGTTGCCTGTGGTCCTTATGGTGACCCCAATAGCCATATGACATCCTCCTCTGAGCCCCTTCTTTCCTCCCCCCATGCGCCAGTACCTGCTGGGAGGGGGCTTGCTCTTCCTCTTCCTGCTCCAATGGAGCCGACGCCCTGCCTCTTGCTTGTCACTGGACATACACCTCCTTGATGCTGAAAGAGAGAAAATAAAGGTATGAGTCATTAGTATGATGAATATTATATTATTTGTTGTGCATTCCTAACTATCTGACATCTAGGCTTAAACCTGGATGATACTCCTAATTGAAAATCAGATTAACTATCATTTGCTAGATGTGATCTGTTCTTTGGCTTTTGGTCTTGATTGTTCTTGGCTCCTAACGTTATATTGATTCCGGCTGTGGTCTGTAACTGCATAGGCTGCAGTGGGCATACTAATACATGTACTATCTGTTGGTTGATTACTGTTGTGCCCAGGAATGAAAGTGATTTGTCAGCTTCATGGATTTAATGATGCATCCATCGCTCCCTTGTTAATTCCATGGAGCTGACATGTCAGTGTCCTTGGTGGTCATCATGTAAATGTGTAGTGTGTGTGATTTACATGTGGTAGCATGTTGGTGTATGTGATATTCACCTGACATGGATTCTGGGTCCTGCTGGGCCACCAGGCCTTAAACTCCAGTGGTGGACACCTGTATTAGAAGGTCCCTGGTGACCCTCTCTCACTCATTATAGGTCACAGTCTGGTCCTTGATCTCGTTAGCAATCATCCTCCTCACCTTGAACCTGATGTCATCGAACCAGTGCTTGACAGACTTCACATTCTTGGTACTGTGCCTACTGCTGTCACCTCAGCCACTACCTCCTTCCATGCCTGAGCCCTAGGCCCTGGCCTAACTTCCCTCCCCTGCAAGAATCATGGGGCGGCCATGGATAGCACCGATGGGGACCACATTCTCCCGGTGCGAGTAATTGTGGGTCCTGGTCTTGCCCATAGCCTCTTGCCCTCCTGACTATGGAGCAGGAACCTTGCCTCCCTGACCAGTCCCTGAGGCCTTTCCCTCCCCCGAACTACCCACCCGCCCTGCGATCAGACCTCTTCCCTTCTGGCCCTCTCCTAAGTGTGCCTGGTGCTAGGAACACCCTGTCACCACCCACCTCCTGCTCTACACTCCCCTCCTCCTCCTCTGCCTCCTGCACCTCCTCCACCTCCTCTTCTTCACCACTCCTACCCGCCTCCTCTTCCTCTCCACCACTGTTCTCCTCCTCCCCACAATTCCTCTTCTCCTACAAACCACCCCCTCCTTCTCCCCACCACTACTCACCATGGCCACCTCTCTTTCCTCTCTCTCCTCCTCGACTCTCCTTTCTCCTACCCCCCACCTCTCCACTCCTCTCCCCTCCTCTCTCCTCCCTCCATATTAATCCCCAACATAATAGAACGACAAATACAAATAAGTGTAACTGTTAATATATGATGGAAATAATGTGTGTATTATGTGTAATTAATTACTGTTGGGGATGGGGTGTGTGTATTGGGTGACCTAGCTCTATATGTCTCTGTGTGTGTTTTTTAAATTATGTGTATTGCAATTATGTGTAATCTGTAAATATGTGTAATCAAGGATGAAGTGTAAAATATTAAATAGTAGAAAATAAATTAACAAAACTGCAAATTACTGCTATTAAATAACTCCTGCTCTCTCTCTCACTCTCAAAAACCACCAACTCCTGGACCTGCGTGCTACTTCGAAAGACAATACAATACAGCCAATGCATGGAAAGGTGGAGCAAACATTTCTAATCTCCCTCTGTTAATCATTTGCAGCTAGACCGCTTTCTATTGACTGAGAGGCTTGTGTCGCAATACGTTATACCGAGATTAGATAGTAACGACGATCACGTCTCGGCCAACCCCTTAACAGCTTGTGTGCGCAGAAAGGGTTTACGGGCTTGTGTTTATGGCCCTTAACTCGCGGCATGGTTCAATATAATAGCTCTGTAATGCAGGCAGATTTTGAAGCTTGCAGGCTTTGTGGGTGTGCTGTTGCCACTACGGACTTGGAATTTATTGGGGCTTTAAAAACATCAGAACACGCAATTTAGGTGTAGCTTTTACATTCAAATATACCCCAAAGCTATTTTAATTCCAAATATGAGTGACATATGTTACCTTCTGAGAAAACATACATACTAAGAAGACACACAAATCTTATGTTAACTCAGTCCTACCATAGAGACATAATAATGACTTTGAAAACAATCATCAAATCGGATGCTAAGATCAGTTTAACATCTTAACTGAGTCTGATATAAGGCTTGATTTTTCATATCTTTCACAATTAAGGGTTTAACACTGCTCCCAACACCCAATATAGTAACATACCACAGAAATCTACTGGATCCCCCAGAATACCCCTACTCCCTATGTGACCAAAACCTACTGTAAATGAGGGAACCCCTGAGATTCCTTTCTCACACACTCTGAGGTTTCCCTCGTGCCATGCTGTAAACCCCGATCTCCACATCTACCAATAACCATTTAACCCCATGGCATGTAATTCTTAACCCCCTGCCTCGGAGGTTCTGTTTTGACCTCTGTGGCAGCTAAAAATTAATCCACATCTCAGGGGTCCCTAACGGACCCTTGTGGCACTTAACATAAACCCCTATACCACAGAGGTTCTTTGAGGATCCTTGTGGCATCTACAGTGGGGGAGAAAAGTATTTGATCCCCCGCTGATTTTGAATGTTTATCCACTGAAATGATCAGTCTATAATTTTAATGGTCAGTGTATTTTAACAGTGAGTGACAGAATAACAAAAAAAAAAAGAACAAGAAAAACGCATATCAAAAAGTTATAATTTTTTCTTAAAGGGCGTGCTCCTTATCTCAGCTTGTTACCTGTATAAAAGACAGCTGTCCACAGTAGCAATTAATCAATCAATCAGATTTCAAACTCTCCCCCATGTCCAAGACGAAAGAGCTGTCCAAGGATGTCAGGGACTATATTGTAGAACTACACAAGGATGGAATGGGCTGCAAGACCATCGCCAAGCATCATGGTGAGAAGTTGACAACAGTTGGTGCGACTATTCTCAAATGTAAGAAACACAAAATAACTGTCAGTCTCCCTCGGTGTGATGCTCCATGCAAGATCTCACCTCATGGAGTTTCAATGATCATGAGAACGGTGAGGAATCAGCCGAGAGCTACACGGGAGGATCTTTTTAATGATCTCAAGGCAGCTGGGACCATAGTCACCAAGAAAACAATAGGTAACACATTACGTCTGTGAAGGACTGAAATCCTGCAGTGTTTGCAAGATCCACTGCTGAAAAAAGCACATGTATAGGCCCGTCTGATGTTTGCCAATGATCATCTGAATGTTTCAGAGGAGAACTGGGTGAAAGTGTTGTGGTCAGATGAGACCAAAATTGAGCTCTTGGGCATGAACTCAACTCGCTGTGTTTGGAGGAGGAGGAATGCTGCCTATAACCCCAAGAACACCATCCCCACCGTCAAACATGGAGGTGGAAACATTATGCTTTGGGGGTGTTTTGTGTTAAGGGGACAACTGCACCGCATCAAAGGAACGATGGAAGGGGCCATGTACCATCAAATCTTGGGCGAGTACCTCCTTCCCTAAGCCAGGGCATTAAAAATGGGTTGATGGGTATTCCAGCATGAAAATGACCCAAAACACACACCCAAGGCAACAAAGGTGTGGCTCAAGAAGAAGCACATTATGGTCCTAGAGTGGCCTAGCCAGTCTCCAGACATTAATCCCATAGAAAATCTGTGGAGGGAGCTGAAGGTTCGCATTGCCAAACATCAGCCTCAAAACCTTAATGACTTGGAGAGGATCTACAAAGAGGAGTGGGACAAAGTCCCTCCTGAGATGTGTGCAAACTTGGTGGCCAACAAGAAACATCTGACCTCTGTGATTGCCAAAGGGGGATTTGTCACCAAGTACTAAGACGGAGGGGTCAAATACTTATTTCCCTCACTGACCTGCAAATCAATTTATAGCTTTTTTGACATGTGTTTTTCTTTTTTTCTTTTGTTCTTTTGTGTTAAAATACACCTACCATTAAAATTATAGACTGATCATTTCTTTGTCAGTGGACAAATCTTCAAAATCATCAGGGGATCAAATACTTTTCCCTCCACTGTAAGTATGAACTATGTCATAGGATAAACAGATTGATAATGTCCATCAAACTGGTCATTCTGATTAATTCAAAAACTTCCAACTGGCTCCCAGTGGTCCTCGTGGCCCTCCGTGGCTGCCATGGCTCCTTGGTAGCCCCTGGGTTTTCTGTGGCCCCCCACAGAACCCCTGTGGCCCCAGTGGAACCTCTGTGGGCCCCTGTGGTCCCTTTTGGCCCACTGTGGCCCTTCACAGCCCCACATATATACATACAGTAAAACCCCTAACTACATACAATTAAACCCCTAACTATATACAATTAATACCCTTAACTACATACATTTAAACCCCTAAATACATGCAATAAAACCCCTAAATACATACAATAAAAAAAAAAATCTCACCTAAAACAATCACCCTCCCTAACCTAGAATAGGGTAAATAAGACCACTTACCTTGTCCAGATGCCCCTCCAGTGACAATGGTTTTCTTGCCTTCATCCCTAGCATAAGGGCCCTTCCTAGATGTCCACAGGTCCAGCACCCCTTGGATAAAAAGAAACATTAAAATTATTCAAAAAATAAAAACAACATATAATGAAATACATTCTAAATAGTACACTTAACTTTCCACAATGCCCCCATCCTCCTTGTAGTCTTCACCGGCAGGGCCCCTCCCCATCGCAAATGAAACTTCTCTTGCATACTCTGATACATTTTTTAAATGGCCCTACTTATTGGCTGAAAATGCTGTCAATCATTTTTCAGCCAATCAGAAAGTGCCAAGGTGAGCCAATCAAAATGGGATACACCTCTATAACACATTCTGATTGGCTGAAGTAACTGTCAGTCAATTCTAATCCAATCAGAAGGTGCCATTGCTTCCAGACCATCAGAATGGGATACACCCCACAGGTTTTTACTGTCTATATTTAGGGGTTTAATTGTATGTACTTAGGGGTATTAATGTATGTAGTTAGGCATAGTAATTGTATGTAATTAGGGGTTTAATTGTATGTAATTAGGGGTTTCACTTTATGTATTTGTTGTTTTTATTGCATGTAATGTATGTTTTTATTTTATGTAATGTAGGTTTTTTATTTTATGTAACTTAGGTGTTTTTATTTTTGGTAATTTTATTTTTTTATTTTCTGTAATGTCCTTTTTTATTTTGTGTAATTAGGTGATTTTTTATTTTCTGTAAATTCTATGTTTTTTATCTTGTGTAATTAGTGGGGTAATAGGGATTTTATTAGGGTGTTAGGTGGATAGTGTAGGGGTTAACAGGGTAGGAGGGGTTTTGGGGCTGAGGTTTACTGGGTACATTTGGGGTTAAAAAGGAACAGTTAGGGTTACATAGGACTAGATGGGATTAAATAGGTCTAGGGGTTAAGTGGTTAGTGATAGGGTTAAATAGGTATGGTGAGGGTTAATTCCTTTATTTAGAGCGCGTCCTTTTAGGACCCGCAGTGGGAAATTTGAATTTTTATATGCAGCTGAGGTCTAGATTGGGATTACCTCAAAGGTTAATGTAGGGACACTGCAGGGGTTCCCATGGTTACCCCCAGCATTGGGGGGAGTAATTTTAGATGCTGCGGGGGTACTTATAGTACCCCTGTGGCCGTTATTGCACAATAGTGTGCCGCAGGCCTTTATAAGGATCCGGGGCGGGACATTTTAATTTTTACATGCAATGGAAGGCCCCATCGGGACCCCTGCTGCATGGGTTGATATGGGGACACTGCGGGGCTCCCGATGGGGACCCCCAGCATTGGTCGTGTTAATTTTAGATTGCTGGGTGTACTTGGAGTGTAAGAGTTATAAATTTATGCGTTATAAGTAGATATATGTATATAAGAATATAGTAATTGCAAACCTTCGTAATTGAAAACCTAAAAAAGAGTTAATTCTGAAGAATCATTAGTTCAGTGCTTTTATTTCAAGGTTTTTGCAAACTTGGTTCTTAGAAAAAACAAGAATACAATTAAACATGTTGTGTATATTTGAGTAGAGATAAAACATTATTGGTTTAAAGGTTAAAATGTGTAGGCCTTGTGTTTGTATTACAAGAAGGAATTTACTGAATAACTAAAATTGTTTGAAAAACCTTGTAACAATACCCTGCTGAGTCTCATAAGAAGGGGTTTACTGATTTGCCAATATTGTTTAAAAAACCTTGTAAAAACTGTCTAAAAAGGTAGTATGTGGAAGAATTCTTCAGATGAATTAAAGAGTTGCTGTTATTCTATCTGTTCACCTCGAAGTTTATATTACACCAAAAATACAGAGTTTTTGTGTCCTATCTTATTCTACTGAGGGCGAGAGCGAGTCAGTGAAAGTGTTTTTTCTTCAACATTTGGCGACCACGAAGGGACCACAACATCTGTCCATAAAACACCCCAAGGTCCTGGAGTTCCTGAAGGAAAGTTTGACAATCAATCAAGGCCTACTAGACCAGAGGTCCACAGAGCCGCCTTGGGAAAGTCTGTTTAGGGATTGTATGGTCAGCATCCCCTCCCGGAGCTCAGTTCCCCGTAAGGAGTGAGACAAAGACATGGCCTAACACAATTAACTGGCTTGATCCTCACCCAAAATCTGGTAGGATTGTATTTTTTTGTTGTTGACAACCAAAGAAAAATGATAATAGATATAGATTAAGGTATTCTGGAGCGGAGCTGTAGCAAGGATGTATAGCATTTGTTGTTGCAAAAGCATTTGAATAGGGCTGGTTAAGAGGAAAAAAGACAGGATAAGAACCTGAAAAATGATAATAAATATAGAATAAGAGAAAGAAATGTAGAATTAGATTAAGAGATATGGAAACCTAGGTAGATTCTGGTGCGGAGCTGTAGCAGGGTTTTATGGCATTTGTTGTTGCAAAAGCATTTGCCTGTGGCTGGTTAAGCGGAAGAAAGAGGGGAATCTGAAAAAGGGCCTGTGTAGGTGTCTGAGAGTTTGTGTGAGTGCATGATTAAAACTCTATGAGCTGTGGTATAAGCACTCTGTTCAAGACGCCCCAAAGAACCCAGTAGAAAAGAGTTCCTGGAAGAAAAAAAAGTACTGAGGGAGTTGATAGCCAATGGGGCAGAGTGTATAGTGCATGGACATAGGCGTTTGTGAGTTTCCCAAAAACCAAGGGTGCGAAAGAGAGACAAAATGTTTAAGCCATGAAATATGTTTCATAAAAAGAATAAGGGGCCTAGCGCTGCCTCTAGTACGATTGATGTGATGATGAATGCATGTCCAGAATGCACTGAGATGTTGAAATAGGCTACTAAAGTGTGAAAAAGTGCACAAAGCAATGTAAAAAAAAACCTTGACCAAGGTGTGGATTGTGGGATGATTCATGTTTAATGATTGAAATGTGGTAGGTCTAGCTTTAATTTAGCTTTTTATAACTATGCGTATATATATTTATACATATTATTTTTGTGAGCTTAATATTATCTGTTTATATGTTTTGTGATGTTTGTCTTGTGTGAATTTTGTCTTTGTGAATGTTATAAGTATATATTAACACCGGTATAAAAATCATATGCATAGATTATCTATTTTGACTGACAGACAGTTTAATAATTTGTTTTTATGAATAATATAGTCCAGAGACTGATCAACTCTGGATGAATATTATAGATTATGTTTATATCCTGTTGGCCATCTTGGATGTTTATGATTGTTGAAATATTTATGGAAACAAAAGAGAAACATAGAGAGCTTTAAACATGTATAATCCAGCACTGACCAGCATAGTTAAATAAATAATAGTTCAGAAATCTTTAATTATGACAGCCTCACAATTAGACAAATGGGGCCTCATTCTATTAACGGCCGTAAAATGGCCGCAAAGCTGCGATTCCTTGCGGCCATCTTCCGGCTCCGTGTAGAGCTACTGCTACCTTGCTATTCAAATGGACGGCACCGCAAGGATATACCCCTTACGGCCGGCCGCACATCATGCAAACGTCCGCAAGCGTTTTCCGGCCGCAAAGTCAGAAAACTGTAAATGCAAATATAAATTCAAGATGGCACTGTAAAGCTCCGTAAATGCTAGCCATCATAATGGGGGACATGGGGGACATGAGGATTAATAGCAACACCCTCTCAAGCTTGCACATCACCCAAATCCGATATATCATTTACGGTTTATTTTCCGTCCCGTAGTCCCGCGGGCTCGTCCTTGTTAAAACCTGTACGGGTTCGGAGGTTGAAGGCCACAAACAAAGCATTGTAGAAGCCAATATATATTCAATCCAGCACTGCAAAGCACTGTAAATGATGGGGAACATAATGGGGGGGCATGAGGATTAATAGCAAAACATTTTCAAGCTTGCACATCGCCAAATTATACTTTGATTTTAAAATCCGTCCAAGTCCCACAGACTTCAATGATCAAGCCTGTAGCTCCTTATTCAAGCCTGTTTGGGCTTGGAGGGCGCATGTCCTCCAAGCCCGTAGCTCGTTATTCAAACCCGTGCGGACTTGCATGATAGATAAAACACGAAGATTGAACATGAAGTTAAATATCTTTATTTCCGGATTTGAGAGTAGGGGAATGTTGAGCTATTAATTCTATAACCAAACATCACTTTCACTTTTAATAAAAGTACAGGATGGCTTTTCTATGCTACGACTTGTAAGTAAGCCCTTTATGACCCGTGGGTCTATTTTACCCATTTACGGACTTGATGGAGGCTAATCCCACAGCCTTTGCGGGTCTGAGGTGCTCCAAGCCCTTGGGACTTTGGCCAAGGACATTTGACATGAATTAAACTAAAAATGAGTTTTAGATTTGAGTGTAGAGGAATGTTGTGCTATGAATGCTAACACATCCAATCACTTTATCGTCTCATCAAAGTGCAGGATGGCTTTATTATGTGCTTAATTGGGTGCTAGCGGGACCTTTTTGGTGCAAGTAAGCTGCGGCTCGGTTTTAGATAATTACGGCCATGACGAGAGGGTTTACATAGCATTTGAATAGCAACCGTGGCTTTCTTGCGGCCGAAACTCTTGCGGCCGTGTAAGATCAAAGGCTTTCCTGCGGCGCGTACGGCCGCAAGGGATAACAGGGCGCCGGCCGCAAGCCTGCCGGAGCCCTCGGCCGCAAGGGAATAGAATAGGCAAATAGCCTGCGGCCTGTCCTTGCGGTCACGTAAATAGAATGAGGCACATGGAATTTAGCTAATTTAATGCAAGAAGCAGAACGTACCTTTCAAAACACCGAAGGGTCTGGACAATTCATAGCCTCAAATGATAATACAACGTTAGCCTCTAAAAAAATGTTAAAAGTCTTAAAGAAACAGATTAGAACAATTTGGGAGCTTTCTAGCATCAAGAATTATTTAAAAAAATAAAATAGTTCCACGTGGCCTAAGGGTTCAACTAGCACCAGCAATGCACTTATTGAGTGAAACATTTGTAACATCTTGGATAGAGATTATACATAAATGTTCTGAAAATCTAATGAAACTGATATTGGAATCAGAATTAAAAAAATCTAGAAGAATTGAATATAAAAGTGAAAGAACAGGAGAAAGCTCTGGAGAAATTCAGAACCGCCCCAGAATATGAGGAACTGAATACAAAACTGGATAACAATATTGAAAGTTTCAAAAAATAATTAATATCTAGAAAACAGCGTAAATTTCAAAGAGACTCTCAGGACTATCATACCGGAAAAGTATATAAATTCTTAAGACCTTCGAACAGAAGAAGTCAAGAGGAAGGTGGAGGAGATCATGGTAGGATACAATTACCAAATTCAAATCCCTCAGGCCCAACAACCAGATCGGCATTTACTTCAAATCAAACTACCTTGGAGCATCATATTTTTTTATCCAAGGGGCACGCTCAAAAGAATTGGCAAGGATCGGGGCAGAGAAATCAAAAATACAACAACAGTTAATAAGGGGGAAAAAATCATAGAGCAATGAATACACGCAGAAAGAATCTAACAGATTGAAAAATTATCTTAAGACACAAATAAAAGGAAAGAGTAACATCAAAAAAGATGGAAAAAGAAAAATAAAGAAAAACAAAGCGAAATTAAGAACTCAATAAAAATATCTGACGAAAAAGATCAAAATATCATTAATCTCTCTGAGCTGTCCCTAAATGAAACACATAGATCCCTTTTAAAGAAAGGACTGTCATTTGTGCCAACAAGTAAATCCAATCTTTTTGACAACATTAAGGATATAAATCTCTTTGTGAGAAAATTAGTATTAAAGAAATGGTTCTTGAATAAAGAAGAACGAGATCTGGGAATGGATAAAGAGCAAATCGAAACCTTTAAGATTTTAATGGATCTTCTCAATGAACAAAGTTTGCCGTTGGAAGAAAGAACTAAAAAAAGAAAGGTAAAAGGAAAAAGTAAATTTACACCTGATCTAACACTATTCAGCAATATTCAATTCTTCCTGGAGATGATGGAGAAAGATCTTAAAAAATATGAAGAGGAAAACACTGATTTAAGAAAAGAACTATATGAAATTCTTAGTTATGCTAAAGAAAGAACACTAATAGATTAACCAACCTTTGATTTTCTCCTACCAAAATACATCACTATTCAAACTTTCTACGCACTCCCAAAGGTACATAAACAATCAAGTCCAGTACCAGGCCGCCTGATAGTGTTGAGTAATAATTGTTTAACAGAAAATATAAGCAAGTACATAGATGACCACATTAAAGAAATGGTGAAGGTTTTGCCCTCATACTTACAAGATACTTTAGATGTACTTAAACAGATGAATGGCATCAGTGTACCTCAAGACTCTCTGCTCATTACCATTGATGTGGAGCAATTATATTCTTCTATACCACATGAAAAAGGCATTAAGGCAGTTGAATATTTGTATGGAAAATCAGAGGGATGAAGAATTTAATGAATTCATTGTAAGACTGCTTAGATTTACTCTAAGTAAAAATAATTTTCTGTTTAACAATCTCTGGTATCAACAGATCAAAGGGACGGCAATGGGGACAGCCTGTGCCCCTAGTTACTCAAATTTGTATTTGGGACACTGGGAAGCCTTGGAGGTGTTTACTGAATCAAAACAAAACCATATAGATAAAGTTATCCTATGGCAACGGTTTATAGATGACGTCTTGTAGTTTTGGCCTGGCTCCCAAAAAGATTTTGAAGACTTCATTAAAGATTTAAATCAAAATAATTGGGGCCTGAAATTTACATATTTTTTTAATAAGAATAAAATTGAGTTTCTTGACTTAATTCTAATGAAAGATGAACAAGGGAATATCCACACCTCAGTGTTTCAAAAACCAACAGCTTCTAATTACTTTTTTGCATTGGTCCAGCCAACATCCTGTACCACTTAAATCAGGTATACCCACGGGACAAAACCTAAGGTTAAAAAGAAATTGTGATAACATAGAGGAATTCAAGAAACAAGCCAAAGATCTAAAAGTGAGGTTTAAGGAAAGAGGATACCCGAATCGGGTCCTAAAAAGTGAAAGGGAAGATCTTATTTACAAGGAGAAAAATTATAAAATTGAAGAACAAGACCAGACAATACGGCTAGTGATGTACTATGGAAGTGACTGGGAACCAATAAAAGAGATTATACAAAAACATTGGAACATTGAGAGACGATATCTCTGAAAAGCCAAGCATAACGTATAAGAGGAATAAGAATATCAAGGATACGCTGGTTAAGAGCTTTTATAACCCAAAGAAACCAAAGAGGACTTGGTTAACAGAAACCAAGGGCCTTTTTAAATGCGGTCATTGTAGAGCCTGCCAGTATATCCAGCCAAGCAAGATCTTTGAGGATATAAATACAGGCAAAAAGTATCCAGTCAAAAATGTCATGAATTGTGAAAGCACCCACGTAATATACGTCATGACGTGCCCGTGTCAGAAATTCTATGTAGGCAAAACATTCCGCCAATTCAAAAGAAGAATACTTGAACATGTGTATTCCCTCAAAAAGGGCCTTGACACTCCTGTTTCAAGACATATGAAATACTTTCATGAAAATAAACCAGAGGCCATGAAATTCCAAGTTTTAGAGAGGCTATGGATTAGTCCAAGAGGAGGTGACACAGATAGAATTCTATTACAAATGGAGAGTAAATGGATATTTTCATTAGATTTCAAATACCTGAAAGGCCTTAATGAAGGTTATTCCTATTCAGCTTTTTTGTAGCTTTAGAATTTTACTCTTAGAGCTATTTCTCAACTTCAGTAATGACCTATATTGTAATACAAAGTCACTACCTTCTTCTATAGAATAATATATTAAATATTCACTTTTATTTTGTTATTTTTTTTAGGTCTCATTATATTTTAGACCCATTTAGATACTGATACATAGCTGTTTTTGCATATCTTACATTTATCACTTGTAGTTATGTGGGAGTTTATATTTGTACTTTTAATTAATTGATTATTATTTAAATGCAACAAATCACTATTTGCACTAATAATCGTATATTATCTTTATATCAAATAGAAAGCATAAACAGCTTCCTTGAAGAAGCTTTGAGAAGTATATATTGTTTAGTGTCCTTTAAGGACATATTTCTATATTTCAAACAATGATATTTACAACACTTTTTTATGAATTATATGTTCCTTATAGGTAACTAGCTGTTAATGTAGAATAAATATAAGCTAATAAGTAAAATCAAAAGCTATATAGATAGATCTCTTGAACAAAGTAAAACGAGATTAAATAAAGATAACACTAAATAAAGTTTGCTTTTTTTAAAGAGGCTAAATAAAGTTCACTGAAATGAACATAACGCTGCGTAGTGACGTCATCGCACATCAGTACGTAACTACGCAAAACCCGGAAGTAACAGGCTTTAAAAGCCAGTGTGAAAGCCAGAGCAGTATAGCCTTAGAAAAAGTCCTGTAAAAGGACGAAACGGACCGTTGACACGTAGTTTTTTCTGTGAAACAGGCGCTTATCTCCGAAATAAGGTTTGAAGGGTATTTTGTCAACTTTTTACAACTTTTCACAAAGGGATAAAAGAAATGTGGAGAAAGGGAACTGAATCGCAAGTATTTCTGTTTGCTGCATGTTATCATCCTCTCATTTACGTGATTTATTTTATTTTTATATCCCTATTATTATTATGTAAATATTTTTTTGCATCAATATATAGTTGTCCTATTGACTGAATAGATTCCCAATTTTTGGGAGATATAGAATGCCTGGGTTCCCACGATACAGTTTGTTTTTCATTCATTTATTGTGTGTAGAGATGTTGCGAATAGTTCGCCGGCGGACTGTTCCCGGCGAACATAGCATGTTCGCGTTCGCGTCGAACAGCGAACATATGCGAGATTCGACCCGCCCCCTATACTTTATTATTGAGCAAACTTTGACCCTGCAACTCACAGTCAGCAGACACATTCCAGCCAATCAGCAGCATACACTCCCTTCCAGAGCCTTCTACCTCATGGACAGCAGCCATTTTGGAATCATAACTAACTTGCAGTCTTACTGAGAGGAGGCTGAGTGTAGGTGCTGCTGATTGAATAGGGAAATCAATAGCTAGGCAAGTTTATTCAGTGTCCAGTGCAGTGCTGAAGGACTCATCAGATCTCTGCTGTAAACACAGCACCCCAAAAATCCCTTTTTAGGGCTATAACATCATTTTTGTTTGTTTGTTTTTTTCTGTCTAATCTAACTTCATTTGCCTGTCTCCCTGCTAGCCCCTGCTAGCAAGTGTGTGTGACAGGCTCACGGCTTATACTGTGTGTGCACAGTGCAACTAATACAATCTTGTTTACTAGTTGTCTACTTTAAAAAAAATAAAACTTTTATTTTGTTAAATCTTAGTTCATTTGCCTGACCGCCAATCTAAGTTCATTTGCCTGACCGCTAGCCAGTGTGTGTGTCAGGCTTACAAGTACTGTGCCAAGTTCAACCAATCCAATCTAGTTGGGGTACCAGCAGTTTATATGTAAAAAAAACAATAATTTTATTTTCTTAAATCTAAGTTCATTTGCCTGACCGCCAATCTACGTTCATTTGCCTGACTGCTAGCCAGTGTGTGTATCAGGCTTACAAGTACTGTGCCAAGTTCTCAGAGAGCATGTTGTGTGCATGCTTGAGCTCTAAACAAAAGGCTTTTTAGGGTCTTAGTCCCTCAAATACAAGTTTTATTTTAACACCTTTCTGTTTATAAGCACTTTGTGCACGGTGTTGTTCATTTTTGGGAGTTTTTGTGGTATATTTCTTAGTTTAATTTAAGTTTTAGTTTTCTGGGAGTCAGGCCCAGCTCTCTATCCCAGGAGAGTGAGCTGTCTCCTGGATACTTTGCCACATCCCTCCCTTAGCACTTCACCTTCACTCCTGGAGCTTTTTTTACTTTGACTTTTGTAAAATGTTTTTCAGGTTTTGTTAAAGTTTTGTTTGTTTGGTGTTGGGTTTTATCAGATGGAGGCATGTGGGCGTTACCGGATGTGCACACGTGAGCTGAGGCTCGTGTAGTCCGATGGAGGAGCCCACGCCGAAAATGTGATAATCCCTAAAACCTACCCCTCATCCTACCCCATGGCGAATCTCTTGCACCGGACCCCTCACCTTACCCTATGGTGACTCCCTTGCACCGGACCCCTCACCTTACCTCATGGTGACTCCCTTGCACCGGACTCGCGATTGTGGACAAGGGGATGGCTGTGTAGACTTTTGGGACGGCTCAGGCAGGGGTGAGTGGACGGCGCTGAAGCAGCATCGGAAGTCCAAGCGTCCATAATCCCGAAACTCCTTTCTATACCTCCCTAAGCTTTTTGGGCGGGCGAATGCTGCGGGGATGACAGCGCTCAGAAGCCTCTAACACCTGCGTCTCAGCCCTGCGCAGGCCCCCCCTATTGAAAGTCCCGGGACCAGGTGAAGCACAGGAGTCGGGTGCAGCGGGGAATTGGAGCTGGAAACTACAGCTAGAGAGGTGCTAGATTGAAGATCTGGGAAGAAAGGATCTTCCATTGCCCAAACTCCCGCGTCTCAACCCTGAGCAGGACGCTATATTGAAAGTCCCGTGAGTAGGTGAAGCACAGGAGGTGGTTGCAGCGGGGAGTCAGAGCGGGTAATACCGGCTGGAATGGTGCTAGATTGAGGGCCTGAAAAAAAAAAAAAGGGGGAAAAAAAAAAGAAAAAAAGATCTGTTACAGCCCAGGGATCGGACACCCCAGACCTCCTACTGTCGCCGCTCCAGTTGGGAGCTGAAACCATCACCTGAGGTCGGGTAAGGCTTTAGTAGAGCACCCTTTTATGTATAAAGTGTGAAACATTGTTGTGCTGCCCTGGAGCAATTATTGCAAAGTTGAGTATAAGTCCCGCAGAGACTCTATGGTATGTCTACTCGGTTAAGCCATGGACTAAAACTCTATGGGCACAAATGACCCCATAAGTCACAACGGGGTCTTGGTCTGAGGGGGAAGGGAAAAGAAAAAGGAAGAAAAAGGGGAAAAGGGAAAGGAAAAAAGGGGGAGTGCAATAGACTTAACCAAGCATTCTTAGAGCTTTATTTATACAAAGGCTGGACTCCAAAGGGGGTAATTTTTCCTTCTTTGTTCTACATAAGTAGCAATATCGATAAAGACACAAGGAACAAAGGAATAAAGAGAAGACTAGGTCCCTCAACTCATTAAAGGTAGACCCTAGTAATTAAAAAGAAAACAACCTGACTCACTTCTCTAAATACCCACAATTGGAATATAAGTCATGGTACAGATAAAAAAGGGGAAGAAAACTACCAACTAAAAGACTCTGGCCAGGCCCACTTATATAAACAACTGGATTTGAAAAATGCCCCAGTCTACATCATCCTATCTCCTTTGAGTTACATAAGCTACTTGAGTCTTGGAAAAACGAATAAAATGCCTCCAAAACACAAAAATAAGGACAAAGCAAGATCACGCCTAAATCCAAACTATTTTTCTCGCCCAAAATGGCGTTAAAAACTACGGAGCTGTCCCTACTGGCGTCCCCAATAAGTGACAAATCAATAGAGGCCAATGGAGAAAACATGGGTGACATTCTTCCAGATATAAATACAGTAAATTTGGAAGATGAAATCCTTACTGTGGGTAAACTGGAAAAAATTCTAGAGAAATTCCAAAATAAATTCCTTGATGAATTTAAAAACCAAATTCTATCAAACTTCAAGACAACACAAGAAAACACAGCTAAAATAGTAGAATTAGAAAGCACCTGTAAATTAATTAAAAAAGAACAATCCGTTTCCAAAGAAACCATCAAAATAATGGACGCGAGAATAAAAGTTTTGGAAAATAAGGTGGACTCACTTGAAGATCGATCAAGAATTAATAATCTGAAAATACGAGGCATTGACGAAAAAGTCTCCAATGATGAACTGGATCAATACCTTACTAAATTTTTTTCTTATTTAGTGCCGGACTCTGTAGATATTAAATTTAAGTTTGATGCGGCTCACAGGCTTCCTAAGCCAAAAAATATTGATGCAGATTCCCCTAGAGATATAATGGTAAAAATCCATCATTTGCCATTAAAAAATCAAATAATAAGAGCTGGCTTTGGCAAAACAGGTTTTGACACCCCGTATTCGAATATTAAATCTCCTCCTCTACGAGAAATAAAAGAAAACTATTTCTCCCGATTACACAGAAATTGAGGGGAAAAGAAATTCCATATAAATGGGTCTTCCCCATAGGTCTCTCAATATTTAGAGACAATAGATGGTATAAAATTACATCATTCAAAGAGGGTGAAGATATACTTAGTAAATGGGGTTTGTGAAATTACATCCCTACTCTTATCTGGTGGTCGGTGGATTCCCATAATTGGAAATGTTTTTTTTTGGGTTTTTTTTTGTCGTTTAGATGTCATAAGGGATATTATAGCCTTAAAGACATTTAAGACATTGGAGATTTATACTGTTTCTCCCTTTTAAGAAACGCACAGCACTTTGAAAGGAATGCACTTTAAGATTTTGTTAAATTCCAAAAGTGTTTAATATTTTATTTTGCCTCTTTGAGAAAGAAATGTAGAGTATACGGGTAATTAATGCACTTTATAATTTATTATGCAACATGAGGAATTAAGGAGGTACAGGTTTTACTCTCAGGTGTATTTAAGACATTGGAGATTTATACTGTTTCTCCCTTTTAAAAAACCCACAGCACTTTGAAAGGAATGCACTTTAAGATTATCATGTAATGAAAGAGCTAATGATGAAATTTGATTAATATATAGCTGTCTCACTAAAATAACAAGTTGTTGAGCAACATTAGATTTTTTCTTTTTTTTTTTTTTTTTGGAACACATAGATTATTTATAAAATTTTGTTGCACTGGAAAGAGTCACAAATTAAACGCTATGTAACTAGCACACTTAGGATTTTCAGGGACGAGCCAAGTAAATAGGCAAGTTCTATGGATGGCCCTAATAATAGAGGAAAAGAGGGAAAGAAAAAGGGGAGAAAAGAAAAAAAAGAAGAAAGAATGGAAAAATAATTTTAAAAAGATCACATAAAACCAATTAATGGTTAGTATCACAGGTGGGCAACACAACCAAAATGGGTTTCTAGAATAGAGTTATTAAATGAACTAATCGATAAGAGTGAGAAAAATAAAATAAGACTACAAATGTGAGCATAATTAAACTTCTTGACAATTTAGTACAAATATCAACAAACACATCTATCTCTTGATATAATTTAAAAGTTAAAACGACTCATGAAGGAAAGGGGAAGGAAAGAAGGGGAAAGGGCAGGGGGGGAAAGAAAAGTAGGAAGAGTAAAAAGGGAAAAAAGGAGGAGAAGGGGGGAAAGGAGGGAGGAGACAAGGAGAGAAAGGGGAAAGAAGAAAGGAAAGGGGAGAAGGTATATAAAAGAAAGTGGAAGTAAGATAAGAAGAAGAAGGGGAGGACAAGGGGAAGAAAGAAGGGGCAAAAGGATAGTAAGGGACGAGAGAAGAGAGGGTTATAATCACTACAGGAAAAAAATAAAGAGAAATAATGCTTGGAAAGAGATGGTCAAAAGAAAGGGGGGAGGACGGAAAAGAAAGGAAAGAAGGAAAAGGAAAAAAAAAAGAGAAAGAGGAAAGTGGTTAAGAAAGGAGGCAGGGGAAAAGAGAAAGAAAGAGAGGGGTATCTAGACATAATAAAGTTTCAAGTGCGTGGGAATAATCTCCATGGAGGACTGTACATATCTCAACACTGTGTACGCCCAAGGTTTATTGACCGAATTTCATCCCATTCTAAAGGGGTGACGTTTGAATGTATGCAATAGACCTCTACGGTTTTAGGAGAGAATGTAGTAAGTCTGGTAGTGTGATTATAGCCGGGAAGTGTGGGGGGATGGGAAGAGGAGAGGATTCAGAGAGGGGGGGGGGGTACGATGGGGTTGAAAATAGTGAGTTACAACGTTAGGGGCCTAAATTATCCATCCAAAAGAGCCTCCATTGCTAGAATGTTGATTAAAACTAGCCCAGATATTGTTTTAATACAAGAATCCCATTGGGACAAGAGTAATACTCCACATTTGGCCAAATAAAAATTTCCACATGTATTTAATGCTTGCCCAAAAAAAAACTCAGGAGGAGTGGTAATGATGTTTAACAAAAATGTAAGACTAAAAGAAGAAGTAGTGGTCTTGGACGACAGTGGTCGGTATATTATTTGGGTAGGGGAGATAAATGGCCAACAATTATCAATAGTAAATGTATATGCCCCAAATAACAATCAAAACTCTTTTCTGAAGGGTGTACTAAAAAAACTGGATAAGATCGCTCTAGGAGGTCTAATTTTGGGCGGAGACTTCAATATGACTCCGGACCCCCAGATAGATAGAAGTTATAAAAAATCACCTAAAAACTACAAGTACATAGAAAAAACATCTCAGGACTTCTCTAAACTTCTGGTGAGACACCACTTGTACGATACATGGCGCCTCTTAAATACAACTGAGAGAGATTATACATACTATTCTGGTTCTCATAAGATGTATTCAAGAATTGATAACATCCTAGTGAGCGAGTCTTTATTAAACACAATTAAATCAGCAAAAATTGGATTAATAACCATCTCGGACCATGCTCCAATTACCCTCCTATTACAGGAAACAAGAATTGCTTACTCCGGTAGGGCATGGAGAATGGACGATAAAATTATGGAAGACAAGGATAGATTAAATGTTATTAGAGCGGAAATTAAAACATTTTTAGAAATTAATATGGGCTCAGTACCCTCGAACATAACAATTTGGAATGCATTGAAAGCATACATAAGAGGCATTGTTATCAAGTTAAAAAGTATTTGGGTCAAATTAATAAGAAATGAAATTAATAAAATAAACCAAAAACGCTCAGACAATTGTTTGTGGCGTTTACAACAAAGATCCTTTCACTTTGATAATCGAATAGGGAGAGATCTTGCTAATAAAATCAAAAAGCAATACCACCAAAAACAAAATATCCTCTATCTGGAAAATCGGGGTAAAATTTTTTTTAAGCCTAAAGAAATTACAGACTTATTTGCCAAATTTTATCAATCCTTGTATAATTTAAGCTCGGAAGATAACTTTATAACTCCAAATTCAAAAGATATAACATGATTCTTAGACCAAATCTATTTTCCGATAATCTCAAAGGCAGACAAGGAGGCACTAAACAGCCCAATAACAGAGGCAGAAATTAGTCGAGTCATCAAGAACTTAAAAAATCATACAGCACCAGGCCCAGACGGCTTCTCTACAGCCTATTATAAAAAACTAATGGAAGGTTTAATGCCAATTATAGCATCATCATTTAATGAAATTAAAACTACAGGAAAGTTTCCTCCAGAGATGCTTAGAGCAAATATAATAACCATCACAAAACAAAACAAGGAAGCACATACTTGTAAAGACTTTAGACCAATCTCGCTTATGAATATTGACACCAAAATATATGCCAAAGTTTTGGCCTTAAGACTTACAGAAATCTCCAAAACATTAATAACGTCTGATCAAACAGGTTTTGTCCAAGAGAGGCAGGGCTCCGATAACTCCCATAAATTGATTCACTTAATCAATTTAGCGAAGAACAAAGGCACTCCCACTCTATTCCTATCAATGGACGCTGAGAAAGCATTCGATAGGGTAGGGTGGGATTTTATGATGCAGACCCTCCTTAGATATGGGTTTGAAGCCTTCGCATCGAAGGCAATAGCGGCCTTATACAATGCCCCTTCGGCATCTGTATTGGGCAAGGGGGTACAATCAGATTATTTTGGGATAACAAATGGTACCCGTAAAGGGTGTCCGCTGTCTCCCATTCTATTTGCCTTGATTCTAGAACCTTTAGCTATAGCAATTCGGGCTTCTGCAAAGTTCAAAGGAATTAGAATAGGCAAAAATGAATATAAGATCTCTCTCTTTGCGGACGATGTAGTGGTCTATATGGAGCATCCACATATATCTATGACAGCGCTGATGGAAATTATCGCTAAATATAGCAAAGTGTCGAATTATAAATTAAATATAGAAAAGTCCGAAGCCTTGAGCATTAATATTCTAGAAAAAGACGAAGAGTTCCTTTTGGACAAATACCAGCTAGCCCATACAAAAGGTTTTACACATTTAGGTATTAAGTTTAGCCTAGACCTGAGAAGCATCCTAGATTTAAACTTGAATAACCTATATAAAACATCTAAAGATCTTATTGAGAACTGGCCGGGCAATCAAATCTCATTCTCCAGCAGAATCACATCTGTCAAAATGTCCTTTCTACCCAAGCTCAACTATGTGTTAAGATCATTCCCTTTTCCAATTACAAGCCAATGGTTGGCCAAATTCCAGAGGCTGATAGATAGATATATTAACAAAAAGGGTCAGATTAGAGTGAAAAAGGAAATAATGAGTAGAAAATTTATAAAAGGAGGCATAGCATACCCAATGGTTTCTCACTACCAGGAAGCAATTAAATTAGCGCAATATATAAAGTGGAGTCAACATCTCGCTAGTCATACCGAAAATCAGGTGTTGAGCGATATGCTTACCACCACTGATCTCAACGCTCTTTTATATTCTCCAAAATCAGCTATACCTTATATCGACCCCAATGCAACTGTTTTGATTGAAATGGTAAAAGAGTGGATAAAAATGAATAAGAAATTTAAACTCTTAGAGAGTTACAGTGAACTTACCCCTCTGACAACAATAGCATGTTTAAATCATATTTTCCTAGAACCAGAATGGAAAGATAAAGTAATATATCTATTGGGTCACATTGTAGATAAACATAAAGGTAAAATACTAGATTATAATATGCTAAAAAAGAAATATAACATCTCAACTAAATTATGGTTCACTTTATATAAATTAACACAAGTTCTGAAACAAAGAATTAAAGTTAATAATTCACTTAGCTCAAACAATTTGGAAACATAGATATCGTCTCAAAATTTTAAACACCTGATATCAAAGTGTAGTGAGATAATCCACACTCAAACACAGAGGGATATAACCAAACCGATGGAACTCTGGGCCAAAGACATGCACATACGGGTATCCAAAGACTCATGGCAACAAGCTTTAAAATCTTTAAATAGGTTTGTGAAAAATGCAAACCAAAGAGAAATCCAATTTAAAATCCTTAATAGATGGTATTGGGTCCCCGTTAAAATATATTCCATATCATTCAACCCAGAAACCAAACTATGTTGGAGGAATTGCGGGAATCCAGCAGATATGTTCCATATATGGTGGAATTGCCCTACATCTCTCTCCCTTTGGGAAGATTGTTTTGAATACGTATCCAACATACTTAAGATAGACATCAAAGCTGAACCACAGACGGCATTGTTTAACTTGTTTCCTGTTAAAATGGTAACAAAAAATATAGGGTTCATGACCCAAATTTTTCAAGTTGTTAAAACCGTAATTGCAAGAAATTGGAAGAAAGAACTTCTTCCTAAACTAGCTGAAATCCTGACTATGGTGGGGAAAAATCGGGAATTAGAGAGAGACTTCAACACCACATTGCAGTTAAAACAAGACCCCGCAAAATGGATTATTTGGGATACCACTTTCAACTAAAACCCTTGCGTTGCTATCTCACTCGCCCACCAGATCTCCCTCTTTGGGACAACTCCTCCTTACCCTTCCCTCCCCCCCACGCCCTTACCTGGCTAGAATGAATGAAGTATGTTAATGAAGATGCCGGGTGAATGAATGAGAATTAGAGAGGAATCCTAATGGGATGATTTCCCCACGACAATGAAACTCCCAATCTATGACCCAAAAAGGAGAGGAAAAACCAAATATAATAAACAAGCTATAGCGGCTCATACACTTGATATATAGATTTATTTAATGATTTTTCCAAGACACAAACATAAAAAAAAAAAAAAAAAAAACTGAAGGCAAGGCCTCTACTAGCGTATTTTAGGAAGACAGTTCTCTTTGCTACTTAGATATATTCTTAGCAACACACGGGGCTTATTAGGGAACAAGAAGGTGGAAGCCGGGCAGTCTGGGGTCGATAAGGGCTGGGAAGGGAGATAAAGTTGAACAGAGTTTCAACATATGAGGGATTTCGTCCAGTTGTGACCAAATTAGTAATTCTAGGGTTAAATAAGTTATAAAGGATACCTTTGTTTA
The DNA here is from genome assembly GCA_027410445.1 of Discoglossus pictus. Lineage (NCBI taxonomy): Eukaryota > Metazoa > Chordata > Amphibia > Anura > Alytidae > Discoglossus > Discoglossus pictus. The sequence goes on along the minus strand of CM050166.1, from coordinate 224,808,361 downwards.
GAGGTTACTCGGCACACAGGATATGATTGTGATTGTGAAATGTATTGCTTTTTGTAACCTATGAATATTATGTATATCTGTTAATAAAAAAAAAAAAAAAAAAGGTAGTGTGTCTTTAATTGCTTTCTGCATGTTGCAGTATGGCTTTTCATATTGGCATATGCATGACCATTCCAACAGATGATGAAGTAAAAAAATTTTAAATGCATATTTTTTTGGGGGGGGATTATTGTGCAAGTAATTGTAATGTCTTTCCATGCCTTCACCATATTTTAAAGTTCAGTGGTAAGTTTATATTTTCTTTTACAGTGTTGAGAACTTGTCTGTAAACACTTTGCAGGTCCTATTTGGAGGCCATAATATTTTTGCCTCTATTTGCGGATCACGGGTTTGATCGCTAGGGCGTCATTGGGAATTTGTAGCAATTTAATAGCAATTGGTGAATGTAACAGTTACGGGCGTGACAGAACAAGGGATTTCCGGCAAAGGAGTTCAGATTTCAACATCCTGTAGGGTTTTTCTGCCTGAAACCCGCAGATCGTTTGCGGGTAGCTTTAAGAGGCAAATTTAATAGCCGTAAGTCTTGCGGGCTCCGTTAAGGACTATGGTGTCATGATTTGTTTAAGGACTCATATTATGTCAGTAATTTATGAATATGTCCAAGGGAGCATGACATTGTTACATTGTGATTATGTGTTATTGTGTGGTTATATGTTGCCTGTACATGGTTATTATGTAGCCTAGTTATAATATATTATAAGAGGGAAAATGTTATATAGAACATATATGGAATTGGTAGAAATGCTCTGCATAGAAGTTAGCTGCAGATCATTGCACACTCACAAATACAGACCTTGGGTCAAGACAATTGCATGTACTTCAAGTAATCCTAAGCAACACTTGAGTTTAACATAAACGTTTGTTCACTAGATATCTGGTGAATTTGATCCCAAGAGCTTTGATAGCCCAAGGTTGCAAGCCAGATGGGCTGACATCACTCATACACAAATGTACACAAGGGTGTGGTATTGTAGAGGATAAATATGTTGTTTTGATCATTCAATAAAGGTTGAGAGATAGTTTTCACATAAACAAGGTGTGAGACTATTTCTGTGTGTTGTATCCTGACTTGGGGAGTGGTCTTGCCATGGGCCACTAATTAACCTGGATCCAGTATTCTCTGCATGTACCTTTTGGGCCTTGACCTCTTCAGAAGCCATCTTTTGTGCCACAGAGAATAGGAACTACATGATTCTGGGGTAGGTTTAAACCAGGTTCATATCAAGTCCCCTTGAAGAAGCACATCGTGACATTTGGCTGGCAGTGGTGGAATCTCTGTAAAAAACACAGAAGGATGGCAGCTTATGAAGAGATGTCTGCAGCAGAGGAGGAGGAAGTGTCCAGACGGTACCAAAGATGGATGGAGATAATGCGTGCAGGTTTAACTAAGGATCAGCAGAGGGAACTCCGGATACAGATCACACAGGAGGTACAGGAGAAGTGGAGATGGGCAAGCAATGGCCGTGTCTCAGCTCCTGTAGAGGGGAAGTGCTTATCCCCAGTAGAGACAGAAAATTTCTGGTGACTGGAAAGGACTGTAGAGGAATGGGCCTTCTAAATAAATGGATGGCATTCCTGGGACTATGGCCAGGTCACGAGCTAAGGGAATGGCTGGAAGAATTAGTATGTGAGTATGTGGGTAGGACCTGTTGGGATACCTCATCATTTTTCATTGGGCTGGAAGAGGCACTTTGGGACATAGTACATGGAGATCCGGACTGTGGCTTGGGGACAGAGAAAAGACAGCTGTGTCTGATTACCAAGCACTGTCACATGGTGGTACTGGAGACAGGCTGTCAGACAGCTAACCTACTTTGGCCTTTGTTCCAGCAGGAGCTACAGCTGGAGGTGGATTATATAGACTTACTGGATGAAGCATTCCTGGATGGTTGTTGGCCAACCAGCTGGGAGGGCTCATGCTAGTCAGGCATGGAACAGAACAACCTAACAGGTACTACAGAGACCCAGCTAAATATTGCTAAGGCTGGGTCAGAAAATACATGTATGGACTGTAAGGAGAATTTTGATATCCATGATTCTCAAAATAACAAGGATGCCGGAATCCATGGGGTTGACTGAGAAGAGGAAGAACCGGTCCCTATCTTTAGGGGGCTGAGTCTCACCCAGTTAGAGGAATGGGGACAGGGGCAAACCACAGCAGTGCCAGGCCCAGGGGAAGAACTGAGGAAAAGCTACTCTGCTCCAAGAGTAAGAGAAGAACCTAATGAGCACTGGGCCCTACCAATTGACTGTGGAAATAGTGGAGAGGTTCCTTGGATGACCATTGTCCAGGAGCCAGCCACAGACCCTGGAGGAGAAACAGAAAGTAGCCCTGCTCTTCAGCCTAAACAAGAGGCAGCAGCAGCTGCTTCTCAAGGGCTGTCTGTAACTACACACCAGGCAGCCTCAGATGGAGAGAGTATGTAGGTTCCATCTGAGGATCCAGAGACCAAAGAGCCAGAGGGTACCCCAGATTGTGGTTTGTCTCCTGGTCTCCCTACAATGACTCCCCTTCAGCTGCCCAAAGACACTGGCTGTGTACCTGTAACCCTGGAAAGAAGGGGGCACTGGCCAGGCTTGGTGGGAGAGAGGTTGGCTTCTGAACCCCAATGGCTTGTTTTAGAACTGCCCATTAATCCAGCATGGATCCCACCAGTGAATGCAACAAACCCATGTTGCAACTCCAGCATCCCAGTTTATTCAGGAGAAAGTTCAGGCCTGACAAAGGGAACCTTGTACTCTTCAATTTTACCCATGGGACTGAGTGCTGATCCAGAATCGGCAGGACAGGAGGTCTCCCTAGCCTGGAAGGAGAGGGCTTTGCTGTATAAGGATCCTCCCAAGTTTATGCTGGACTTACTAGCTGGGATGTACTGTTTTCCCTGGACTACCTTGAAGGGTCCTCCATGTCAGTTGTCTTATAAGTCTCCCCAGGGGCTTGGGAAAGTCACTAGGCCACTGGGAAGGAGAGAGTATTCACACTGGACAGGGGGAGGCAGGGTAACCAGAGAGCCACTGAGGCTATCACATGGATGGACTTTCCAGACAGGAGGACAAGTAAAAGCAGTATAGCTAGAGAATTATCTATCAGGATGATCCTCTATGCTATACTAGAAAGGAAGGGGGAGAAGTTGTCATGATTTAATTGTTTAAGGACCCATATTATGTCAGTAATTTATGAATATGTCCAAGGGATCATGAAATTGTTACATTGGCATTATGTGTTATTATGTGATTATATGTTGCCTGTACATGGTTTTTATGTAGCCTAGTTATAATATATTATAAGAGGGAAAATGTTATATAGAACATATATGGAATTGGTAGAAATGCTCTGCATAGAAGTTAGCTGCAGATCATTGCACACTCACAAATACAGACCTTGGGTCAAGACAATTGCATGTACTTCAAGTAATCCTAAGCAAACACTTGAGTTTAACATAAACGTTTGTTCACTAGATATTTGATGAATTTGATCCCAAGAGCTTTGATAGCCCAAGGTTGCAAGCCAGATTGGCTGACATCACACATACACAAATGTAAACCAGGGTATGGTATTGGAGAGGATAAATATGTTGTTTTGATCATACAATAAAGGTTGAGAGATAGTTTTCACATAAACAAGGTGTGAGACTATTTCTGTGTGACATCGTGACATATGGTTTTACACGTTTGGGGGATTTAAAGGGTCACTCAAGGTATCACATTGCAAAAAGAGAGACACAGAATAAATATTTTACTGTTAAACTCTGCAAAAGCCGGTTTCTTGTAGCAGCTGTCTCATCAGAAACCTTATTAATTTGATCAACTGGCAACATAATGCAGCTTATTGACTGTATGTATTCATTCTCATTGTATATGTAGCTTCTTTTGGGAGGGCTTCAAGAGCTATAAAGCAACAAACACAAATTTCTACAGAAAATTCCTTCATCCTCATTGGCTATGTAGCTTCTTTTTGGAGGGCTTCAATGGCTATAAAGCAACTAAAAAAAATCCTACAGATAATTCCTGACCATTTAAAAAAAGTTAAACAACTTTTATGCATTTTGTAAAGCCTCTATTTGATAATGAACAGCGTGAACAGCAGTTTTGTGAGTTTCATGCCTTTTTAACAAAGTAAAATCAGCACAACTTATAGAGCAATTATTGCCAATCTGAAATAGAAAAATACTAACTCATTTAAGGCATTTGCTGTATTTTATCAATAATCCATGTCCACTGTTAGTACAGTTAATTATGTTTAATTTTAAGGATTGATGGATTTACATATATTTATTTCCTAAATGTAGAACTTTGGCAGCCAATGTAACACTGCCTATTTCCTCAGGTTGAATACTTTACTTCTCCTTTTTCTCTCAAGGAAAAAACTTGTATTATAACATCTGAGACATGCATTGTTGGGTGAGTTGGCTTAGATCTCAATTACATCACATACGTAAAAACACTTGCAAAGTTCATTTAGCTTAGCCAACATTTTCACAGGCAAATTAACAATGCTATTTCATGCCCCTTGCTATATGACACACATTTGTTATGTTCACATAGACAGGGGTGTTTAACATTTAAAAATGTAGCTAATGGATCGAGTTTTACAGGCAAATACAAACACTAAATGATAATACGATTATGACAAGTCTATTCTTAATACATGTTATTTTTCATCCACAGATCCAGAACAGAGGAGTACAACCAACCCTGCCCAGAGCAGCAGAGGAAGAAGAACCACTCTCTCCAATGTCTGAACCCGCACAGGAGGACATTGACATTCTGCCATTCAGATAACCAAGCAAATGACCATTTGTTTTGAAGCAGTGGAGGCTTTTGACAGGAACTGCCTGCAAGAGATAAAACAGTTCATGAGGAGGCACATAAGGCAGCAAATTCCAGTCACAGAGAGAAATGCTGAATGCTTATGTGATGAAGGATGCCCATGCTGTTGAGGAACAGCCAGAAGGCACATTACACTGCATCAGCCTGCAGCAACCACTCTACCTCCACCAACAGCTCATATTAGGTCATGTATCAGGGGGAGGCTTGCAAAAAAAGTGTGAGTAAGGAAAAGGGTTGCCGTTGTCGTTATTTGATTTTTATTTCCTTACAGGTAGATCTAAAATAGAACATTACAGTGTATTGATCTTCTAATGCTGTACACGTAGTGATGTCGCGAACATCAAATTTTCGGTTCGCGACCCGCGGACACGAATTCCATCAAATGTTCGGGAACGGGTGAACATCGGCGAACCGCCATAGACTTCAATGGGCCGGCGAATTTCAAAACCCACAGGGACTCTTTCTGGCCACAATAGTGATGGGAAAGTTGTTTCAACAGGACTAACACCTGGACTGTGGCATGCCGGAGGGGGATCCATGGCAAAACTCCCACAGAAAATTACATAGTTGATGCAGAGTCTGGTTTTAAGCCATAAAGGGCATAAATCACCTAACATTCCTAAATTCCATTCCTAAATTGTTTGGAATAACATGCTTTAAAACATCAGGTATGATGTTGTATCGATCAGGTAGTGTAAGGGTTATACCCGCTTCACAGTAACAGACCAATATCCCCGTTTAATGCACCGCAAACAACCGCAAACAGTCCCTTTGCACAAACACAAACTTCTCATTTGCACAAGGTTGGATACCAAGCAAGCCATGTCCCGTTCCTTGTCCTCACTGATGTCATTGAAGGTCTCTTCCTCCACCCAGCCACCAAGGGTCCCCGAAAGATGACAACAAGCCCCCTGGGACGCCTGCTGTGTTTGGTCTTCCACCTCCTCAAAGCCACCTTCCTCCTCTGACTCCTCTTCTTCAGACTCCCAGAGTCTGGGGGCTTCCACTGCCCAGCATGGAAGATTATACACAGGTCAGAGTCTGGGGGCTTCCACTGCCCAGCATGGAATATTATACACAGGTCAGAGTCTGGGGGCTTCCACTGCCCAGCATGGAATATTATACACAAGTCAGATCTGGGGGCTTCCACTGCCCAGCATGGAATATTATACACAGGTCGGAGTCTGGGGGCTTCCACTGCCCAGCATGGAATATTATACACAGGTCAGAGTCTGGGGGTTTCCACTGCACAGCATGGAAGATTATACGTGTTGCTTTATTTTTCATTACATGCTGTACGCCTTCTAAAATAAAATAATTAAAATGCAAAAATTAGGTATTGTTGCAGCGACCAGAAAAATTGATGTTAGTTTGCCAGGCAGACAGTGCCCTAAAACATTGCGTCTTGAACCCTAGTCGGTGGCGGATAAGTCAAGCAAGTCATCCGGCATTCAGGGATAAATACAGCAGCGTATGGACCATTATTAGCTCAAGGCAGCTCATCTATCAGGCCTTTTTTAATCAAATGTATCGCCCACTGTCAGTCCCTTCGGGATCCATCCCTCATTCATCTTAATAAAGGTGAGGTAATCTAGACTTTTTTGACCTAGGCGACTTCTCTTATTAGTGAAAAAACCTCCTGCTGCACTGAAGGTCCTTTCTGACAGGACACTTGAAGCGGGGCAGGACAGAAGTTCTATGGCAAATTGGGATAGCTCAGGCCACAGGGCAAGCGTGCACACCCAGTAGTCAAGGGGTTCATCGCTCCTCATAGTGTCGATATCTGAAGTTATGGTGAGTGTTATGAACAGAAGGGCCCACTGGACTATTTGGGGTTCATCAGTTATTATATGTGTGGTTAGAAGGTACTAACAATTTGCTTAACATTTATATCATGGATGTAATAAGTGCATGTGGTGCTGTAATTGGCTAACATTGCAAAACTGTATCTGGGTTAGAAATGGGATAGTGGAATTTATATGGCCCTGCGATCGTGTGAAGGCTCTGGCTTTATTCATGAAAGGGGTAACTAGTTTTATGGCTCTGTAAGAGGAGAAACAAAAGGTGTAATTAGAAGAAAGTCAGATGCCACTCTACATCAGGAAATCATGTGGGTGAGGGGGAATAGCAAGCTATTTGCCTAGGAGGATGGGCTAGAACTGGGGGCAGTCTTTGGTGTTTTGTGTCATCTTTCTGTTTTTTTATTTTATATATCTTTGTAACAATAAAGAAGTGGGCAGTCTGACTTTGGACTCACTAAACATAGGTGGTGTCAGAGTCTGCTTGTACTAATCCAAGGTACATGGGTGTGATTCTTAGATCCTAAGAATAGGGGTCTGAGGTGCATGTCTCTGCAGTAATGATGCAGTCATCTGAAGTGTCTGCTGGTGTTGAGATCTGAACAGAAAGTTGCGACCGTGGAGAGAGAGAGATTTGGGGTGAGCGTGGTTGGTCCCCCAAATTGGCCGGTCGTGACAGCGAGGTAGTCTGTTACCTGATGGTCGATTCGTTCTCTGAGGGTAGACCCCGAAGGGCTGTGGCAATGCATAGGACTTAAAAAGCTCTGCATGTCCTCCATCAACACGTCTGTAAAGCGTCCTCTCCTTGCCGGCGCGGTGGTGGGAGGAGGAGGATTATGTTCACCTCTTCCGCTGATAGATTGCCTTTGTGCTGTGGCATCACCCTTAAACGCAGTGTAAAGCATACTTTTTAATTTATTTTGGTAGTGCTGCATCCTTTCCGACTTGTGGTAATTCGGTAACATTTCAGGCACTTTCTGCTTATACCGGAGGTCTAGTAGCGTGGACACTCAGTACAGGTCGTTCTCATTCATCCTTTTTATACGAGGGTCCCTCAACAGGCACGACAGCAAGAAAGACCATTTTTGCACAAGGTTTGATGCCGAGCTAGTCATGTCCCGTTCCTCGTCCTCAGTGATCTCACTGAAGGTATGTTCTTCCCCCCAGCCACGTACAACACCACTGGTACCAGATAGGTGACAACGAGCACCCTGGGATGCCTGTTGTGGCTGGTCTTCCTCCTCCTCCTCAAAGCCACATTCCTCCTCTGACTCCTCTTCCTCACAATCCTCTTCCAGCGTTGCCGCAGGTCCAGCAAGCGATGCTGATAATGCAGTTTCTGGCGGTGATGGTGACCACAACTCTTCCTCTTCCTTTTCAAGCTCATCTATGGCTTGATCCAGCACTCTTCGCAGGGCACGCTCCAGGAAGAAAACAAATGGTATGATGTAGCTGTTGGTGCCCTGGGTGCGACTGAACAGGTTTGTCACCTCCTCAAAAGGACGCATAAGCCTACAGGCAATAAGCATTAGCGTCTAGTAACGTGGCAAAAAAATCACCAGCTCCGCAGAGGCTGTCCTAGCACCCCGGTCATACAAATACTCGTTAACGGCCTTTTCTTGTTGGAGCAGGCGGTCGAACATTAGGAGTGTTAAATTCCAACATGTCGGCCTGTCTAAAATCAAGCGCCTCGCTGGCATGTTGTTTCGCCGCTGGATATCTGTAAAGTGCGCCATGGCCGTGTAGGAACACCTGAAATGGGCACACACCTTCCTGGCCTGCTTCAGGACGTCCTGTAAGCCTGGGTGCTTATGCACAAAGCGTTGTACAATCAGATTACACACATGTGCCATGCACGGCACATGTGTCAACTTGCCCAAATTCAATGCCGCCAACAAATTTCTTCCGTTGTTATAAACCACTTTGCCGATCTCCAGTTGGTGCGGAGTCAGCCACTGTTCCACCTGTGCGTTCAGGAGTGCTGGTCCAGTGTGACTCTCTGCTTTCAGGGAAGTCAACCCCAAGACGGCGTGACACTGCTGTATCTGGGATGTGGAATAGTACCTGTGGAGCTGGGGGGTTGTAGTTGATGTGGAGCAAGACATAGCAGCAGCAGAAGAGGACTCAGCTGAGGAGGTTACGGAAGAGGATGGAGTAGGAGGGGTAAAGGAGGTGGCAGCAGGCCTGCCTGCAAGTCGTGGCGGTGTCACCAACTCCTCTGCAGAGCCACGTATTCCATGCTTGGCAGCCGTCACCAGGTTTACCCAATGCACAGAGTAGGTGATATACCTGACCTGACCATGCTTTGCAGACCAGGTATCCGTGGTCAGATGGACCCATGCCCCAACACTGTGTGCCAGAGATGCCATTAATTCCTTTTGCACAATTGAGTACAGGTTGGGGATTGTGTTTTGTGCAATGAAATTTCGTCCGGGTACCTTCCACTGCGGTGTCCCAATAGCTCCTCCAGCTTGTATGGTAAAAGCTGGCGGGCTATGAGTTCAGACAAGCCAGCTGTCAGTTGCCGGGCCAGGGGGTGACTTTGTGACATTGGCTTCTTACGCTCAAACATGTCCTTGACAGACACCTGACTGTAGGCAGATGAGCAGGGACTGTTCAGGGCGAGACACGGAGTGGCGGATGGTTGAGAGGGGGCAAGCAGGGCAGCAGTGGTTGACGTGGCTGAAGATGCTGGACCAGGAGGAGGATGGTGGCTTTGACTTTGTGTGCTGCTTGTACTCATGTGTTGATACCATAGGCGTTTGTGATGTGACATCATGTGCCTTTGCAAAGAAGTTGTACCTAGGTGGGTGTTGGACTTCCCACGACTCTTTTCGCACAGGTTTGCAAATGGCATCACTGTTGTCACAGGCAGACACACGAAAAAATGCGTGCAAGCTACTGTGACACCAGATATGAGTGTCACTGGGCACTGGCAAAAGTTGGCAGACTAGATGCAATAGGTCTCACACACACGCCTTTAGGCAGGCTACTGATATTCAATCTTTCCCTCTTCCGTTTTGTTTCCAGATAAGTCCAATAGCCGTGCTCAGTTACTATACTAACAGTAAAGAGAGATATACCAATATGCAAATGTCTCTAATAACATTGATTCTGATTCTTTGTATTACCGTCAGTAACTGTACAAGACATATAGCATTGCTTTTTTTTTTTTTTTTATCTGGCTCTGTTCCTTTAAGAAAGCTGTTACCATATCATTCAGCATTTCAGTCCACCATGTGCAGTATCCCAAAAAATAAAAATCCATCCACTCACCATTATAGTCCTTTCCTTTTACAGTTTCTTGCTTATGTCTGGATATGTTTTTAAGATACAGGAGTTCCCTTTATGATATGTGTTCAGGCATAGAGTATCATATACAGCGTATTTTGTTATAATGGGAGTGCCCCAGGGACTAATATCAATCCCATTACTCACCCCCCGCTGCCTTCCTCAGCCTGCCAGCCACCTGATGTCTCACAGTGTGAGTCCTGAGTCACTAGAGTTTGTTGCTCCACTTGATAGTGCTATTAGATGTTGCACACTGGAGATCCCAGCTCCTCTTTCTCCCGGACCTGAAGATTCACTGAGATGGTATTCTGGGCTATGTTAGCCCCCTTCATTTGGTACTCCTGCTCCTGAGTGGTGAGTGGGGGCTATACAATTTCGCCTGAGGCTGAAAGTCCTCTCAAGTAACGTTGCTTTTTTATCTGGTTCTGTTTCTTTAAGAAAGCTGTTACCAAATCAGTCAGCATTTCAATCAGCCAAGTGAAGTATCCCAGAAAATGAGAAGCCACTCTCACCATTATAGTCCTTTCCTTCTACAGTTTCTTGCTTTTGTCTGAATATATTTTTTAAGATACAGGAGTTTCCTTTATAATATGTGTTTAGGCATAAAATAAATACAGCGTATTTTGTTATAATGGGAGTGCCCCAGGGACTAATATCAATCCCATCACTCACCCCCCCGCTGCTTTCCTCAGCCAGTCAGCCATCTGATGTCTCACAGTGTGAGTTCTGAGTCTCCAGAGTTTATTCTTTCTCCCAGACCTGCAGATTCACTGTGATGGTATTCTGGGCTATATTAGCCCCCTTCGTTTGGTGCTCTTGCTCCTGAGTGGTGAGTGGGGGCTATGCAATTTCACCTGAGGTTGAAAGGGCTAAGGGGATTTTATAATTCCTCTCTCTCAGGTGCCTGTTACCTCAGGCAGGAGAGTAGCTGCCTCCATTTACCTCCAGCTGCTATTCGCAGCAAACTACATCACTTCCGGTCTCCGCCCCGATGCAATAGGTCTCACACACACGCCTTTAGGCAGGCTACTGATATTCAATCGATTACAGTAAAAAAAGGGTTGTTTTATTTCACTGCACACTCCAGTGGCACTAGATATGAGTGTCACTGCGCACTGGCAAAAGTTGGCAGACTAGATGCAATAGGCCTCACACACACGCCTGTAGGCAGGCTACTGATATTCAATCGATTACAGTAAAAAAAAAAGTTTTTTTTTTATTTCACTGCACACTATGGTGGCACTAGATATGAGTGTCACTAGGCACTGGCAAAAGTTGGCAGACTAGATGCAATAGGCCTCACACACATGCTAGCAGGCTGGCAAATGCAATTAGATTACACAGAAAAAAGTAATAAGATAAAATAAAAATGGCTTTTTGGGTTGCTGTCCTTGCAGCAGATATCAAAGGAGTCCTTCAGGTGTGTAGTTAAAGCTAAATACACAGCCTGGCTATCTATTTCCCTATAAAATAAAGAGCAGGTATAATATATCTCCTCTCTCCACGAATGCAGCTACAGAATGATTAAAAAATGGAGGCTGTCATACAGATGGAAGGCTCTGGAAGGGAGTGTATGCTGCTGATTGGCTGGAATGTGTCTGCTGACTGTGATGTGCAGGGTCAAAGTTTCCTCAATGATAAAGAATAGGGGGCAGACTGAAAAGCGCATATGTTCGCCGTTTGTGCCGAACGCGAACATGCGAAAATCGCTGCGAATAGTTCTCCGGCGAACTGTTCGGGACATCACTATGTACAAGTCATGCTCTAAATGAACCATGTGCGGAGCACACATGCAACAAGCATGTACATAACCAAATATGGTCTATGTACACATCTTACATATCTACATTTCAAATATCAGTGGAGGACACAATGAATACATTGTTTAATTACGGTAATAATATTTACCATAATAATTTAAGATTTAATTGCCTCCTAATATGGTCACAGCAACGAGAAAGGCTTAATGATATCCTCTTGAAACACAGGCATAGCTTTAATAGGATAAAGAGAATAGGAAGACAATAGTTTGTCATCCAGTTATCTTGAAATATCCCTGAATCAAATAATACACAAACATATATTACAATTGCCTAATTAATGAAAGACAAATTTTAATTTAGCAATGACATGCTTGATAACTCCTATATTTATTTAAATGTATAATTAAAGTATTATATTGGTTCATGTGATATTTATGTAACTATACCTAAGATAAATCCTTCTGGGCTATCCAAATTCTGAAACTTCATCTTTGTGGATCTGTTTTTCGGGTCTATTTATAGGAGGTACAATCTAATTGAGAGCGACCAATAGGATAGTGGCTAATCATCAAAAAAAATAAAATAGTAACTGCATTAAAGGACAACATGAATTCAATCTGTGTAAGTAAATATCCGACTTTTTTCCTGTAACTATTTCACATACATATATTTAGTTTGTCATGAAATTAGTTTAACTTTTCTAATACATGTACGAGTTAATAGAGGACAGAAAAAGCGATTGTTTTGTTATGGTGCACTCCATGAGAATCCAATGTTACTTCAGCAGCAAAACATTAAAACGTAGCATTAATTTATTTATCAAGTTAAAACCTATGTACAAAAATAAAAACTAAAACAAGACATCACGTGGCCCATGTCGGATGTATCTGGGATAAGGAATATGAAAGTGCTCTAGTGCTATAGTGCACAAAAAGGAGGCAAGGTGCTTGAAAAGTGAAAGGCAGGAATTAATATTATGCTCAAAAAGTGCTGGTGGAGTCCTGATTTGCCAATTATAGAAGTGCTTGATATAGCTACTCAAATTAATAAAAATGTGTTAAATATAACATCCAATACTTTTATATCGAGATAAAATTAGCACCAAGTTATAGAGGACCTCCTTATAGCTAAACTCTCTTGCTGGTTATCCCATTATAAAACGCCTGTTTACCACCTCCTATGTAACCCTCTAAAAATAAGTCTGTGACTATATAATAACACTCAGGGGTATATGACAAGCATAGGGTGATGGCCATAGGGGAATCAGCTAGTGTCTGAAGCTAAGGAGATGCTAGATGCGTGTACTGCCTGGCGTCCTATAGTGATGTCATCAGGCTGAGATGTGTAGACGTGGACAATGTGGCGTCAAACCCGACGGACCTTTCCTATTTTCATCAGGGGTTACCGATAGGCCTGCTGGCCTCAGTATTTATGCATTTTAGTTACCATAGTAATATAAAAACAATACGATAATGTGCACTAAAAGAAAAATATATTGCTCAATATAATCAGAGGGCAAAGGGTTAAATAGTGGGTTCTATATGTGACAAAGGGAAGACATATACCTGGTGAAGATAAAGAGATAAAGAGAGTCATGATACGCATCAATTGAAAGTGATGGTTGGCAGTGTACTTATAGACCATAAAAGGATATGTGTATAATGCACTAAAATAAAATTAATGTCTTTATCAGACAGATGTCATATGATGTCCACTTGTGCTGTGAAAAGTCTTAAATATGCAATATATGTATTCTTGTTAATCAGACACATAATAGTAAATGTCAAAAATATGATGACACTCCTAGATGACATTAGGATAACATGGAGAATGTATAAATACCTATTCAGAATGGGATGCCAATGCATTAGTTACCATCTAACAAGCAATTGCTTATGTTAATCGAACATTATTGGTCAAACCATAAGATAGGTGAATAGATGAATCATTGTCTATGACTGATAAATATAAAAATATAAAAATTGCAATGATAGAGTGAGATAATATAATCATCCCTCTTATAGATCTTAAAGTATTATTGTCACTAGAGGATTTATCTAACTATGATTTGATCATTGCAGCTCCAAACGAACCTGCCTATTATCATAATTCATACTTTCCAACCCTTTCTATATGTCTTATTTGATGTTTATAAAAAAAGGGGACATAAATTATCTAGTGTGATAACACTAAATATATTAGGTCATGGAATCACATTGGCAATAATACTGTTAAGTTGCAAGAAAGTAGGCCTAGGTCCACCTATTTCACATAAATATCAAGTCTCATTGGACAAGTGTTAAACACAAAAAAATCCCATATGTATGGTGAGATCTGATCCTTATATTATAGGGTCTGATATAAAAAAACACTAAAAAAATGTTTATAAGATATTCTAAATTGGATATAATATGAAGCTGTTATATGAAAGGGGAAAAGGTAAAACCTTCATTAAGGCCTATAGTTTTTTTAGTTTTCAGGGTGTAAATCCATTGAGCTTCCTTCTGAAGGAGTGCCTTGTCACTATCACCTCTTCTAATTGTTTTGGGAATACTATCAATGGCTATAAATGTTATAACAGTCAGATTTCCTTTATGTTTGTTGTTGACATGATCCGCCACTGGTGTGTCATAACCTAGCGTGATGCTATAGACATGCTCCAAGACTCTTCCTCGGAATTCCCTACACGTTTTTCCAACGTACCTCATACCACATTTGCAAAGCATCAGGTACACCACCCCTTCTGACTTCGTATTTTTTTCAAAAGCTGGGAAGTACTTAGAAGTTTTAAAATACTTGCATGCTTTGCATTGTAGACATTTATAACATCCTATGGTATTGTTTAGCCAGTTGTACTGATGTTTCCTTTTTATTTCCAAGTGGATGTGTGACAGCATGTCCCTTAGGTTTGTTGACCTCCTGCTGGTTATTTGTGCATGTTTACTTAGGTACGGTCATAGGTCTTCATTATCAAGTAGAATTGGCCAATGATTACTAAACATTTGTTTCAATTCATGCCAAGGACCTTGCGAGTCACTGTAGCAAACTAAATTAATATTCTTCTTTAATGTTTAATAACCTATAAGCCTTACAAAGAAGCCTAAATAAGCATACCAAAAGTGGTAGACACAAAACAGGATTGTACCAAAACTCACACAAACACATAGCAAACTAAATTACCGGTAATATTCTTCTTTAATGTTTAAGAACCTATAAGGCTTACAAAGAAGCCTAAATAAGCATACCAAAAGTGGTAGACACAATACAGGATTGTACCAAAACTCACAGAAACAAATAGCAAAGTAAATTAATATTATTATTTACTGTTTACCAAGCTATAACACTTACAAACAAGTCTACATTTGTATACCAAAAGTGGTGGACACAAAACAGTATAATGCTAAAAACATTGCAATCATATCCAAAATAAGAACAACATTAATAATAACAGTATAATTTTTTTTTTACTGGAATATACAAATACATTTAAATTATTTTTAAAAGGTTGCACAAAAAAAAGCATAGCACAAAAATTCACCATAACAGATACAATACACCAAAATAATGACATTTTTGCTTTATTACAAATACATTCAAATCAAATAATATTTTCATTTATCTTTTACAACAGATACTGCGTGAAGACAATCGGACGAGGACTTTCACCAGAGGACCAGACCATCGGACAAGGACTTTCACCAGAGGACCAGACCATTGCACGAGGACTTTCAACAGAGGACCACACCATCGGACGAGGACTTTAAACAGAGGACCAACAAACATTCTGATTGAAATCACACTTCAACCAAGGTACAGTATAATAAGTAAAAAATGAGAAAACTAAATAAACATGTTTGATCTGCATCCGTGTCAACAGAAAAAAAAAAAAAAGCACTAACTATGTCCCTTATTCAATTGCAATTTGCACAATTAAGTGCATGTCTAAATAACCACATCACTTTTTTTTTAAAGAAGTTTTTAGTTGGTAAACATCTGAACCTACTTTTCCAAACTACAAAAATTTTAAGACAAACATAAGATCCTACAATAGTGCCATATCCTTTGCATCTATGGGGGCAACATTAGCTGCTAATGTACCAGGATATGGTCCTTACTGTTTTAAAGTCCAAGGACAAATTTATCATGGGACTTCCCATTTACATCCAGAGGAAGGAGAGCAAAGAATATTTGATCAACTATATGTCCTAGATACAATGGAAGCTGTTGACCAACGTATGCAGATGGAAGAAAATAAAAAATGCTTACCCAGTGTTTTTATAGAGCTAAATAACATTATGGACAATAACCCCTACAGTAAAGCTTATAAAAAATTAGCAGAAGTAGAAAATGAACAACTACTTCATGCACAAAGACATCAATTACCAATGCCAAAGGTTAATATGGTGCTTAAAACAGACAGACATACTGATAAACGTCATTATAACTTGCCAACATCAAATGAGGTTGCAATGGTTTTTCAAAATGATGAAGGAGAACCACCATTTTAAAGAGACATTAGAATATATCCCAGAAATGAGGAGCAACCATTCATTAATATGAGTATCTTAAGTCCAAACTTAGATCCAATGACATATCCCATTTATTTCCCACACGGAGAGGCAGGTTGGCAACCAAAATTAACACTTCCAAGTTACCCAAATGCTAAAGCCAGAATCCGAAATAATGTTTCTATGCTTGAATTTAAAGTAGCTCAAATTGCCATTCGAAATACATTTAATCCAATTTTATGTGGTGGAAAACTAACACAACAATGGATTATTGATTCCTATTTGCAAGTTGAGGCCAATAATTTAAACTTTATAAAATATCAACAAGATAAACTACGTGTAGAACAATATTCGGGACTAATGGACTATGTTGCTGACGTGGTTTCAAGCAGAGACATGACAGCTGGCAAAGCCATCATTTTCCCATCTTCCTTTCAAGGATCTCCTCGAAATATGAGAGAAAGATACAATGATGCTATGGCTATTGTCACCAAATTTGGCAAACCCGATTTATTTCTTACATTTACATGTAATCCACAATGGCCAGAAATTACACAAAATTTACTTCTTGGATAAAGTGCTTCCGATAGACCAGATTTAGTAGCCAGAGTTTTTAAGATTAAATTAAATGAATTAATACGTGACATCACTATAAGTCACTTATTTGGAAAATGTCTTGCTTATGTATATACCATTGAATTTCAAAAAAGAGGACTTCCACATGCACATCTTCTGATAATACTTCAAGAAAAAGATAAATTAGATACTTCTGACAAAGTGGATGCAGTCATTGTTGATGAACTACCAGATCCAGAACTATATGGTAGACTATATGAGATTGTTACTCATCGCATAATTCATGGACCCTGTGGTGAACTTAATCCACAATCACCATGTATGGAAAATAATAAATGATCCAAATAATTGTAAGATTATAGAGACAAAACCTATGCCAATTGTGATGCCTATCCACTTTATAAAAGAAGAGAAGGAGATAGTGCCATTATTCGTGGAAAAAAAGTTGACAATAGATATGTAGTACCCTACAATCCCCATTTACTCATGAAGTACAATGCCCACATCAACGTAGAAGCCTGCACTTCCATCAAATCCATTAAATATATCTATAATTATATTTACAAAGGCTACGATGCAGCTACTGTAGTCGTCAAAAGTTCAGACAACCCTGAAAGTAGTGAGTTAGTACATGATGAACTTTCATCTCATGTAGATGCTCGCTATGTCAGTGCGCCAGAAGCTATGTGGCGGCTTTTAAAATTTGAAATGCATGATAGATCACATGCAGTATATAGATTAGCAGTACATTTGCCACAAAGACATTTAGTGTATTTCCATGCTGGAAATTAAATGAATGCATTGGCCCAAAGTGAAGATCATCACAATACACTAACTCCATGGTTTGAATTAAATTCCACAGATTCAGAAGCAACACAATTCTTATATATTGAAATTCCATATCACTATGTTTTTGTGAATGGATTATGGAGACCGAGAAAAAGCAGAGGCAATAAAATAATCCCAAGAATTTACACAGTCAGTCCAAGAGATGTTGAACGTTTTTGATTACGGATATTACTTTTAAATGTTCCTGGAGCACAAAGTTTTGAACACTTAAGAACTGTTAATGACATTGTATATGAATCCTTCCATTTAGCTCCAAGACATAGAAACTTACTAGCTGATGATACAGAATGGGAAAGATGTTTAGAAGAAGCAGCACAATGTCAATTGCCACGCCAGATGAGAGAACAATTTGCATTTATTTGTATCTTCTCAAATACTCCAAATGCATTAGCTTTGTGGGAGAGATTTAAAAGTAATATGGCTGAAGACTTTATGCGAAGATACAATGAACCCATTGTACACCTAAAAGCGTTAATGGAAGTCCAAGAAGTATTTTTAACTCATGGATTAAGTTGTGACATAAACTTTGAAGACTATGACATTCAACTACAAGCAGAAAGAACAGAAGAAAGACTTGCAACTTTAAATACCTTACAATTGCAAGCATTTAATGCCATTAAAAATGCAATAGATGATGACATGGTGACAGAGCGTTATTTCTATCTTGATGGACCTGGCGGATCAGGAAAAACCTATCTATATAATTTATTAATGAGTTCGATACAAGCACAAGGTCAAATAGCAATGGCGTTTTCCACTACTGGAATTGCTGCACTTTTGTTAGAAGGTGGAAGAACTGTTCATAGTAGATTTAAACTGCCAGTGCATATTTTAGAAACTTCTGTGTCAGATATTAGCATGACATCATTACAAGCAAAGAAATTGAACAAATGTAAATTAATTATAATAGATGAGGCCACAATGATGTCATGCTATGCCCTCTAATGTATTGACCGTTTGCTTTGTGAAGTAATGGATAATACTTTTCCATTTGGTGGAAAGGTAATGTTGTTAGGTGGCGATTTTAGACAAACATTACCTGTCGTTGTACATGGAAATCGAACTGACATTATCGAAACCTGTATAAAGTCAAGCACACTGTGGAAACATTTTACCCATCTTCAACTGCAACAAAATATGAGATCAGAAGGCCAAATTGATTTCAATGATTGGCTTATTAAAATTGGAGAAGGCAGAACAGAAAAAATACCACATTTACCGGACGACACTGTAGAGATCCCACCTCACATGATTTGTCACCAAAATATTATATCGGCTATATTTGAAGGTAGCATAAATAACCAGGAATATTCCGAGCTTGCCAACCAAGTCATACTAACGTGTAAAAATAAGGATGCATTAATCCTCAATAATGAAATCTTTAAAAAAAATAATGCACCACAAAGAAATTATCACAGTGCTGATTCTGTACTTGCTGATGACAATGAAAGTCAGGCTAACTTTTCTACTGAATTCATAAACTCACTTACTCCTTCTGGTATGCCACCACATATTTTGCAGCTAAAGAAAGGTGCAATTATCATGTTACTGCGAAATATGAACCCCAAAAAAGGCCTATGCAATGGGACAAGACTAATTGCTCAACAATTAAAGGACCATTTTATAGATGCTGAAATTTTAACTGGTACCCATAAAGGAGAGAGAGTTTTCATACCAAGAATAGATTTAGCATCAAAGTGAAAAGTATGCTCCCTTTTATACTTCAAAAAAGACAATTTCCCATTATTATGACATTTGCCATGACCATTAATAAATCACAAGGTCAAATGTTAAAATCTGTGGGTATTTTCTTGGAAGAACCAGTATTTGCACATGGTCAATTGTACGTTGCGTTGTCACTGTGCAAAAATCCACAGGCTGTTAAAGTTTACATTTCAAAGAATGAAAGTCAAGGTGATTTATTAGAAGATGGACGTATTTTTACTAAAAACATTGTCTACTATGAAGTACTATAACTTTTCAGTAAAGAAATAAAACCCATGCAAAACAAATTTAAATGCATTCAAAAATACAAAACAATAAACATTTCAGTCATAATTCATGGAAGTACTGTTTATGGATGATTCGCCTCACAAAATACTTGCCTTGCATTTTTTTGACAAATTATGTTAAAATGTTAATTAACTATGTTACTGTTTCTAATGTTACAAGTTTGAAAACAATATTTTCAAGTTCTTTATTTCAACATATTACAAAGTTCATGTTAACAGCTCAACCACGTTTTAAGTCACAATGTAAATATTGTCTGGTATCTTAAGATTACTCCCTGGATTAATGTTTATCGCCAGTTCATGGGGTCAGTAAGGAATTAATTTAATTGGGTACATTTTAAGGAGAGTTTTTACTGTTTGCCTTCCTCAGCATTCAATGTATATTGAAGTTAACAATTATTCTGATAAAAATTGCATGTTAATACTGATTAGTTTAAAGTTCAACTGTTCAAAAGTTAATACTTTTAATACAAAATTATGTTTAAATATTAATTCACTATGTTACTGTTTATAATGTTCCAAGATGTAAAAATGTTTTTTCAAGTTTCTTAGTTACACAGATAAGAAACTTCAAGTTAAAAAAATATTATCTCAAGTTTCTGACTTAAACATATTACAAAGTTCGTGTTAAAATTTGGTACGTTTAAAGGAGGGTTTTTAATGTTTGTCTTACTCTGGATTAAATGTATATTGAAGTTAACAATTCTTCAGATAGAAATTGCATGTTAAAAAAACATTACCTCAAGTTTACAATACTGATTAGTTTAAAGTTCAACTGTTTTTACATTCAACTGTTAATACTTTTAATTAGAGATGTCGCGAATAGTTCGCCGGCGGATTGTTCCCGGCGAACATAGCATGTTCGCATTCGCGGCAAACAGCGAATATATGCGAGATTCGACCCGCCCCCAATACTTGATCATTGAGCAAACTTTGACCCTGCATGTCACAGTCAGCAGACACATTCCAGCCAATCAGCAGCATACACTCCCTTCCACACCCTTCAACCTCATGGACAGCAGCCATTTTGGAATCAGAACTAACTTGCAGTCTTACTGAGAGGAGGTAGACTGTAGGTGATACTGCATCAATAGGGAAAACCATAGCTAGGCAAGTTTATTCAGTGTCCAGTGCAGTGCTGAAGGACTCATCAGATATCTGCTGTAAACACAGCACCCCAAAAAGCCCTTTTTAGGGCTATAACATCATTTTTTTCCGTTTTATTTCTGTGTAATCTAACTTAATTTGCCTGTCTCCCTGCTAGCCCCTGCTTGTATTCTGTGTAATCTAACTTCATTTGCCTGTCTCCCTGCTAGCCCCTGCTTGTAAGTGTGTGTGTCAGGCTCACAGCTTATACTGTGTGTGCACAACGCATACAATATAATATTGTTTACTAGTTGTCTACTTTTAAAAAACCCAAACTTTTTTTTTCTTAAATCTAAGTGCATTTGCCTGACTGTCAATCAAAGTTCATTTGCTTGACCGCTACCCATAGTGTGTGTCAGGCTTACAAGTACTGTGCCAAGAGGTTGTGTGCATGCTTGAGCTCCAAACAAAAGGCTTTTTAGGGTCTTAGTCCCTCAAATACAAGTTTTATTTTAACACCTTTCTGTTTATAAGCACTTTGTGCACGGTGTTATTCATTTTTGGGAGTTTTTGTGGTTTTTTTTCTTAGTTTAATTTAAGTTTTAGTTTTCTGGGGGTCAGGCTCAACTCTCTATCCCAGGAGAGTGAGCTGTCTCCTGGATACTTTGCCACACCCCTCCCTTAGCACTTCACCTGCAGCTCCTGGAGCTTTTTTTTTTTACTTTGACTTTTTTTTAAAAAGATTTTCAGGTTTTGTTAAAGTTTTGTTTGTTTGGTGTTGGGTTTTATGTTTTGGGGGGAGAGAAGACAAGTAACATCTTTGTAGGCAGTGGGGGGAAAAGAATTTGAAGTTTTGTTTAAAAGGCATTTTTTAACATCTGACACAGAGACACAGAGGGGTTAAAAAGCCTCTGTGTTCTCTGTGTTGTTGCAATTAGCAACACCTTGCAACAGGCCATTAACCCTTCCACTGCCAAGCATCATCTCTCTCTCTCCCTTAGTTTTGTCTCCCTTAGTTTTGTCTTTTTGTTTCTTTTTCACACTTTTATATTTTTAAAAAAAGAAAACAGTAAAAAAATCATAAAACAAAAAATAAAAATAAATAAAACAAATAATCTAAAAAAAAAAAAGGGTCTAAACATGAGGGATAAGACCACTAAGAAGCCTCAGGGGTCAAAAGGGGGAATAATGGCCCCTGAAAATCCTAGCTGCAGCACTGCACAGCATAGGCCCCAGGCAGATAAGGCAGCCCCAGCTCCTGGTGGTTCTGCCAGCAGACCTACCCCTGTGGCTAATACCTGGTCACAGGTGGTTTCTGCTGGCCCCAGTAATACCACCGCTGGGGCTGAGGGGCAGATCACCAGGAAGCATGGGGTTAAATGTCAGATGTCTGGGGTCTACAGCATTGATATCTATCTGCGTGCTGCAGCTAATGTCATCAGCCCCTCTGTTATAGTAGCAGCCAGCAAAATGTACGGGAAAGCAGTTTTCTTTACCCGTACTCTGGCTGCTGCACACATTCTTATACAGAGAGGCATCACAGCCGGGGGATTATATGTCCCAATAGAACCCCTGGAATGGTTGGGCACAAAAGTAACACTCTCTAATGTGCCCCCCTTCCTACCAGACTCCCTCCTGCGCCCCCACCTGCTAACCCTAGGGGAAGTAAAAACACCATTTATTAAAATTCCCCTGGGGTGCAGAGAGAGAGCACTTCGTCATGTGCTCTCTTTCAAGAGGCAGGTACAAATGTGCCTGCCTCAGGGCGCAGAAAACATAGAGGGGTCTTTTGGGGTTCCATTTGAGGTTGTGCTCTACAGGATTTTTTACAGCACTACGGAGGTGCAGTGCTATCATTGCAAGGGGTTGGGGCATACACGTAGGAATTGTCCTAATGTAAAGCATCATGCCCCAGCCCCAGCAAATAGCACCTCCGTCAGTACGGCACCCATCCCCGCTGAGCCCATAACAGCGGGGACCTCAAGGGTCATAGCCCCCCCACAGAACTCAGGCAAGGAGGCCGTTCCTCAAGCCACCACCACGGCCTCCAAACCCCCTTCTTCCCCAAAAAAGCCATCTGTGTCTGTGGTCTCCAGCAAGACTGCAGACACGGGGAAAAAGGGGAAGAATGTCACCGGTCCTCCCAGTGTCACAGCTGCATCTCCCAAGTCCCAATCTGCCCCCACCATAATTACATCAGTTAGTGTGGGGGCACAGTGTAAGCAGAGGGATAATAAGCCCTCTGCAGGGGAGGCAGCTAGTGGCAGCTCCTCTTCCAGGAGTGACGTCCCCAGGAAGAGGAAGCATAAAACCAACAGGGAGGTTGCTGATAAGTGGGAAGTGCTCTATAGTGGAGCACCTCCCTCTAAAAGCAAGAAGAGGAACAAAACATCTCCTCCTCATCCGGTGACATTGTCTGGCCCGGTTATTAAGCTCAGCCAGCCGGTGCCAGACCACACATCTCTCTCTCCAGACCCTATAGGGGTTAATGTGGAAAAGGGTCTGGAGGAAAAGCAGGGGCAAGAGGGTCTCCCAAGTGAGGCAGGGGTAGACAAGAAAGATCAGGTTCTGCCTCTGGCCTTTGAGGGGGGTGCCAACAAAGCCCCTGCTGAATGGGTAGTCAGTGTCCCTGAGGTGCTGAGCTTCAAGGGCACCAGTCAGTCTCCTCCTCCAGTGTCACTCTCTAGTGACGTACCTCTGGCTTTGTTAGAGCCCCAGGCCGAGTCACTACTGGAGGGGGGGAATATAGGCATGACCCCCATTCAGGACCCCATGGATTTGTCTGTCAGGGGGGATGTGGCACAAGGGGAAGTGGAAATGGGGGAGGGTGATAAAACAGGTTTTCCTGTTAACATCATGGGAGAGCCTGTCTACCCTCCTCAGCCATCCACTGACCCTAGCATCGGTGCCATCCAAGCTGAGCAAGCAGCGGTGGAACTGGCAGAGGAGGCATATAAAGCCTCCAAGGCTTCCATTAGGGAAGCCATGCCAGCCACTGCTGTCCAGCCAGCTACCCTGAATGCACTCCTGAAGCTACAGGGGTGCAGCAGCAATCCAAGGGTCCA
Organism: Discoglossus pictus; assembly: GCA_027410445.1. Lineage (NCBI taxonomy): Eukaryota > Metazoa > Chordata > Amphibia > Anura > Alytidae > Discoglossus > Discoglossus pictus. The sequence goes on along the minus strand of CM050166.1, from coordinate 224,784,522 downwards.
TTATTTACCTTGAAGGGTGCTAAAGGGACTCCTTCTGTATCATGTAAGAGGGGGTCCCTGAGAATAAATCTGAGGAAACTGACTCCAGCCTGGGAGGATGGAGTAAAAGCCCTCAGCCAAGAGGAGCCTAGGGGTGACCCACTAGAAGGAACATCAGATTCTGGGTGGGTTATCCCTGTCAAGGAAATAGATCTATTCCTTGAGAGCACCCTTCATGGACAATAGAAAAGGAAGGTGCGGCTGGCCTTGGAGAGGTGGAAGAATATGTCGTTTATTCTCCACTCTCTCCAGCAATATCTAGTGGTCAGCACTAGGGCCAAGAATTCTGGGACTGCGGAGCATCTCCGCGTCCGGAAATTTTATAAAATGTGCGTGTCCTATCAGCAGTCTCAAGGGTCTGAGGAACGCACAATTTCTGACACGCAGTAATGGCTTTGCACATCAGCACGCTAAATACCAATGGCTGTCAAGACAGTTTCCGCAGGTTCCAGGTACTCTCCTATTTATATCAGGGAGGGTACTCTGTGAGCTTCCTGCAGGAAACTCACACCACTCCAGAGGCTGAGGCCTCGTGGCAACTGGAATGGAGAGGCAGGGTCTTCTTCAGCCACTTCACATCGGCGTCATGTGGAGTGGTGACCCTGTTCTCAGAGTCTTTTCAGCCAGAGCTGCTGCTTGTGAAAGCTGTTATCCCAGGCCGTCTAATCCACCTCCGGGTCCGAGAGCAGGGTAGCATTATTAACCTAGTTAATATATATGCCCCTGCTGGATGGCCCGAGAGAGCAAGGTTCCTCGCCAGACTGTCCCAGTTTTTGGAGACGGTTGACGCAGATGAGTGTTTGGTACTCGGGGGTGATTTCAATTGCACCCTCGACGCTCTGGACCGGAATAGTCCAGAGCCGTACCCGCCTTCTGCGTCAGCGCTGCGGGAGATCATCGCCCGCTTCTCCCTGGAGGACATCTGGCGAGAGCAGAACCCAGGGGCATCAGACGGTTTCACCTACGTCAGGGTGAGAGCCGGTCTGGTGTCCCACTCCCGGATCGACAGACTATATATATCTAGTCACTATATGTCACGAGTCGGTTCTTGTGCCATTAGGCTGGCTCCGTTCACAGACCACAACTGTGTGTCTGTGACGGTGGCGCTAACGCCAACAGCGCCACGAGCCGCCTATTGGCACTTCAACAATGCTTTGTTGAAGGACCAGGGGCTCGTGACATTGATCCGGGAGTTTTGGACGGACTGGAGGGGTTGCAAGGGGGACTTTGCCACGTTAAAACTGTGGTGGGACGTGGGCAAGGTTCATTTGCGACTTCTGTGTCAGGAATATACCAAGGGTGCGAGTGGGCAGCGCGAAGCTGAGTTAGAGTCACTCCGGGGGGAGGTACTCCATCTGGAGCAGAGGCTGTTCACTTGTAGGGACCAATCCCTGCAGAGCGAGTATGTAGAGAGGAAGGGTGTCCTCTGTGACCTGGAACGACACCAGGCCAAGGGGGCATACGTGCGCAGCCGCTTAGGTTTTCTCAACGATCTAGACCGCGGCTCGCGCCTCTTCTACTCACTGGAGAAAAAGGGGGGTAACAGTAGGCACATCACCTGTCTTCTAGATGAAGACGGTGACCCCCTTACAGATCCGGAGAGTATCCGGGATAGAGCCCGGAACTTTTATAAAGATCTTTACTCTCCGGATCCCATTTCTCCAGACGCCTGCAGGGTGCTATGGGAGGGGCTCCCCACAGTCAGTGAGGGTGTAAGAGAGCGGCTTGATATACCACTATCTTTTCAAGAGCTCTCTGAAGCCCTCCGTGCCATGTCCTGTGAGAAGTCTCCAGGACTGGACGGACTGACTGTAGAGTTTTTCCAATTTTTCTGGGAGACTCTGGGACCTGATTTCCATCTGGTCCTTGGGGAAGCCCTGGAGACCGGGGAGATGCCCCTGTCTTGTCGCAGGGCAGTACTTGCCCTGCTGCCCAGAAAGGGGGATCTCCGGCTTATTAAGAACTGGCGACCGGTCTCTCTGCTCAGCACAGACTACAAGATTGTAGCTAAAGCCATCTCGCTTAGACTTGGGTCTGTGCTGGCAGAATTGGTTCACCCTGACCAGTCCTATGCGATCCCGGGCCGGACTATCTTTGATAGTATCTTTCTGGTCCGGGATCTATTGCATTATTCTCGCAGGACTGGTCTGTCACTCGCCTTTCTCTCTTTAGATCAAGAGAAGGCGTTTGACAGGGTGGACCATGGTTACCTCATAGCCACTCTGCAAGCGTACGGCTTTGGCCCACAGTTTGTGGGCTTTATAAGAACACTGTACGCCTCTGCAGAGTGTTTACTTAAAATCAATTGGTCCCTAACAGCACCTTTGGTATTTGGACGAGGGGTGCGTCAAGGATGTCCCTTGTCTGGACAGTTATATGCACTGGCCATTGAGCCTTTCCTCTGCCTACTGAGGAAAAGGCTCACAGGGCTGGTGCTAAAAGATCCAGACATGCGGATTGTCCTTTCAGCTTATGCTGACGATGTGCTCCTCGTGGCCCAGGATCCAGTTGATCTTGAGCTGGCAAAACAGTGCCAGGAGGTATATTCAGCTGCCTCCTCCACTCAGATCAACTGGTCCAAATGCACAGGCCTTTTAGAGGGTAATTTACAGGTAGACTCTTTGCCTCCCACGTTTCGTGACATCACGTGGGAGGCAGATGTCATTAAATATCTGGGGGTCTACCTGTCCGCTGCGGACGCTTCCGTCCCAGACAACTGGAGGGAGTTAGAGGGCAGTGTCCTCTCTCGTCTGGGACGATGGAGGGGTCTAGCAAAAATGCTTTCCCTTAGGGGGCTTACTCTAGTGGTGAATCAGCTGGTGGCTTCTCAGATCTGGCACCGGCTGATTTGTCTGAGTCCGACCCCCGAGTTTGTCACCAATATCCAGAGGAATTTGTTAGATTTCCACTGGATGGGAAGGCATTGGGTCTCTGCAGGGGTGGCAAGTCTGCCTTTGGTGGAGGGTGGACAGGGAGTAGTTTGTGTGTGCTCCCAGTTGTCCACCTTCCGCCTTCAGTACCTGCAGAGATACCTATATGCAGATCCCTCTCCGCAGTGGTGCGCACTGGCATCCAGCTTTTATCGCCAGTTGCGCAACCTGGGGTATGACCGGCAATTATTTCTGATCAGGCCCGAGGGGTTTGGGAGAGACCTCTCTGTGTTGCCGGCATACTACCAGGAAACCCTCAAGGCCTGGAGCATGGTCTCCGTGATCAGGCAGGGCGTGCCTTTGGGGGATGAAATATTCACGGAGCCCCTGCTATTAAATCCAGCAGTGGGGGCTCCAATGTTACAGTCCCCCTGTATCATCCGCCGCCTTAGTCATGCACGGATGACCCGAGTCGGGGATCTCCTGGAATACGGGCGTTCTGATTGGGTGTCACCCCAGGAGCTTGCGCTCCGTTTGGGATATGTGACGCCCAAAGTCTCAGGGCGCTTGCTCCAGGAGATTAGGGATGCCATCTCCCCCGACTCGCGCACCTTCCTTCGCGGGGCTTTGCAGGCCGGAGTGCCACATGCACCTTTCAACACCCCTGCTCCGGCTGTTTGCATTGGACACAAGCCCCGTGTTTCCCCTCAGGCACCTCCTGTCCCCAACCTCTCAAAGTTGAGGGACATACCCTCGGCATGCTTTCGCGGCATGCCGAGGAAGAGCTTATATTCTCTCGTGCTCCATACAGTGCACTTCCTTGCCCTCGTGACCCGTCCCGATACCATCTGGAGGCGGGTCCTACCAGCTGACGAGGGCAAGAGGCCCCGGTGGAGGGAACTTTATTCTGATTTAGTTCCACGACCCACCGGGGACTTGAGTTGGAGAGTGCTCCATGGTGCACTGAGCACGGGAGAGTACTTAGCTAAATTCACGGACTCTCCCTCCACTTGTCCATTCTGTGGCAAGGGAGAGTCCGTGTATCATATTTATTTTAGTTGCGCCAGACTGCAGCCCCTCTTGTCACTCTTGAGGGGCCTCCTCCTGCAGTTCTGGCTGCATTTCTCCCCTCACATTTTTATTTTTGGGCGCCCAGTGTCCCGGGGCAATAAGGCCAGGGACCTCCTCGTCAACCTGCTCCTGGCATTAGCCAAATTGGCTATATATAAGTCCAGGAAGCAGTGTTTGATAGGGGGGGGTTCCCTTGTCACCTGAGGCCATGTTCCGGGTGCTGGTGCGCTCCCGTATCCAGGCAGAGTACCACCTGGCTTTGTCCACTGGGGGAATGGATGAGTTTGTCTCCCAGTGGGCTGTAGATGGTGTGCTCTGCTCGGTATCCCCCCATTCGGTTTCTTTTTCTCTTAACCTCCTAAAATGATTTTTATTTAGTTTACAGAACATGTTTTTCTCATCATTTTAAAATACACTGTGCCAAGTTCAACCAATCCAGTCTAGTTGGGGTACCAACAGTCCACATTTAAAAAAAATTACAGGCAGAGGCAGGACACCCCGCAGAGGCCGTCGTGGTCGTGGTGCTGTGATTCCCTTTGGCCCTACAATAATGCCCAGTGTTCAGAGGCCAGTTACCCTGAACTTGAAAAGTTCAGAGGACGTAGTTGACTGGCTAACACAGGACACCCAATCTTCTACAGCTTCCGCTTGCAACATTGACGCACCATCCTCCTCCAGATTAGCTTCGAGCACCTCTCAAGTTACCACTCACCCGCCTGCCGCCACCACCAACACTAGTACCACAGCCAATTCAATTGATCAGTCAGAAGAGTTATTTACACATCAGTTTGAAGAAATAAGTGATGCGCAACCATTATTAACAGAGAATGTAGATAACAGGGATATGTCTCAGTCAGGCAGCATTACACACATGTACGTACGATGTGATGATGATAATGAAGATGTACCCGCTGCTACTTCCTTTGTTCAGTTGTCATATACAAGTGAGACGGGTGATGATGATGACGATGCGTCCGTGGATGTCACGTGGGTGCCTGCTAGAAGAGAAGAAGAACTGGGGGAAAGTTCAGATGGGGAGACAGAGAGGAGGAGGAGACGAGTTGGTAGTAGAGGGAGGTCATCGCAACAAGCTAGTGGCACAGTCAGACAGCATGCATCAGCACCCGGGGTCAGCCAGACAGCACGCCAATCAACGCATGCTGTTGCCACCACCAGAATGCCGTCACCGCCGAGCTCAGCAGTGTGCCATTTGCAACCAACCTTGTGCAAATGGGGTCTTTCATGCTGTCGTGCCTGTCGCAGGACCCTCGTATAAAAAGGCTGAAGGGGAACGACCTGTACTGGGTGTGCACGCTACTAGACCCCCGGTATAAGCAGAAAGTGCCTGATTTGTTACCAAATTACCGCAAGTCAGAAAGGATGCAGCAGGTCCAAAACAAATTAACAAGTATGCTTTACACAGCATATAAGGGTGATGTCACAGCACAAGGGCAATATAACAGGGGAAGAGGTGAAAGTAATCCACCTCCCACGACCACGCCGGCAAGGACAGGACATTTAAAAGACGTGTTGTTGATGGAGGACATGCGGACCTTTTTCAGTCCTAAGCATCGCATCAGCCCTTCGGGATCCACCCTCAGAGAACGACTTGACCGACAGGTAGCAGACTACCTCACCTTAACTGCAGATATCGACACTCTGAGGAGCGATGAACCCCTTGACTACTGGGTATGCAGGCTAGACCTGTGGCCGGAGCTATCCCAATTTGCAATTGAACTTCTGGCCTGCCCCTCTTCAAGTGTCCTGTCAGAAACGACCTTCAGTGCAGCAGGAGGTTTTGTCACCGAGAAGAGAAGTCACCTAGGGCAAAAAAGTCTAGATTGCCTCACCTTTATAAAGATGAATGAGGGATGGATCCCGAAGGGACTGACACTGGGCGATACATTCGACTGAAAAAGGCCTAAATGGTCCACACGCTGCTGTATGTTATCTGTGAATGCCGGATGACTTGCGGGAATTATCCGCCACCAACTAGGGTTCAAGAAGAGGCAATGTTTTATTGCACTTTCTGCCTGGGGAACAAAGGTCAATTTTTCTGGCCGCTGCAACAGCAGCGGCTGCAACAATATCTAATTTTTGAATTTAAATTTTTATGCCAGAAGGCGTACGGCATGTAATGGAAAAGAAAGCATATTGAACAGTCTTGCATAACACAACAGTTGTGCAAAAATACATATTTACAATGAAGACATTTTTTTTAAATTAGGTGGCTACTGGCTAGGCCTTCTTTTTTTTACTTTTTTGGTTAATACATTTTCTTTTTTTAACTGTGTTTGCAATTTTTAAGAGAAACCTAAGACATGGTAAAACAGACAATAGTAAAGTCATATTATCTATTATCACTCCAGCAGTAGCTTATTATTTACAATATCTAACCTGCTCAATCGCCCTTGGGTTACCCTAGGGCAGGCTCCAGTAGGCGACCTCTCCTTTCCACGGATGATTTTGCCGCCGGTTGCTTCTGAAGGGTCTCCTCCAGGGCTCCCCCACTCTGGTCCTTCCCCTCGAGTCGCTTCAACCATTAACAAATGTTTTATTATATTAGGGGGGCACTAAATGGGGATGTTATCCAGGGATCCCAAATTGTCTGGAACTGGGTGATTCTATTCAAGACTACATGGTTAAATCTCTCGTTGAGCAGTAAATAGTTGATTTTTTTTATTAATTCCTGAAAGTTTTCATTTGGGGTTTTCCAACTACTAGCTATGTGTATTTTTTCTTTCAAAAAATATTTTATTAGGTCAATCTTAAAATTTTTAGAAGCTTGTAAGCATGTTTCTTCCCATAGTCTTATAACTGCCGAACACTCCCACCAGACATGAATAAATGTAGCCTCATTACCACTGTTCCTAAAACATGAGCTGCTCCATTTTGGATCCCATTTATTAGCTTAAAAGGAGTAATATATGTCCTGTGTAGGACCTTTATTGAAGTCTCAAGCAGACTATAATTTAAAGATCCCCTACTTAAGCCTTGCCAACTTTTATCCCATGTGCTATCTGCCAACTCGGTGCCCAAATCCCTCTCCCAGGCTTTGGTATAGTCTGGTTTGTTTGCCCATGAGTTTTCATTAAAAAGGTCATACATGAGGCTAATAATACCAGGCTGAAAGGGGGAATCCCTACATTTTTTGAGTAGCCAGGTGTTTCTTTGGGGGGTTCCCCTACCACTTATCGTATATATAAAATGATGTATCCTGCAAAAATTATAGTGTTCAGCCAGGGGTAAATTGTATCTATCTCTCACCCACTCAAAGGTCATTATTTTGTCATCATGCCACCATGGACCAACCCTTAGTAGGTTCTGAGACTTCCACCAACTGAGAGAGCTTTCCGGAAGATGTATCTTAAAGTGGGGATTGGGTACGATAGGGGTAAGATCTGATACCCGAGTGTCCAGTTTTTGTGTCCAGTTCATCTCCGTCCATATTTTTAATGAGTGCTTAATCAATGGGTTTTTCAAGTTTCTCAAAAAAGTATACAGGCCTGGAATCCATATTACTGTATCCCATGTATAAGGTGACATGCTTACATTTTCCATAAATACCCAGAGCGGCTGATGTGTTTTGGAGAATGCGCCAGAGGAATGAAAGCCAGCTGCGCTGCCTTGTAATACAGTTTGAGATTCAGGTCCCTACCCTCTTTTGGAAAGCCTATGAGGTCGGCCTGATTCAATCAAGGGGGCATAGGTTCTCCATTTAGTAAAGCGTTAAACAAAGATGTTGGGTGCGGGGGTAAGCAAGGGCTCAAATTTATTATAGTACAGATGAGTAAAACCGTCTGGCCCTGGGGACTTGCCAAATTTAAGATCTTGGATTGTAGATTTGACTTCCTCTTGGGATATGTCTAGGTTCAATCTGTCCAATTGAGGTACAGGTATTTTGTGGACTTCTTGCTGTAGTAGGAAGGACTCTATGTCAGATCCGCTGCAGCGGGATTGGGATGAATATATGGTCTGATCGAAGTTTTGAAATGTTTCTTGGATAGCATTGGGGCTAAAGGAGGTTTGGCCATCAGGTAGTCTAAAGATACCGTATATTATGTCCTCTCTTGGGGGGTAAAGACACTAATAATTCCTCCAATAAAATTCTGCTTTTTTTTTGTCGGCAAGGTCACTGGTTAGCCCCTTGGGTTATCTGTTAAAAAGAGTGGTGCAGAGACTGTGGGGGCTGTTAACCTCCTTGTCCCTGTGTGGCCCTTTAGAATCCCTGCTGCTGCATGTTTCAGCTTTATTAAGGTGTAATTGTACAGCGTTTGACTCAAGTAGCTGCCTATGCTGGGTCAGTTTGGCTTAATTGCTGGGCCCTTTTACTGCCAAGATGGCGATTGTCAGTCCATGGGCCTCTATGTCCCCTTCACTACCTTTGTCCCCGCTTGTGTGCTTATTTGGGATGGCCCCCCTCTATATCTCCGGCCCGTGGCCTTGTAAGGGTCGCCCCCTCAATCTCTGAGTGTGGATATGCAGGGATGGGGCGTTGAATCAGTTCTACCTTCTTCTCTGCTCGCTGCAAGATCAACAATACCTAATTTTTCAGGCATGTGTACATGCCTAATTTTTCTGGCCTCTGGTGCTGCACTGTGGCTTCAACAACCAAACCCAAAAAAAAGGCACATAACAGGGATTAAACTGATAGGAGTAGTACTACTTAACACACCACTCATATCTGGTGCAACAGTAGTGTACATTTAAAACCAAAAACATTTTTTCTACTGTAATAGATTGCATAGCAGTTAGTTGTCTGCAAGCGTGTGTGTCAGACCTACAGCGTCTACTCTACCAACTTCTGCAAGTGCACAGTGCCACTCATATCTGTTGTCACAGTAGCTTGGACGCATAGTACCGATCTGTCAAAACCTGTAATGATGAATGAGGTCTAGAGTAGCCTGGTTCCCTTATCCTCTACAGGTTAAGACCTAATGTTTGGGTGACTCCAGACCAACACATGAGTACAAGCAGCACACAAACTCAAAGCCGCCATCCTCCTCCTGGTGCAGCATCATAAGCCACATCAACCACTGCTGTCCTCCTTGCCCCCTCTCAACCATCCGCCACTCCGTCTCTCGCCTTGAGCAGTTCCTGCTCATCTGCCCATAGTTAGGTGCCTGTAAAGGACATGTTTGAGCGTAAGAAGCTAATGTCACAAAGTGCCCCAAAAATGAAGTGAAACGACCAACAAAGCATCTTTTTCCATCTCCCAGTTCTAAAAATCCAGGCCTTATACACGCCCCCTGATAGGTAACGTAACAAGTATTAAACTGATAAGAGTAGTACTTACAAACACGTCACTCCTATCTGGTGGCACCTTTGACTGCACGTGCCGTGCCCCAAAATTGAAGTGATACGACCAACAAAGCATCTTTTTCCATCTCCTGGTTTTAAAAATCCAGGCCTTATACACACCCCCTGATAGGTGCTGTAACAGGTTTTAAACTGATAAGAGTAGTACTACTTAACACACCTTATAATAATGCAGAGAGAGGCAATGCAGTGAGAGGAGTCTGAAGAAGAGGAGTCAGAGGAGGAAGGTGGCTTTGAGGAGGTGGAAGACCAAACACAGCAGGCGTCCCAGGGGGCTTGTTGTCACCTTTCGGGGACCCTTGGTGGCTGGGTGGAGGAAGAGACCTTCAATGACATCAGTGAGGACAAGGAACGGGACATGGCTAGCTTGGTATCCAACCTTGTGCAAATGGGGAGTTTGCGGTTGTGCAAACGGACTGTTTGTGGTTGTTTGCGGTGCGTTAAACGGGGAGTTTGGTCTGTCACTGTGAAGCGGGCCTAACCCTTACACTACCTGATCGATACAATATCATACCTGATGTTTTCAAGCACGTTATTCCAAACAATTTAGGAATGTTAGGTAATTTATGCCCTTTATGGCTTAAAACCAGACTCTGTATCAACTATGTAATTTTCCGTGGGAGTTTTGCCATGGATCCCCCTCCGGCATGCCACAGTCCAGTTGTTAGACCCCTTGAAACAACCTTCCCATCACTATTGTGGCCAGAAAGAGTCCCTGTGGGTTTTAAAATTCGCCTGCCCATTGAATTCTATGGCGGTTCGCCGATGTTCGCCGGTTCGCGAACATTTGCGGCGGTTCGCGTTCGCCGGTTCGCGAACCGAAAATTTTAGGTTTGCGACATCACTACTTTTAATACAAAATTATGTTAAAAAATGTATTCACTATGTTACTGTTTATAATGTTCCAAGTTCTAAAAATGTTTTGTTAAGTTCCAAAGTTACACAGATAATAAAGTTCAAGTTTCAAAAAATTTACTTTCTTACTTACATATATTTCAAACTTCATGTTAAAATTGTGTACGTTTGAACAAGGGTTTTTACTCTTTACTTTCCTCTGGATTCAATGTATATTGAAGTTAACAATACTTCAGATACAAATTGCATGTTAAAAAAACATTACCTCAACTTTACAATACTGATTAATTTAAAGTTCAACTGTTTTTACATTCAAATGTTAATACTTTTAATACAAAATGCTTTAAGAGTTATTGTTCACCAAGAGAACATTTTACAAAAATACACATGTTTAATATCACAATACTTACAAGTGTCAAATATGTATATTAATAACTAAACAACTTACACATCACATCGCTGTCATTTTTTTGAAGGGCAAGTCGCTAGTGTTTCTATATTTATCAGTCATACACTATGATTCATCTATTCACCTATCTTATGGTTTGACCAAAAATGTTCGATTAACATAAGCAATTGCTTGTTAGATGGTAACTAATACATTTGCATCCCATTCTAAATAGGTATTTATACATTCTCCATGTTATCCTAATGTCATCTAGGAGTGTCATCATATTTTTGACATATACTATTATGTGTCTGATTAACAAGAATACATATATTGGATATTTAAGACCTTTTACAGCACAATTGGACATCATATGACATCTGTCTGATAAAGACATTAATTTTATTTGAGTGCATTATACAAATATCCTTTTATGGTCTATAAGTACACTCCCAACCATCACGTATCATGACTCTCTTTATCTCTTTATCTTCACCAGGTATCTTTCTTCCCTTTGTCACATATAGAACCCACTGTTTAACCCTTTGCCCTCTGATTATATTCAACAATATTTTATATTTTAGTGCACATTATTGTATTGTTTTTATATTACGATGGCAACTAAAATGCAGAAATACTGAGGCCAGCAGGCCTATCGGTAACCCCTGATGAAAATAGGAAAGGTCCGTTGGGTTGACACCACGCTGTCCACGTCTACGCATCTCAGCCTGATGACGTCACTATAGGACGCCAGGCAGTACACGGGTCTAGCAGCTCCTTAGCTTCAGACACTAGCTCCAATTTTCTGATTCCCCTATGGCGATCACTCTATGCTTGCCATATACCCCTGAGTCTCATTATATAGTCACAGACTTATTTTCAGAGGGTTACATAGGAGGTGGTGAACAGGCGTTTTATAATGGGATAACCAGCAAGAGAGTTTAGCTATAAGGAGGTCCACTATAACTTGGTGCTAATTTTATCTCAATATAAAAGTATTGGATATTATATTTAACACATTTTTATTAACTTGAGTAGCTATATCAAGCACTTCTATAATTGGCAAATCAGGACTCTGAGTATAGAATTTGCACAACTGTCACTTTAAGCCACCAGCACTTTTTGAGCATAATATTAATTCCTGCCTTTCACTTTTCAAGCACCTTGCCTCCTTTTTGTGCACTATAGCACTATAGCACTTTCATATTCCTTATCTCAGATACATCCAATCTATCAATTTAATTGAATTAAGCAAATGCAATATTCACCAAGAGGGGCTATATACATTTTATATTGACATAGACCACGTGATGTCTTGTTTTATTTTTTATTTTTGTACATAGGTTTTAACATGATAAATAAATAAATGCTAAGTTTTAATGTTTTGCTGCTGAAGTAACATTGAATTCTAAAATTGAGTGCACCATAACAAAAGAATCCCTTTTTCTCTCCTCTATTTACATGTCATAGTTTGATCCTTGGTAACACCCACAGATACTATTCCCCTTGGTTTACAAGCCTAGAGTCACTTTTCAATATATCTTTTTGTTTAACTCTTCTAATAGCTTTTTTATAGTGGTGTTGGTATAGCGGTAAGTGTGTTACCTTCCACCTTTCTTTTACATTGACTATTGTATTTATTAACATACTAGCGAATTGCCCATCAAAAAATGACGGGCATGAAATTGTAAGCCAGGGAATGCTGTTTGAGATATAGTATAAACCGTTTTTTACCGTGAGGACCTTTGTCGCTCATTGCAAGGCTGTTGGATGTTTTTTTTTTGTTATTACAGGGGCTTTTGCTGTCATTGTAAGTTCGGCACTGATCTGCTTTTTGCTCTTATTGCAAGGCAGTCCCCTGGTGCATTTTGTGTAGTATGAGCATCGTTGGCATTGGTTGTGAGGTGCGCAGTGAATGTCTTTTGTGTTTATTGCAATAGGTTTTTTGTTTTTTTTGTGTATATGTATTTTTGGATGCCAATGAAATAATATATGCAGGAAGCATTGTGCTGAAGAGCTGACAATCTGTTTCGATGTTTCTGCAGCATACAATGTAGGTTTGCAGTGTTGTGGAGCTGAGGTGTAAGTGTCAGCAATGTGTGCAGTGTGTAGTGTAAATATGCTGCGTGACTGAGGGAAAGCCGTTAGGGTAGCTGTGTACTTCCGCATTGTGTAAGTTAGTGTTGTGAAATGGTGGCGAATGTGTATGTGGTACGCGTGTGTGGATGATTTAGCGTCCTTGCTAAAAGTGTATCTTTACCTCGTACGGCTTTTTTGAAAATCCGTCTGTGCTTGGTGTTGTTTTGCGGCTTTAGGGTCGTGTAGCCTCGTTTTCGTTTTTTTCTGTGGCCATTTTTTCTTTCACTTAGGAGATTTTCATGTGTCTATACTCTGGAATTTGGACTTAAATTGAGGTGTAACTTCACTTGCAGAGGTCCTGGATGCCCGCCCCTCCCCCCCCCCTTGCTGTGGGGAAACTTTTTATATCTTTTTTGTGTGTATTTACTGGGTTTTTAATGTTTTCAGGTGCGAAAATTAATCTTTCAACCACTTTCCCTATGTGTGAACTTTTGAACAACCATATTTACATTAAAACAACAGTGACATGGAAAACAAATTGTGACATTAATAAGAGGGTGCCAGAATTGCAGATGGTATCTGTTACTGACTGTACTTGGCCCTGGTTAGTGGCTCCCGAAATAATCCCAAAATGGGCTCTATTCTCAAATGTATAAACTGTGTACATTAATATAAGCCTTGCTGGATCGGCATACATCCCCAGGGAGTGCCTCTAGGAAGCCTTTGGAATCTAGGGATGAGGTGCACTGAAACAGGGAAACAAGAGAGAATATTAATATATGTTTAGGGAAAACTGTGCCATATTGGCTAGTAACCTGCTATCAGATCACTTGTCACTAAACCTATTTGATGTTCACTGCCCCTAAATGCTCACTTTATTGTCCTTTGTTGTAACATCTGTATTTTGTTTTTGACTATTTGTGTGTTTGACACAGGGCTCCATGTTTCAGCTGACCTAGATTCCAAAGGCTCAACATGTTTACTGCTTATGTGCTTCATTGTGTGTGGGAGAGACTTTTGCTTACAGTAAATTGTGTGGATCTAAAGGGTGGATGTGCATGGATGTTATAGTTAGACAGCTGGGTACAGCTAGTGCCAAATTAAGTTAAATGTTGTGGACGGACTGGCTGTGTTATCTGAGGGGTTATGGCAATATTTTATGTTGTTTAACTGTACAGAAATATGTGTATCAATCAATAAACATTAGTAGTCGGTTAAACAGGGTGTGGTCTTAGCACCTTGATCTATAGGGATTATTTACTAAGAGATACAACCCTCCTACTAAGGACTTTTATTCTCTTGAACAATTGTGATCTGTTGGCAGCAGGCCACCTTTTGCACTCTCTTATTTCACCCTTATCAATAAGCTCTTTAGTTCCTCCTGACTTTCACTCATCAGAGTAGTATCATCCGAGGTTGGTGATATTTCTCAAAGCAATATTAATTCCTGGTTTACATTACTCCAGCCCGGTCTTACACATGTGTATTTTTTGCCTAAGTTGAATAAATAAGGTGACAATATATAACCTTGTCGTACTCCTTTCCTGACCTTGAACCATTCAGTTCTTCCTTGTTCCATTCTGACAAATACTTTTTGGTCCACATACAGATTACTCAGGAGGCAGATGAGATGTTTTGGTACTCCAATCTCTTTAAGAACTTGCCACATTTTGGGGGAGTCTAGCGTCTGACTGAGATAGACGTGTCTAACCAGAGCTTCTGCTGAGATCCACACATTTGGGCTAATAAAAAGCCCCAAATACATTAAGAACCCCAGTAACAATGGGGGACAGAAGAGGAGGCGACCCTATTCCCCCACTGGAACCTCTGAATGCACACACAGCATTAACGCAGCCACGAGTGAGAGAAGGGCCTGAAACCCAGGCCAGGACGCACGCTATCACACGGAGCCCTAAGCTGCAGGAGCCTGAGCTGCAGGAGGCTGCAGGGGAGAGCAGAGGACACAAGGAAGCTCTTGGAGGTAACAGGCTCCGATTGGAGTGCTGCAGGGACACTCGGGTCTGTGCCAGCAGGCAAGGAGAGAGAGGCCGGCGGGGAGAAAAAGCCCGCAAATGGGCGGCAGCCATCTTGGGAGGTGGTGGGGAAGGTCCTGTGACCTGCAACTACCTCATAAGCCTACAACCAGAGGCTTTCATCTGGGGAAATAGAGAAACCCAGAGGGACCCTGACAGAAGCTAACCTGGCAACAACCCCCAGGGAAAATGTGAGTACAGAGGGGCTGGGGGAGAAGGAGGCTGGAGTCTGGGTGGCAGCCATTTTCCCTACTCCACTGGGACAGACACATAAGCCCATGCAATTACTCACTTGGGCACAACATAAAATAACACCATCTCCATATTCAGTCCCAGCAGCACACAGAATATAACTGCAGGAACTCTAACTTTTTGTCAAGAATCCCCTCCATTTGCAACAATTATTGGATAACTACAACCTACCAGCTAATGCTGATGCAGGACTTTTTGCTACTTTCCCACAAACAGCACCAAAGGGATTCAGTTCAATAAACCTGCAGGCCTAGAAGAAGTGTGCCCACCTCTTTCAGAAAAGATTGCAACTGCTGTAACACCAGCCTTGATGAGAGAACTGTCCATAACCTTACTATAAAGCATATTATTGTCCCCAAAGAGAATTTCAAACAAAGCAAAAGTTTGTCTAAGATGTTTTTGTGCTCAGAAGCAGATCCCTGACTCTGAACTCTCAGCAAACAGACACTGACCCCAGGTGGACAATAGAGAAACTACACATTGACCCACAAAAGTGTATAGGTCTGACAGTGTATGACTACAAGCCTGAGGGGAGTTGAAACAACACAACGGACCGTCTACACGCCTCACCAAGACCCCCTCTTTACAAAACAGAATCACCATAATCTGAGATGTAAGAGTTCCTAAAAGCCCACCTCAAAGAGACACTGACATAAGGAAAAGTGATGATAACATACACCATAGGATATGGCTGGAGTGGCCACTCGCAAGAGCACTAAGAGTATACAATCTTATTACGCTCCAAAGGTCTCTCCACCTTCTAAGCAAAAGGACCAAGGGTCAGTAAAAACTCCCATCCCAACAGCCATGGAACACTCAGCCCCAAGCACCAAGAGCGATATTCAGGATCTGAAAGACCTGATATTATCATTCCGCAAAGAAGTCAAAGCTTAGATCCAAAAGGTGGCAGCTGACCTATCAGCCGAAATAATAAAAGTGGACTCCAAGACGGTTACACTAGAGGGAAAATATAATGACCTCAAAGAGGCACACAGCAAGCTGGAAGCTGATATCACGGCCCTGAGAGAGGAACAACTATCTCAGCAGTCTGTTCAAGAGGACCTAGAGAATCGCTCAAGGAGGCAAAACGTCAGACTACGTAATGTCCCGGAGTCGGTGATGGATCTCCATCTATATTTGCTGGAGCTGTGTGAACTCCTCCTACCAGACATGAACTCTGAACAATACCGTCTAGACCGGGTGCACAGAGCACTGTTTCCACTATTATGCAACAAAAGACCTTTTTATGAGAGCCTCTAGGGCAGGAATCCCGGACATTGATGGGCAGCAGCCCAGCATATTCTCCGATATTTCTCAACTTACGCTAGCCAAAAGGAGGAAGATGAGACCCGTCCTGGACAGTGTTCTCTCACATGGGTGGAAATACTCTTGGGGCTTCCCGTTTCGACTGTCCATTGAAAGAGATGGCAAATTTTTCCACATAAAATCCCTGGAGGAAGGAATCAACCTACTATCCTCATGGGACATTCAGCTGCCAGAGGCCGCCAAAGACCCATCAGGCACCCTCCCAGTACGAGAAAGAAGCCGAGACTCCAAGTTCCGACATAGAACCCCGAACCTTCTGACCAGCAGACCTCCAGATAGAGGGACCAACAGACACAGAGAGGCTTCAAACCTCTAAGACCGTTTTGTTTCTTCATTGTACAGTATATATTATCTTGTCCAACACCTTTTTTGGTACACTGTTTTACACTTAAGACAACTGCTTAAAATGTCCTAGTTAATGCTAGCTACAGACAAGAGTCGTCACACTCTTATAAAAAGATTTATGTGACTCATAGTGTCCCTTATGGGCTTTTCACCTTTGTTAAGTTCACACGAAGGGCGAATCCACTCAGTGTTCCCTTGTAACACTACTGGATTCACCAAGTGGTTAAGGAAGCCAGAAGTTGCTCTCCTGTAGGTAGTTTTTTTTTCCCTACCACCAAATTTACTTTTAATAATTTACTGTTAATTTACAACAGCTGCTATTCACTATTACCTAGCATAGGTGAGTCAAGACTGTCCAAACATTAGTCTAGATTTACTTAGAGAGCTAGAAGTTCCTTCCTTTTCCTTTCTTATTTATTTTTCTTATTTTTACTTATTCCTCTCTTTCCCTTGCTCCTCCCCTTTTAAGATAGTGTTCTAACGATAACTTAAAGACTCTTAAGAGATAAGATCAACAGCGTATCAGCTACTAGCCAGACCGTACAAGTAAAATCTTTTCTGTATAGGACTAGAGATCAGCAAGCTTTAAGTTGGGATAGCTAACGCCAGCTCTCACTATCTAACGTACCATTTTTCGCTGTGCTCCAATCCCCGCAGGAGGTAGGTCCATTTGGATCTGGCGAGGCTCCGGTGAGGTCCCAGCAGGAGGTCCACAGTCCTAAGGAAGCTCTCACGGAAAGTTCAGCGTTTAACCCCACACCTGTGCGGTGCCTGAACCTGAAGCTACGGTGAGTCATGAACATTAACATCATTACACACAACACTCAAGGCTTAAACAAACCAGTTAAGAGAGGTATAGCCCTGAAAGACTACACAAGACTTGTGGCAGACGTAATAATGCTACAGGAAACACACTTTAAGAAAGCAGCGGTCCCAAAGTACTGGGGGAAGGCATTTAAACAAACCTTTCACTCGACAGCGAGTGAAAAGAAAAGAGGGGTGTCAATCCTATTTCACAATAAATTTAACTTCCGTCATACTCGCACACAAAAAGATGCTGAAGGGAGATAACTAGCAGTCCACGGCACTTTCCAGGAACACAAAGTTTCTTTCCTCAACCTGTATGCCCCAAACACTGACCAAGCTAAATTTTTCCATAAGATATCTAATTACAAGCTGGGAAAACTCAATCTGGATAATAGGAGGGGATATGAATGCCGTCCTAGATCCGAGTAAAGATAGATCACCTCCCCCCATGCCATATTCCACCCCCACTGCAACCAAGGCATTTAAATCGATCTTAAGTTCTAACTGCATGGTAGACTCATGGAGAATAATAAACCCGCTAGACAGGGAATATACCTTCGACTCCACAAGACACCAATCTCACTCACGCACAGATTACCTCCTAATCCAACAACATATGACAAACAGCCTAACGACACCCTCCATTCACTCTATCTCCTGGTCGGACCATGAGCATGTTAAAATTGCCCTTTCGGGCATAGCACCAAAAGGTCGGTCTCCCAACTGGCCCCTAATCTTCACCTCTTAAATGACGTAGAAATTAACAAAAAAATAAACAAAGCAATTATTGAGTACTTCAAATTAAACACGGAGGGAGAAGTAGATGAAGCAGGAGTATAGGCAGCACATAAAGCGGTGATCAGGGGAATCTGCATACAGCTAGGGGCGGCAGCCAAGAAAGCAGACCGAGCTCAGATTTCAAAATTGAATTTAGAGATTTCGGATTTACAAGCAAAGTTCGCTAAACATAACAATGTACAAATCTATACCAAAATTCTTGGGCTCAAACAGAAATTAAACAAGGTAATGAGAAAAAAAATGGTATCCATTCTGCAAAGAACGCAAGCTAAATTCTTCTGCTGCACAAATAAACCAGACAGTATGCTAGCCAGACGACTTAAGGCACAGAGAGCTGACACATATATACCTAAAATCACCGACGTGGCAAATAACCCTGTATTCAAACCAGATCTCATAGCCGGAACGTTCCAAAAGTTTTACACAGAACTATACACTGCCCCGACCCACTCTGTGACCCAACCTCACAAGAAACGTATAGAGGAATTTCTCGCCTCTATCAACCTCCCCCCAAATTAAAGCAAATGAAGCTGAACCCCTAGCACACCCCATCTCCTCTGAAGAAATAAAAAAAGCAATTAACGACTCCAAAGCACATGGAGCCCCTGGCCCGAATGAATTCACAAACTATTACTATAAACACTGTATGGTATCCTTACTACCTCACGTCCAGAGGTTTTTTAACAGGTTTTTAGCAGGAGAACAAATGAGACCAGAATTCCTGGAAGCAAAAATTATAGTCATCCCCAAGGAGGGCAAGGATCGTGCCCAATGCAGTAGTTATAGGCCTATATCCCTGATTAACACAGACGTTAAACTATATTCAAAAATCATAGCAAACAGACTTGCCTCACTTCTGCCCGATGTGATCCATTCGGACCAGGTAGGCTTCCTTGCGGGGAGGGAAGCCCCCGATAATACAAAGAGAATAATAAATGTAATTGATATGGCCCACAAAGTAAAAGTGCCTTTAATGTTGGTATAATAAGACGCAGAAAAGACATTCGACCGTATAGACTGGCCCTTCATGGAGGCGACGCTCTTAAAAATGGGACTAGGAGAGGGGTTCTTAAAAGGGGTCATGGCCCTATATAAATCCCCAAAAGCGATTATTTCATATCAAAGATTTAGATCCCTCCCGATCAACATCTTCAGAGATACAAGACAGGGGTGTCTTCTATCTCCACTACTGTTTGCACTTTGCATAGAACCCTTAGCTGCAGCCATTAGGGTCCACCCAAGTGTTAGAGGGTTGCAAGTGGGTAGAAAAGAATACAAAATAAGTCTCTTTGCAGATGATATCATGACTACGTTATCTGATCCATTAATCAGCCTCCCTAATCTTTTGCAGCTCCTTGTGAAATTTGGCCAGATATCAGGCTTCAAAATCAATGCAAACAAGAGTATAGCTCTAAATATCACCCTACCTGAAGCGCTAGTAGAATCCATAAAACACAATTTCCCCATCAAGTGGGCTCCTACATTTATAACATACCTGGGCATCAACATCCCAAAGTAACTAAATCAAATATGAGGTTAATTTCCCACGCCTATTCAAAAGAATAAGAGCAGACATAACCATCTGGTCCTCTCTTAATATTTCCTGGTTAGGGAGGATTAATGCAGTTAAAATGAATGTCATCCCCAAAATCCTATACCTATTCAGAACGATTCCAACACCGATTAATGTTAAGGAAATTAAATTAATACAAAAAACTCATGGCGTAACAAAAAAAACAGAATTAATAAAGCCACGTTGACCGCCCCAAAACAAAAAGGTCGGTTGGGGTTCCCAGATTTACTTAGATTTTACAGAGCTGCAAGATTAGCACAAATGACTAATTGGCATAAAAAAGAGAACTACCCTGTATGGGTGGAAATTGAGAGACATGTTTTGGGAGATAACCATCTAATCCTTCCCCAAATCTTATGGTCGAGCCTACACCACAAATTACAACTTGATAAGCTGTCATCCTGTATAGACAACTCCATAAAGATCTGGCGAGAGAGTAACAGGAAATCCAACCTATTGAAAGAAGGTTCAGGATTGACACCCCTCTGGACCCCACACAAAGACTATCTCTTTGACAGACTAACCCAAATGAGTTGGTGGATAGACAATAAACTAACGGTGGTAGCGGACATGTGGGATCTAAATAGAGAATTCCCCTTACCAATTTCCGTTAACGCGATCAATGCACCCCCCAAAGAATGGCTCAATCTGATAGGGGTCAACGAGGTGCTCACACACACAAATAAGTTAAATAGTCTTAGGGACAGATCGGTAACTGAACGATGCTTCCTCAACAACCCAGGGGGGAAAGGTAACATTTCCACCTTCTACAAAATACTCTCTGACACCAATACTCCCTCCAAACTCCCTTACCAAATAGCTTGGGAAACAGACTTACAGGTTACGTTAGAAGACAAGGAATGGGGTAAGATATTAAAACAAGCAAACAATGTCTCTCTCAACATAACACTTAAGGAGAACGCCTATAAAACAATAATGAGATGGTACCTCACTCCGACTAGGCTGCACTGTGCAAATCCCGCATAACCCCGCAAGGTGCCCTAGAGGTTGCCCCAATGAAGGCACCATGCTACACATGCTTTGGGAATGCCCCAAAATTCGCCAAACATGGGATTTTACCTATGACACTTTAGAAAAACTATGGGGGAAACGTCTAGCGCAGAACCCAAGTGAAGCCCTACTGGGTCTTCAGATCAGGGGTCTTTCAAAAAATGAACAGTTCTTGACCAGTCAAGTGTTTCTAGCAGCCAGATGTGTTATCGCAAAACACTTCAAAGCCACTTCTCCATTGTACACTGAGGTGAGGCAAAAAATAGGATACATACAAAACATGAGCTCACTATCGGCCGAAGTGGACCGGAAATACAGACGCTGGGCCTCCTGCTGGGACATCTGGACGCTGCGAGATACTCTCTGGGATTAGTTCTATTTCTAAAACTCTCACTCATCTATTAGTAAAGGCACAAATTCTGCACAAAACAACACAAAGGGGTGCTAGGGTAGGACCCTTCTAGGTCCTCAGGTACTGTTTCTAGGCTGGTCCAAGTTTGAATGTTACGTATGCTATGTTTTGAAATCTATTTGTAAGGGAACTCTGAAACAAACTACTCGACTGTTTGCAATTTGTATTACTTCAAACGTTATATGTTTATTTATGTTATG
Source organism: Discoglossus pictus (assembly GCA_027410445.1). Taxonomy (NCBI): domain Eukaryota; kingdom Metazoa; phylum Chordata; class Amphibia; order Anura; family Alytidae; genus Discoglossus; species Discoglossus pictus. The sequence goes on along the minus strand of CM050166.1, from coordinate 224,763,144 downwards.
TTTTTTCAATTTATAAACAAAATAAAGGAAAAATTGAATAAAAAAAAAAAAAAAGAACTTGCCACATTTTGTTGTGATCCATGAAAAGGCTTTGGAATAGTCTAAGAAGCAGAGGTAAATACTTTTCTTCTTTCTTTCTCTATTAGCCAGTGGACATTAGCAATTTGATCTTTTGTGCCTCTTCCTCTGCAGAACCAGACTCGTCTGTTGGCTCCTGGGCCAGATTTTGTTGGAGTCGAGCTTGCAGGATCTCAAGCATTAACTTGTTTGATAATTGGAGCACTCTTCGGCACTGCCTTTTTTTGGACTGGGATGTAAACTGACCTTTTCAGCTGACTTTTATATATTTATTTCTTGGGACAGGATTCTGACCTTTATTTGTTAGATTTAATATATGGTATATATGTATTAATCAGATTTTCCTATTTATGATTTACTGTTATTACATGATGTGATATACAAAGTAGGATACGAATGTAAATACATATTTTTTCACTATATATGTACATGACATAAGGCAAGTGGCAGTTTTCATATTTACATTTAGTAAATTTCACATCATTTCACCAAAAAAAAACTTGAAATGTTGTGCACATTCCGGATGATTATATCGTTTCTACATATCGGAAGAATGCAGAGATTTTTTTTCTTTTTTACTTCAGATGCTTACACCAGGATTGTAGCTAACAGTGGTGCCAGTGGTGCAGTGCACAAGGGCCCTCCTCTGAGGGGGCAGTGCTGTGTCATTTTTCTGCATTTTATTTTTTTTCTGTAGTATAGGGGCCTTCTGGGTCCTCCAACCAACCCGCTAATGCCACCCTGTGCCCACTGAGCCTCCTATGCCTCCTCGGCCATGCTACAGCCGCTTTGGGCGCCCAGTTCTCCCCTGTTTTCTCCCCTGTGCCTTCTTGACTTTAAATTGCCCCTGGCCAGAAATTGGTGCATGCATGCTTAAAAAAGAGCATTTCTACTGAAACTACAAAGGTGGCAGTGTGGAGCTTTTCAGTACAATGGGGGTGTGTTTCAAGGAAGAAGGTAAGAAAGCAACGGCTGCAAAGTGACAGCAGAGTACAGTGGAATCAAGGGGGAGCAAAGGAGATAGGGATGGGTGCTATGTGGGGTCGGTGCTGAGAGGGGTTGGGAACTATGTAGGGATAGATGTCAGACCTTGAGCTTCTTATTGCAAAGTTCAGAATTAAACCGAAGAAAAGAGGGAAAATTGTGAGACCAAGAAGACATGAAATATATAATATTCCTTGTGAATATGCAGTGGAAGTAAAGAATAGATTTAAGGGACTAGACATGAAACATAGAATGTCTGGAGAACTTTGGACCTAAGTTTGCAACCTTAGCCAGGAAACAGCAATAAAGAATATCCATAAAAGAAAGATAGGAAAAGATTTGTCAAACTGAATGAAGAATTCCAGAGGACAGCAAGAAGAGACCATGAGACATTCTACAGTGAGCAATGTAAAGAGATGGGTAAGTCAAAAGACCCCTTGAAGAAAATTGGGGATCTCAAAAGTACCTTTCATGCCAATGTGGGCGTTCTAAAAGACAACAATTGCAGGGACTTAACAGGAGAAGAATATCAGATGAAGAAGAGGTGTTAGGAATACAGTTAAGATCTGTACAGAAAAGATCTTACCAGCAGTAATGACTTCAATAGTTTGTCCAATGAGCTGGAGCCTGACATTTGGAGAGTGAAGTGGCCATAGCTGATAGCAAGGGGAATATATATCTGTGTTATATCTATTAGACGTGTATCTTATTTCTGATTTGTTTTTATTATATCAAGATTGAATAGTTATTTAGAAAATACAGGTTGAGAAATCATACTCATTTAATGGTAATATACAAGACAATGGTGCTAGTAAAATGTAAGTAAAACCAATTAAAATCCCATAGAAAATCCATTGTGAGTGTTGCTTTAAAGCTGGGTTGGTCTCAGTTGGGCATGATAAATATAATAGCCTGTAATGGCTATTGGTTTGACCTTTAGAAATTCAAACCAAGTGAGTTGGATACAATGGAGTGCTTCTTATTCTGCATCACAGAGGGGTGTCCAACAACTAACCACTTTTGCAGTGGTAGAACCTGTGAGAGAAAGTGGAGTGAAAGCTTCCAGCGTCTCCTTCCCCTCCTTGCTTACTACTAAGACTGAGCTTCCTCCTCTGCTTCTTAATGGAACACAGCTTTGTCAAAGGGAGTGTGAACATATTGTACAAGGATTTTTTTTTTTTTTTTTTACAATTACCATAGTAGCTGTAGTACTAGGGTAATGTTAATAGATTACAGCTAAAGACAGTAAAGGATATCTATCAGTACTATTTCTGTATACGTTGCCAAATTACTAGTTATTAAGAAGGTACTCTAGATTTGGGGAAACAGTGCATTACTATGCCTTCCAGTAAGGAAGAACCTCTATGTAGCATTATAGCTATTTTCACATTGGAATAATTATTTAGGTGTATTATATTCACTATTCCCAGATCACAAATCCATTATTTAAAGCAACAGTCAGAAGTAATTTCCTTTATCCAAGTGCTTTTAATTTAATTTATTAGAGCCATTTTCTTGTATATTACCAATCAATAAGTATGATTTCCCAACCTGGATTTTGTAAATAACTATTAAGTGTGAAGTGTTATGCACTTTGGGATTTCAAGTTCAAACCATGCGATTGGATGGAATGAGTAGGACAAGAATATAAATAAATACTTTGTGACTATATATCTACCTGACATGATTTTCACATTATCTTTTGACCAAAAAGAAACTTTTGAGTATACATTATTGACTTTGATATCATCTCCATGTTCCGGAAGCCATCTAAAATGTATTTTTTGGTTACTTCAGATGCCTATACAGTTCAATTACTAACAGACTGCAGAGCAGCATTTCCTACCCACTTCTTCCCTACAGAGCTAGCACAGAATAAATCCACACAATAATTCCATTTTTGATATAGCAAAGCCAGACACTCAAAGTGTCAAAGTATCATACACAGAATTCTGATTTCTGTACAGTAAACCTGCTTGTTTTCCCATCCAGCAGGTTGGATGCCAGGCCCCATCCTCATTATCTACACTACTTCTTGGAGGAGGACTCAGAGGACATACCGTCAATAAATAAAAATGCCTTTAGCTAATCCAATTAATGATCACTTTTATATATTTAAACAACTTTTCCACATCAATTATCTCCTTGATGGTGCATAGATGTTGTCAACATGGCAGTTTATTCTCAATCCAATTTATCCATAATATATTTTTCATTTTAGCAATATATAGTTTTAGTTATATAATGTCCTATGGGCGTCAATTCAATGAGCACCGCAGGTTGTGCAGAGTGCTTTACAAAAGAATGTCTATTTCTTATGAAGAGAATTGTCATGACAATACTTAGGAAATATATTCCATGAAGGTCATAATGGGAATAGTATTAAAAGATTAGCACATCATACAAAGTAAAAAAAAGTTAAAACTCTATGTATTTCCTTCACTAAACCATTTCAGGAGCATGAAAAGCTGCAATGTTGTTCATATAGCATAGCTAATTAGCTAATAGTTATGGTTTGTGCTGACCAGGTACCTGTAAGTAATTTTTCAGGTGAAACTGCTATGCCACTGTGTAATAACCCACTATTAGTGCAGTGGATATATCACACATTGCAATCTTCCAGTATCTCTTGAAATCACAAATGGCTGCCCTCTCAGCTTGCTCTGATGTTTCAAAGACTTGCTAAGGAAGAAGTGGTCTCCTCCCACTGCTTCAGAAAAAAGCAACATTGAAAAAAAATATACAATCACTCACTTAAATTCCATGGACTTCCAAATGGAAAGCAAAAATAAAAATAATGATTTATTATGTCAGTACAACATACAGACTTCACAGTCTGCATGGAACTGTTTTGCAGTCAACGTGAAGCTTTAAGAATATAGTACTGAAGTCTGTAACCTTTATAGAGCAATTTTAAAGAAAAGAACCAGAAAGATCATTTGCATCACTTACTAACTGTTGTATGAACTAGAACTTTGATAGAAGTCCAAAATGTTTTAGCTATCATCTACTTTAGGGACATGGGGCCTCATTCTATTATCGGCCGCAGACGCTGCGGGGCCGCAAGGACCGGCCGCAAGCTTTCCGGCTATTCTATTCCCCTCCGACCGGGGATTCCGGCAGGCTTGCGGCCGGCGCCTTGCTATCTCTTGCGGCCGATCGCGCCGGAGGAAAGCCTTTGATCTAAAACGTCCGCAAGGAAATCGGCCGTAAGAAAAGCCTGGTTGCTATTCAATTGCTCCGGGAACCCTGTCTGCAAGGCTAAAAACGAGCCGCAGCTTACTTGCAGCAAACAGGTCCCGCTAGCACCAATTAAGCACATAAAATAGCTCAAATAAAGCCATCCTGCACTTTGCGGAGTCTATAAAGTGATATTCGGTGTTAGCAAAAATAGCACATAATTACCCTATACTCAAATCCGTAAAATATATATTTTTTAATATACGTAAAATATTCATGTAAAAAGTCCATAGGGCTTGGAGCACCTCAGACACACCCACGCCGCAGCCGGAAAATAAACAGTTAATTTGAACTCGGATTTGGGCTGATGTGCAAGCTTGAGAGTAGGTTACTTTTAATCCTCATGTCCCCCAATATGATCCCTAGCATTTACAGAGCTGTACAGTGCAGGCTTGAATTTATTTTTGAGTTTTTAGATTTCACAGCTTACAGCCGGTTTCAAGATATGCGGCCGGCCGTAAGGGGAGATCCTTGCGGGGCCGTATAATAGAATCGCGAGTTAACAGAATCCCTGCAAGGAATCGCAGCCTTACGGCCGATTTACGGCCGATAATAGAATGAGGCCCCTGGTCAATAGAATACCTGTATAAGTATCAGTAATAAGGTATACAAAGAAAAGGGAAAATATCTCTTGGTAAGTATGATTAAACATATAAATCAATGGATAGAGAAAGCATACACAGATAACCAAGGCTTAAATCAAGCAGAGGAATATGCCATACTAAATAAAGGCAGCAAATGATAAAATATAAAAACAAAAAACTTTATTTACGCACAATATAATACAAGTAAAATCCGACGTATAAAATAATTGCAAAAAGAACCCCTCCTGGAAATGTGAGTTGGTATATCTCTAAGCAGAAGTTTAATATATATATATGAAATATGATATCTGGAAGATATATATATACTAGCGACTTGCCCGTCAAAAAATGACGGTCAATAAAAGAAAGTGTTGAAATGCTGTTTGTCACACAATGTGAGTGTACTGTGTGCCTCAAGTAACTAAATTCCTCAAAAAGCAGAAATCTACATTACATAAAATAAGAAAAAATAAAATCACCAAAAATAAAAAATGTACATTACAGAACAAAAGAAAAAACCTAAGTCACAAAAAATAAAAAAAGGAACATTAAAGAAAAAAAAATACATTACAACCCCCCTCACTTCAACATGTTTACAAAATGTTTACAAAAATTACACACCTGAAAATGAAATACATATAATACATTCATATAATACAATACAATATAATTAAATAAAATACAATACAATAAAATTAAATACAATATAATTAAATAAAATACAATACAAAATAAATAAAATACAATACAATTAAATAAAATACAATACACCCCTATCTAATATACATGCCACTATCTAATATACATGGCACTATATAATGTAATATACATCCCACTATCTAATATACAATACTATCTAATAATACATCCCCCTATCTATCTAATATACAATACATGCTATCTATATATATATATATATATATATATATATATATATATATATATATATATATATATATATATATATAGCTACCCTAATTGTAAGCTACAATAAAATAATTAAGACCACTTACCATTGAGATGTTTCTTCAGATCCGCAACCTACGGTAAAAAAGATTAAAACAATTAATACAACACATTTACCTGAAATACCTAAACATTCTAAACATTCTAAATATTCTAAATATTATTCTCACCTTTCCAGCATGTCCCGTTCCAGCATGTCACGTCCCAGCATGTCACGTCCTCCATGTTGCGTCGTCCATCTTTGCGTCTTGTCCGGCGATACTCCTGTAAAAAAAAACATTACATTAGTAAACATAAACCAAATTTAAATAAACACAATCTACATTTAACTTACCTTTCCGCGATGTCTCCGGCCTCCTCGCATGAAAAAAAAAAAAAAAAGCGACACACATGTCTCAGACGCTAATGACCTTCCTATGGAGTGTTCCAGAATAAAATTGGCAATGGCGGCTTCTGATTGGCTGAAAAGGCTGTCTATCAAATTCAGCCAATGAGAAGACCCCATTTGTGAATCAATGAAAAAAGTATACACCCCAAAATACAACGGTGATTGGATAACAAACCTGTCAATCTTTATTTGAACCAATCCTAAGGCTTTATTGCCATCAGCCAATCACAATGGAATATACCCCCACGTACTGATTGGTGAAGACATCTGCGCCTTCCCAATGGCTGTAATATTGATTGATATTAAAAATAGCCAATGAGAATGTGCAAATCCTTCACCAATTAGTACGTGAGGGTGTATTCCATTGTGATTGGCGATTGTCAGTGCAACCAATCAGAATGCGCAGAGGCTCCAACCAATCACCCTGTGGGGGTGTACTCAATTGTGATTGGCTGAAGGCATCTGCGCCTTGTGATTGGTTTAAATAAAGATTGACAGGTGCATTATCCAATCATAATGGTATTTTAAGATGTATCCGTTTGCGATTGGTTCACACATTGGCGCCTCCTGATTGGGTGAATTTGATAGACATCGTTTTCAACCAATCAGAAGGCGCCATTGCTTGTTTTCTTCCGGAAAAGTCTCCTGGAGCCTCATAAGCGTCGGGGATGTCCGGGAGTGTGGATGTAAGTATATTTAATTTTTATTTATTTTATGTTTTTACAGGGCGTGGCAGAAGAGGATCCGGAGGAGGCCGGAGACATCGCGGGGAGGTAAGTAGAATGTAGATTATGTTTCTTTAATTTTGATGTATGTGTATTAATGTTTGTTTTTTTTAACAGGTGCCGCGCTGGAGAAGGATGTAAAGAATAAGGACAGGACATGCCGGAAAGGTGAGTATAATATTTAGAATGTATAGAATGTATAGAATTTTTATTTTATAACTGTAAACTTGTTGCACTACTGTTTTTTGTTTTTGTTTTTTTCGTATGTGGCTGATCCCAATGGACATCTGCAAAGATAAGTTGTCTTAATTATTTTATTGTAGCTTAGACTTAGATTAGTTAATATATAGATGGCATTTATTGTATGTTAGCTAGGGGTATGCGTTTTATATAGATAGCATAGGATGTATTGTAGATAGATTGTGGTATTTATTTAGATAGATTGAGGATGTATTATATAGATAGCATGTATATTAGATTAGTCAATTTATTTAGATAGATTGTGTGATGTATATTAGATAGGGGTGTAATGTATTGTAATTGTATGTATTATTATTGTATGTATTTGTAATATATATATTTCCTTTTCAGGTGTGTATTTTTTTTTTTCTGTAGTGAGGGGGGGGGTTGTAATAATCTTTTTTATTTTATGTAATGTTCCTTTTTTATTTTTTGTGACTTAGGTTTTTTATTTTCTGTAATGTAGTTTATTTTTTGTGAGTTAGGTTTCTTATTTCATGTAATGTAGATTTTTTTGTGTGACTTTAGGCTTTTTTATTTTCTGTAATTAGAGTGGTGGGGGTTAATAGGGAGTAGGTAGTGTAGATGTTAATAGGTTAGTGTAGAGGGTGTTTAGTTGATGTTTAATGTTTTATTGGGGGTGGTATAGTGCAGTATAGTGTTTATACTTAGTGTCATGATGGTCCTTGAGGACCATCATGGCACTTATGTGGTTAATGTAGTGTTGTAACAGGCCCATAATGGTGTTAATATACCCTTATGGGACTGAAGGGGTTAAATAGAGGCTTATGGGGGTCTGTATTGACCCCCATGAGTGACAGGGTTAATGAAGGGCTAATGGGGGTCTGTATTGACCCCCATGAGTGAAAGGCTTAATGAAGTGCTTATGGGGGTCTCTATTGACCCCCATGAGTGACAGGGTTAATGATGGGTTTATGGGGGTCTGTATTGATGCCCAGGAGTGACAGGGTTAATGAAAGGCTTATGGGGGTCTATATTGACCCCCATGAGTGACAGGGTTAATGAGGGTTTTATGGGGGTCTGTATTGACCCCCATGATTGACAGGGTGACAGTGTATATTTTTTTTCTTTTACAACGGGTCCTTTAAGGAACTTTACGGTAATTTTGAATTTCAATTGCAGCGTTAATGTGGGGTTAATGCAAGGCTCGGAGCTTATCTTGGATCCCCTGCGGTTAATCCGGGTTTCCGAGCTTATCTCGGATCTCTTCTTGGGTAAATTGTAGGTGGCCGGGCGGTCCTGGGTCTTTGAGCCTCGTTTTTATTTTTTTCAGCGGCCATTTTTTGTCTCGCTTAGGAGATTTTCGTGTATCTGAACTTGGGAATTTGGACTTAAATGGAGGTGTAACTTCACATTCAGAGGTCCTGGGTGCCCCCCCCCCCTTGCTATGGGTAAGCTTTTTATGTAGTTTTTGTGAGTATTTGGTGTGTTTTCACTGTTTTTAGGTGTGCGCTGTTCCGCCATTTTTCGTGCGTGTGGGGGTTTGTTACGTTAAGGTTGCCTCATTCCCTAAGTGCTTCACGAGGACCCGCATTTGCGGAAGCGAGGTCCTCAGTTGCCCTCGGCCGTGGTGTGTGTGTAACCGGGTGTGAGGCGCCTTTGAGATTTTTTTTGTTTAAAAAGTTGTGTGTGACGTTGGAGCCGACGTTGGAGCCTCCGCAAATGCGGACCCTCGCTTCGCATACAAAATTTAAGAATAAATCCTGTTTTGTCTGCCATAACCTATAAGCATAAACCCAGAACTTAAGCCTCTAATGGCAACAGTGCTGCACACAAAACAGGATAGTACAAAAAAAATGCACTTAAAAAAAAAATTACAATAAGGAACAAAAATAATAATTGAATATTTTAATTTACAGATTAATATGGCAGATACTGACAAGAAACAGGAAAGGATAAGATGGCAAACTAGAGAATGTAAAAAAACATGGGCAGAGCATCAGACGCCGGAGCAGAAGGAAATTCGGCGAAAAAAAGAACACAAAAGAATTGCAAGCAAAAGACTATCAGCTGACAAACTAAAATCTACCCCTAAGAAGGCAACTAAAAAACAAAAGCATTTAGAAAGTGTTGCTGAACAATCAGATAACATTTCTAATGATGATTTAGAGAGTCATATTGATATATGTTCTCACAATTGTCCTTTACTTAAATCTTTAGCAGTAGAGGTTCATAATTGTGATGATATAAATATTGTCTGTCAGAGTTGTGGGGCTTATCATTTCAAACAGGAAAGACCCAGAGATGGTGACTTTGTTAGTTGCTGTCAAAAGGCAAGGTAAAACTTCCAGAAAGACAACAATTCCCAACATATTTACAAAGCATTATGACTGAGCCTACTTTCCCCAACTACCAACATTTTAAAACAAACATAAGATCCTACAATAGTGCCATATCCTTTGCATCTATGGGTGCAACATTAGCTGCTAATGTGCCAGGACATGGCCCTTACTGCTTTAATGTACAAGGACAAATTTACCATCGTACTTCTCATTTACATCCAGAGCAAGGAGAGCAAATCAAATTTGCTCAACTATATGTCCTAGATACAATGGAAGCTGTTTAGCAATGTATGCAGCTTAAAAAAAATTAAAAAAATGCTTACCCGTTGTTTTTATAGAGCTTGATAAAATTATGGCCAATAACCAGTACACTCAAGCTTATAAAAAATTGGCAGAAGTAGAAAAGCAGATTAATATGGTATAATTAGATCCTGGTAAACCATTAAGATATATATATATACATATAAAGGTCAGATTACTCCAGGCTATTTATATTGTGAACCCTAGAGGATTAGGGTCACTGATATCTAAAATATCCAGAAACACTACATTTATTAATGTGTATTATAGATCTATGACAATTATTAAGACAGGATTAATTAAATTGGATAAGCCATCCATTTTCCCTCTGAAGTACTGTTAGGTGTGAACTTATGAACCCCTCTATTAAGAGTTCAAATATCATCAAGTGGTTATATGTTCACACATCAACCAGCCTATTTTATATTTCCTTTTTTCCAATCCAGGATTTTTTATAATTGTTTATAAAGATATCGCCGTTGTTACCCCTTATTAATAAAGACTTTAGTTTTAAATTTTTCCCACATTGTATATAGATTATTAACCAATGGGTAGTAAATACCTTGGGAGCCTAGCATTCCTATCAGACCTTGATTCATAGATTAGTGGTTTAATCCAGACAAAGGAAGCATTAGAAAACTACTATCATATTAGAATAATATTTTCTTCAATTGACACTTAGGACTAGCACTTTACCCTTAAGTACTTATATCCCAGAGCAAATATTATATACACAATGACTAATTTTCTTATTAAAAATATAGACATTGAATCGCTCTTAAAAGAAGCTGAAGAAAGCTTCAGTGGCAATCCTCAGCTAACATTTGAAGGCAATAAAGATATTAAACATATATATGGAGATCTTCTATAAGTAATGAGAAAACAAGTACGCTCTGCATGGGAAATAAGTAGCCTACAAAATTATCTTAAAAACAAGTACATTCCCAGAGGCCTAAGATTTCACCTTAACCCTGCAATAAATCTGAGTGATGAAACTTTTGTTAACAAATGGAAAGATATTCTTCTTAAATGTTCATCTGAATTAATTAGTCTGATTATTGAGACAGAAAAACATAATTTGGAACTATTAAAACCTAAGATTGTACTATGTCAGCAAGAATTTAACAAACAAAGTGACTCTACAGAGTATGAATCACTATGAAAAAATTCAATGATAATATAGAGAGATTCAAGAGAGACATTAAAGAGACAAAACTGATTTCCAAACAAACAGAATCTTTAAGAAATTTCCTACCTCAATACCATCACAAAGAAATTCTGACATAAGTTCTTCAGATTATGACAATTCAGACATAGATGAACATTCCATTCATAGTTCAAGAGGTAGACGACCTGGTATGCATTATAGAAGGGAGGCATACAACACAAGAAAGTTTGCACAAACTAGAATTCCAAACACCAATAATAATGAGGGTTTTTTAGAAGAAGGCCAGTTTCCTGTGAAAGGTCCAGAGAGGAGAGACCAAAGGAAAAAGAACTAAGTACTGAGAAAAAGCTCAATACAAAAAGTTTGATAAAAGACCAAAGTATGAAAATCATCAACTTATCAGACTTTACTTTAAATATTGACCATGAATCAGTATTGAGAAAAGGCCTTAGTGTTGTGCCAACATCAAGGTCTGATAAATTTACCCATATTAAAGATATCAACCTTTTTGCTCGAAAATTAGCCCTACAGAAATTCTTTAAAAATAAAGAAGATAAAGAACATATGAAGCTAGGCATGAACAAAGAAGATATTGAAACTTTCAAACTTCTAATGTCTCTGTTAGAAGAGAATGCCTCTACTGAGGAAGGTAAAACATATAATGACACAAAAAGATGGAAAAACAAAAGTAATTTCACCCCCTTTTTAAAAGATTACTCTAACATCTGGGTATTCCTTCAACAGTTAACAATTGACATAGAAAGTCTAGATTTCACCAAATTAAGAAAATCTTTCAATCTGACAAAAAAAGAATACCAAGTCCTCGATGAGCTCAAGTCTTGTAAAGATATTCAAATTAAACAAGCAGATAAAGGGGGCAATCTTGTAATACTGAGTAATGATAAATACAAAGAGATGTGCAATAGGATTTTGGATGATAGATTCACCTATGAAGTATGAACAAAGAATCCAAATCTTGAATATAGATTAGCCTTAAAGTCTATATTAGAAAAAGCTAAAATGGAGAAGATTATTGATGAGCAAACATACACGTTTCTCCTACCAAAATTCCCTTGCATCTCAACTTTTTATGCACTACCAAAAGTGCACAAACAAACAGTACCTATCCCTGGTAGGCCTATAGTATCAGGAATGGGAAACCTCTCTTCCAATGCCAGTATTTTTGTGGATCACTATTTACGTGACTTAGTACAAAATTTGCCCTCTTATGTACAAGATACTAACGATATACTAAAACAGCTTGAACATTTAATAGTGCCAAAATATACGTGGTTAGCAACCATTGACGTTGAAGCACTCTACAGTAGCATACCTCATAACCTTGGTATTGAGGCAGCTAAACAATTTCTGAGCACGAAAAGCACAAATTTTGAAAAATGTAACAACTTTATTATCCAACTCTTAGAGTATGTCTTGAAATATATATTTTTTCTGTTCAATGATAAATGGTTCCACCAGACAAAGGGGACCACAATGGGCACCCCATGTGCCCCTAGCTATGCGAACCTTTTTTTAGGTTGCTGGGAGAAGAAGATCTTCTCAGAACCAGGCATTGAGCATCTCACTACACATGCAATGATTTGGCGTCGCTATATAAACGATATCTTTGTGATTTGGGATGGAACAAAACTAGAATTCGAAACCCTTATGGACTCATTGAACAAAAATGAGATGGGTTTGAGATTCACGCATGAAATTCATAGAACAGAGATACCGTTTCTAGACTTGCTCATCCAAAAAGATGATGAAGGAAACATTTCAACTACCACATTCAGAAAAGAGACAGCTGCAAATACGTTACTATCGTGGGACAGCCAACATTTTGTACCCCTGAAAAAAGGTATCCCTAAGGGGCAATACCTAAGAATTAGGAGGAACTGCAGCTCAGACATTAAATTCAAAATTGAGGCAGATAAATTAAAACAAAGATTTCTAGAAAGAGGATACTCAAAAAAATGCCTAAAGAAAGCTTTTCAATATGCATTGGGCTGCAACAGAACAGAGTTATTGAATACATCGCACAGGATAAATACCCAAACATCAGATAATACATATCCAAGATGTATTCTGACTTATGGCTATGAGTCTGCTTCAATCAAAGATATTATATCTAAACATTGGTATCTATTAAGAAGTGACGATGACTTGGTAGATATACTTCCACAAAAAATACCAATTGTCTATTGTAGGGGAAAAAACCTGAAAGACACATTAGTGCATAGTTTTTTTAAAGAGAAAAAACATAATAAGACATAGCTCAATCCTCCACTAGGATGTTTTAGATGTGGGAACTGCAAAAATCTATGAACATCCGTCCAATGGGGCAAGATATGTTTTAAAGGATTTTTCAAATTGCTGCACTACAAGTGTAGTTTATGTGGTGTGACCAGGATGGCCGCGTACAGCGCTGGTTTCTTGAATAAAGGGCTGATACCGACTTCAAATGCAGCAAATTGGTTTATTTGCAAAAAGAAATTAACAGCTGAAGCAGTAGCTCTGCTTAAAATAACGGAACATAAATAACTACTTCTCTGCTACGTGGGAGAATGCCACCTTGTGGCCAGGTTACAAACAGTCCTTTAACTTGGGAGACTGCCACCTTGTGGCCAGGATACCAACAGTCCTTTAACTTGGGAGACTGCCACCTTGTGGCCAGGATAACAACAGTCCCTTCGACTTGTGATAGTGCCACCTTGTGGCCAGGATACAAATAGTCCCTTTAACTTGTGATAGTGCCACCTTGTGGCCAGGATACAAATATTCCCTTTTACTTGGGAGACTGCCACCTTGTGGCCAGGATACAGATAGTCTCTTTAAGTTGGGAGACTGCCACCTTGTGGCCAGGATACCAATAGTCCCTTAGACGTGTGATAGTGCCACCTTGTGGCCAGGATACAAATATTCCCTTTAACTTGGGAGACTGTTTTCCGCTCTTTATCTTTATAACAGCGGATGAACCATCGGGCCCACCCGTCTCTCCCGCATGCTTCACCCCAGGGACCCTTGGATATCACAACAATCACTGCTGTTACCTTCCTTCAGTAATCTCTCAGACTCTTCCCTGGGGCATAAAAGGTCTTGGAACCTTCATTCGGTGCCTCTGTCAGCAAACCCAACAGCCTTTTACTCCTGTCTGTAAACTGTCAGGCTCCTCTCTGCCTGGTACAATTTCTGCTTCCAGCAGACTGCGTGGAAGTACTGCGTTTCTATATATGGCAGATAGCTACAAGCGTCCTTCTTTGGCTTGCTTCAGACTGAGGCCTTCACTCACTGGCCTCCCTCTGCTAGGCCAAACAGGGCCTAACTGCAGGGGATTTTCAATAATCCCTTCACTTACTTGGCTTTCCTTGTATTTTCACCTCTTGAGTCTGTAGACGCTCTTTCAGCTCAATTCGTCCTGTGACTGCAATCAGCACACTCTTCTCACTGTTGTAGTACTCGCAGCCCCAGTAAATTAGGCTTCACACAGCCCCACTTTCTGACTTGCTCTGGTAGCACACAGCCTGCCCAGAGCCTGGCCAGCCACACCCCCTTCCATGTCTGCTTTCCAGACTTTTAAAGGGCAGTCGCACTAATTAGGAGTTCTCCAGAAGTTTTAACTCCCTCACTTCTGTCCAGAACTCCATAATCCACTTGCTTGTATAACTTCTAAGGGGCAAACGATCACACACCCTCCCCCTCAGCTCAACAACATGGTGTTGGGCGACATGCCGAGAGGCCGGACATCCGGTAGAGTCGCTCACCACTCAAGAACTCTTCGCCCAGCCAACCATTCTTCCTCAGTGCCGTCCGCATTGAGGTAGAAGGCTGCGATAGTGGCCACCTGTAAATCCATCTTCTCCTTTCCTTACTGGTCTGTTTGCCTCCTTCATGTGTGTCGCCTTTATCGGGAAGGAGTGAATCCCCCAACTTTGTAGAGCTGTCCTCGAACAGCCTCGTGGTGGACTCCGTAGTCACATGTCTGGGTACAGATATAACAATATCCGTGGCACTCTCTTCGAGCCCGTCATCATTTCCAATCTCTTTATTAACTTCAACTCCCAGGAGTTCTTCTACAGTCTCAGTGTTTCCCTCGTCATCCTCAACTTCACAGCCATCTTCATTGTCCAGCTTAAACATAGCCTGGCGCTTCTGTCGCTCTTCCTTACGATGCTGTTTCATTGCTTCCTGCAGCTTTGCTTTAAGAAGTGGGATCTTTTCAACTGGCTTTTTCTGAATTATCTCATCAGTTGTTTCAGCAGACACACTGACAACTACCACATCTGCCTTTAGCTCCTCCTTTCCATCTGCCGTTGTCCCTTTGCAGACGATATTTAGGTTAACTTTCCTCTCAATCACAGGCTTGGCTTTATGCAGGGAGTGCTTCAGAAAACGCTTTTTCCAAGCTTCTAGTTCTTTATTTTGCTTTGGTACATCCAATTTACCAAATGAGCCAACATCAGGGCACAAACAGGGCTTTAAGGAGAGATCCACCCTAAGAGCACAGAGCTTTTCCAGCTTGGAAAACTTTGTTGATTTAATAAGCTGCAGGTCATTCCCTACGCAAGATGGCCTTGGCCGACGCTTGAAGAAATCATGAATGCTTTCTGCAGTCACTTCCTTTGCTAATGGAGTCCTTTGTGCAGCCCCTTCCTCTGCGGCCTCCTCCAACAAATACGTAAATTCTTCTTCATTACCATCAGCAGGGACGATTTCAGGGAGCTTTTCGTCTACGGCTGGTTCATCAGAGTCATCATTGAATACTTCTGCTTGTGCAGCTTGTCCAGCTTCATTTAGTGGAGTATGCTCCAGTTTTGCTACAGGAACAGTCTTTTCTAATGTGTTCACACCGGACACTGGCCTAGCAACACTTTCTAGCTGGTCTCCATTGGAAGCCTCTTTGTCTCTTTCACCACTGTCTAATGTCAACAGTCGTATTCGCCGGGGCTTCTGTGGAAATTGAGAGATGTTCAGCTCTTTATCACTGTGCAGCCGCTCCCACAACACAATTTCGTGCAGCTTAGGCTTTGGGGGACATTTCCTCTGCTCCCAAATAGGCATCAATTTCTCATTCCTGTAGGACACTCGGTAGTCCTCAAACGCAGGCTTCCTCCGCCATTCAGGGATATACTCTGGCCTCATTTTAACTTGGGCTTGTCTTTGGAGCCTTGAAAGACGCTGTTTCTCCTCCTCTAAGGCCCTTCTATCTGCACCAGCAGGCTCTTTTGTTCTCTCAGCAATCTCTTTGGGGCTCTCAGCAATCTCCTTTGTTCTCTCAGCAATCTCTTTTGTTCTCTCAGCAATCTCTTTTGTTCTCTCAGCAATCTCTTTTGTTCTCTCAGCAATCTCTTTGGGGCTCTCAGCAATCTCTTTGGGGCTCTCAGCAATCTCTTTGGGGCTCTCAGCAATCTCTTTGGCTGGATCGGCCTTCTCTGCGGGCTCTCTCTCCGGCTCTGCGGGCTCTCTCTCCGGCTCTGCAGGCTCTCTCTCCGGCTCTGCGGGCACTCTCTCCGACTCTGCAGGCACTCTCTCCGACTCTGCGGGCACTCTCTCCGACTCTGCGGGCACTCTCTCCGACTCTGCGGGCACTCTCTCTGACTCTGCGGTCTCTAGGGAGCCTTCTGCGGTACCCTCTGCGGTCTCTGTGGAGCCTTCTGCGCCCTCACTCGCAGCTCGTGCCTCTTCACTCGCAGCTCGTGTCGCTTCACTCGCAGCTCCTGCCGCCTCACTCGCAGCTCCTGCCGCCTCACTCGCAGCTCCTGCCGTCTCACTCGCAGCTCCTGCCGCCTCACTCGCAGCTCCTGCCGTCTCACTCGCAGCTCCTGCCGTCTCACTCGCAGCTCCTGCCGTCTCACTCGCAGCTCCTGCCGTCTCACTCGCAGCTCCTGCCGTCTCACTCATGGCACTGCACCTGGTGGCTTTTTCCACTCTCTCTTCCTCCTTGTTTACTACTAGGTCAGGTTTGATTGGCCTTCCCTTAACAGGGAAACTGTATCTTATACTTGGACCAACAAGTATGTCTCTTGGGTAGCGATAAGCCCGTCTGCCAAAAAAATTCCAGGGGTGCGCTCTCTGTACTCTCTTTACTCCTATACGGTCAAGGATCTCCTCTTTCAGGGTGCAATAATTGGTTGCCATTTCTTCAGGCAAAACCCCATACGCTTCCTGTGCTTCTCCACACAGATAAGGACCCAGGACTGTGGCCCAGTGCTGTTTAGGCCAACCTTCCCTGGTAGCAATCTTCTCAAAATTCAGGAGGTAGGTTTCTACATCATCCTGAGCTGTCATTTTCTTTAGAAAGCAATTAGGGTTCATAATCCTGCTTGATTTTGGACCCACAATGTTCTCTGTAGAACTCAATCGCTGCAACTGCACTTTCTGTGCTTCTAAGGACTCTCTCATTTGGACCCTGTCCTCTTCCATTTGTCTTTGCCATTTCTCTGTGGCCTCTCTAAATCTTGCAGCTACCTCTCTGAAGCCTTTATCTTCCTCTTTTGCAGCTTGAATGCTATCCTCTGCAATCATTTCACTCTTTCCTGCCTGGCTCTGACCCAGCTTAGCAGCCAGCACTCTATTCATCTCTGCCTGCTGCTTGTTCATTACCCGCTGTGCTTCTATAAAAGCTTTAAGGGCCTCCTCCATATTTATGCTGTACGGTGGGCTGTCTTCTTCAACACAGACACTTTTCGATCCCACTTCTGACACCAGTGTGACCAGGATGGCCGCGTACAGCGCTGGTTTCTTGAATAAAGGGCTGATACCGACTTCAAATGCAGCAATTTGGTTTATTTGCAAAAAGAAATTAACAGCTGAAGCAGTAGCTCTGCTTAAAA
This sequence comes from Discoglossus pictus, assembly GCA_027410445.1. Classification (NCBI taxonomy): domain Eukaryota; kingdom Metazoa; phylum Chordata; class Amphibia; order Anura; family Alytidae; genus Discoglossus; species Discoglossus pictus. Next base: position 224,745,335 of record CM050166.1, on the reverse strand, counting down.
TAACGGAACATAAATAACTACTTCTCTGCTACGTGGGAGAATGCCACCTTGTGGACAGGTTACAAACAGTCCTTTAACTTGGGAGACTGCCACCTTGTGGCCAGGATACCAACAGTCCTTTAACTTGGGAGACTGCCACCTTGTGGCCAGGATAACAACAGTCCCTTCGACTTGTGATAGTGCCACCTTGTGGCCAGGATACAAATAGTCCCTTTAACTTGTGATAGTGCCACCTTGTGGCCAGGATACAAATATTCCCTTTTACTTGGGAGACTGCCACCTTGTGGCCAGGATACAGATAGTCTCTTTAAGTTGGGAGACTGCCACCTTGTGGCCAGGATACCAATAGTCCCTTAGACGTGTGATAGTGCCACCTTGTGGCCAGGATACAAATATTCCCTTTAACTTGGGAGACTGTTTTCCGCTCTTTATCTTTGTAACAGCGGATGAAGCATCGGGCCCGCCCGTCTCTCCCGCATGCTTCACCCCAGGGACCCTTGGATATCACAACAATCACTGCTGTTACCTTCCTTCAGTAATCTCTCAGACTCTTCCCTGGGGCATAAAAGGTCTTGGAACCTTCATTCGGTGCCTCTGTCAGCAAACCCAACAGCCTTTTACTCCTGTCTGTAAACTGTCAGGCTCCTCTCAGCCTGGTACAATTTCTGCTTCCAGCAGACTGCGTGGAAGTACTGCGTTTCTATATATGGCAGATAGCTACAAGCGTCCTTCTTTGGCTTGCTTCAGACTGAGGCCTTCACTCACTGGCCTCCCTCTGCTAGGCCAAACAGGGCCTAACTGCAGGGGATCTTCAATAATCCCTTCACTTACTTGGCTTTCCTTGTATTTTCACCTCTTGAGTCTGTAGACGCTCTTTCAGCTCAATTCGTCCTGTGACTGCAATCAGCACACTCTTCTCACTGTTGTAGTACTCGCAGCCCCAGTAAATCAGGCTTCACACAGCCCCACTTTCTGACTTGCTCTGGTAGCACACAGCCTGCCCAGAGCCTAGCCAGCCACACCCCCTTCCATGTCTGCTTTCCAGACTTTTAAAGGGCAGTCGCACTAATTAGGAGTTCTCCAGAAGTTTTAACTCCCTCACTTCTGTCCAGAACTCCGTAATCCACTTGCTTGTATAACTTCTAAGGGGCAAACGATCACAGTGGCTACATGTTTATGTAAAAAGATCTACGTAGGGAAAACACGACGCCAACTACAAAGACGTATTGGCGAACATATCTATTCCATTAAGAAAGATCTTGACACCCCTATAGCATGCCATGTCAAAATCTTTCATGGTGGCAATAGTGAAGTTCTCACATTCACAGCCCTTGAGAAAGTCTATCAAGGCCCCAGACAGGGGGACCTAGATAAAAAAACTTCTCCAACATGAAGCAAAATGGATCTCTAAATTAAAAGCTTTATCTCCAGAGGGTTTAAATGAAGGTTTCACATTTTTACCCTTCATTTAAATAGATATTTATTAATATTAGATTTAATATCTATCAAGAGTAACCACTTAATCTGCATGGTTCACGTATGACTACAATCATTATTTACAACTATAGATTAGGATGTTTTTGTCACTGATAGATTGTATTTATCTTTCTATAATTGGCCCTTAGATGGTATTGAGTAATGTTATGTACCATTTATTTTGATGGCTTGCATTACATATGATCATCACTGTATCATGGCCGTTACACAGTCACTATATACCTTCACCCTGTTTTCCCTTTTTATAATTGGTCTCTATTTTTAGTTAGATCACATATAGGGTTCTCCCTCTCATACCCCCTGAGGTTCCCATACATACTTATTCACCTCTTATATAACAGATTATTATTTCTCTGTTTCTATGTACCACTTCAACTGCACCTTATATTTTTCGGTTGCATCCATAGTATGCCAGTTTATAGATCCCCTTTCCTTTATCTGCATAATTATTATTTCCCACAGCATTTCTCCACGCAGTTAGTTCATGTAGTTACTCTCTTTTCATATCTTATGCTACTCATTTGGATCTCATTCCTCATCGCCTTGAGTTTCCAACCCCATGTTTCATAGGGGCTGTCTATTTGCCACTATTGTTATTTCATTTTATTATACTGTCTTTATAATCTATGCTTATTTCCATAACGTTTGCTTCATCCTTATCCTACTGCATCATAGCGCAATGAGCGCTTCCTGGATTCACTGCGCAGGTCCGTTTAGTGTCAATTGGTTGCTGTAGTTATGGCAGCATTTAAAAAGAGGGCCAGACGGCTCAGCAGACTCTACCTTGACAAAGACGTCTGATGACGTCGAAACGCGTCGGCATTTGATGACGGGGCATGCCTTGCAGCTAAGGGCACGCCGGCGTCTTCTCAACTAACAGTATTGTATCTTAAATATTTAGAGGTTGTATGCTTACCCTCCCTGTCCGTTTCCATATGAGTTAATGTTGTTGTCTGGATATGAGTTAGATCGAGCACGCATTAGACAGTGCTTAGAGTATTAGCTAGCCTGCTGGCTTCCATTTACTCTTCATTTACTGATTTTTCCACATTATGCTAATCTCTGTAATGGAGTATGGGCAGAACAGAAGCACATATTTTTAAGAGGAGTAGTCTTGAGTGGACATTATATGTATATAATAGTCCTACTAAGATAGAAAACTAAGGAACTCCTATGACTTTATTGTGCCCTTTTTAGAACTTGTGCCCTGACTAAAAAGCAGATTAATATGGTATAATTAGATCCTGGTAAACCATTAAGAGATATATATATATACATATAAAGGTCAGATTACTCCAGGCTATTAATATTGTGAACCCTAGAGGATTAGGGTCACTGATATCCAAAATATCCAGAAACACTACATTTATTAATGTGTATTATAGATCTATGACAATTATTAAGACAGGATTAAATAAATTGGATAGGCCATCCATTTTCCCTCTGAAGTACTGTTAGGTGTGAACCTATGAACACCTCTATTAAGAGTTCAAATATCATCAAGTGGTTATATGTTCACACATCAACCAGCCTATTTTATATTTCCTTTTGTCCAATCCGGGATTTTTTATAATTGTTTTTAAAGATATCGCCGTTGTTACCCCTTATTAATAAAGACTTTAGTTTAAAAATTTTCCCACATTGTATATAGATTATTAACCAATGGGTAGTAAATACCTTGGGAGCCTAGCATTCCTATCAGACCTTGAGAAGTAGAAAAGGAACAACAAATTCATGCAGAAATACATCAATTGCCAATCCCAAAGGTCAAAATGGTGCTTAAAAAAGATTGCCATACTGACAAACGCTGTTATAACTTGCCAACATCACATGAGGTTGCAATGGTCTTTACCCAAATTGAAAAGTATGTGTGCAAAATAATATTTCAATGCTTGAATTTAAAGTGGCTCAAATTGCCATTCGACATGGATTCAATCCCATTTTATGTGGTGGAAAACTGACACAACAATGGATCATTGATTCATATTTGCAACTTGAGGCAAATAATTTAAACTTCATCAAATATCAACAAGGTAAACTACGAGTAGAAAAGTATTGTGGATTGATGGATTATGTCGCTGAGGTTGCTACAACCAGAGAGCTGCAAGCTGGGAAAGCCATCATTTTACCATCTTCTTTCCAGGGATCTCCTCGCAATATGCAAGAAAGATACAATAGTGCCATGGCTATTGTAACTATATTTGGAAAACCAGATTTATTTATTACATTTACATGTAATCCACAATGGCCAGAGATTACACACAATCTGCTAATTGGACTGCTTCCGATAGACCAGATTTAGTGGCAAGAGTCTTTAAAATAAAGTAAAATTAATTAATACGTGACATAATCATAACTCAGTTATTTGGCAAATGTCTGGCTTATGTTTATACCATCACATTTCAAAAAGGAGGCCTTCCACATGCACATATTCTTATAATCCTTCAAGAGAAAGATAAATTAGATACTGGTGACAAAGTGGATTCAGTCATTATTGCTGAACTACCAGATCCAGAAATACGTGGTAGACTATATGAGATTGTAACTCATCGTATGATTCATGGACCGTGTGGAGATATTACTTATGCTAATTGTGTTGGCTATACATTATATAGAAGAGAAGGACAAACTGCCATTATTCGGGGGAGAAAGGTAGACAACAGATATGAGGTACCATACAATCCACATTTACTTGTCAAGTATAATGCACACATTAATGTGGAAGCTTGCACTTCTTTTAAATCCATTAAATATGTCTACAAATATATTTACAAAGGCTATGATGCAGCTACTGTAGTGGTCAAAAGTGCTGAAAATAACGAGCACTGTGAATTAGTACATGATGAACTTGCATCTCATGTAGATGCTCGCTATGTAAGTGCGCCAGAAGCAATGCAGCGTCTTCTAAAATTTTAAATGCATGATCGCTCACATGCAGTATATCGATTAGCTGTACATTTGCCACAAAGACATTTAGTGTATTTCAATGTTGGAAATTAAACAAATGCTTTGGCACAAATTGAGCATTGCCAAACTACACTAACTGCATGGCTCCAATTAAATTCTACTGACTTAGAGGCAAGGGAATTGTTATATATTGACATTCCATACCATTATGTTTTCGTTATTAGAATTTGGCGAAAACGAAAAAGTTGTTGAAAAAAAATAATCCCAAAAATTTACTCTGTAAGTCCAAGAGACTTTAAACGTTTCTGCTTACGATTACTTCTTCTAAATGTTCCTGGTGCACACAGTTTTGAACTGTTAAAAACTGTTAATGACATAGTTTATGAATCATTTCATTTAGCTGCCCGACATAGAAACTTCCTTAGCTGATGATACAGAATGGGAAAGATGTCAAGAAGAAGCAGCACTATGTCAAATGCCACGGCATATGAGGTAAAAATTTGCATTCATTTGTATCTTCTCAAATGCTCCAAATGCATTAGCTTTGTGGCACAAATTTAAAATAAATATGGCTGAAGACTTTTTTCAATGATACAATAAGACTATTGCATAATTCAAAGCATTATTTGAAATCCACGAGGTCTTTCTAACTCATGGATTAAGTTGTGCAAGTTTTAATCTGCCAGATCCAGGTCTCATAAACGGCATAAACTTTCAAGACTATGACACTCAACTACAAAGAGAAAGAACAGAAGAAAGACTTGCAACTTTAAATACATTACAATTGCAGGCATTTAATGCAATCAAAAATGCCCTAGATGATGACATGGCCAAAGAGCGTTATTTCTATATGGATGGACCTGGCGGATCAGGAAAAACATATCTATATAATTTATTGATGAGTTTTGTTCGAGCACAAGGTCAAATAGCGTTGGCATTTGCAACCACTGGAATTGCCGCACTTTTGTTAGAAGGTGGAAGAACTGTGCATAGCGGATTTAAACTGCCAGTTCCTATTTTCGAAACATCAGTGTCGGATATTCGAATGACATCATTACAAGCAAAAAATGTTTAATGAATTATAATAGATGAGGCTACAATTATGTCATGCCATGCCCTACAATGTATTGACCGTTTGCTTCGTGAAGTCATGGATAATAATTTGCCATTTGGTGGAAAGGTAATGTTGTTAGGTGGAGATTTTAAACAAACATTATCTGTCGTTGTACATGGAAATCGACACTATGAAAACTATTTACCCATCTTCAATTACAACAAACTATGAGATCAGAAGGAGAAAATGATTTCAATGTGTTAGGTATTTTAATTTCTTCATTTAGAAATTAATTAGCTAAGAATATCATGATTATAAAAAGTATGTCAGCATTTTTCTTATCTCACTAGAATGTTTAAGTGCGTCATCTGTAGAATGTTTACGTTAATGTTCTTTAAAAACATCTGTTTCCTGTATCCTGTCTTTGTTTCAGAAACTGAGATGAGATATCTATAGGAAACCGGATTTTGCTATGTTAGACAGAAACAAAAAGTCACTTGCTTGCAAAAATGTATTTAACAGTATTTTCAACTAGTTGTGACGTGTTTTTATGCTATATAAGATTCTGCCGCCTAAATACATTCAGAGATTATTCTGATGACACTCTGACTTCTGTGCATTATTTTTCTCTCATTATATCTTGGTGCCCAGATATAATTGATTCACACATCAGAATACATGATTACTCACTAATCTGATCCTATCATTTTGGTCCTTCGAGCCGGAAGTTGTTTCCCTTATCATTCCTCGGACGAAGCAAAACTCCTTTTACCGTGCACGGGGGGGTAAGTCACTGAGGACTCCCTTACCTTGAGAAAGACCTCAGGCCTGATATATACGATCAGTTGGACCACAGAGGCAAGGTGTTTTTCCGAGGGATGACAAGGCACAGCTTACAACGAACTGACAGTGAGTATCTGAATTTCTGCTGCATTTTGCATATGTGTGTATGTCCCAGGTCCTTGCCTAACAGTGATATTAGGTAAAAGAGTTGTACAACTAGGTTTCTAGCCTAGTAATAGGTAGAAGGGTTGAAACTTACCCATGGGGAGGTAAAAGAGTCATTATCCTGAGGAAAAGACTATAAAATAAGTTCTCCATACGTAACGTTATTGAGAAAGCTTACCATGAAAAAGGGGTAAATGAGTCCGACTTTCAAATGAGCTCTTGCAAGACAATATGTATGTGTGTGCATGTTACCATTTTGTATGATTTAAATACCGGTACTGGGTGTATGTATGTTTGTGAGGGGTGTAACACGGATAACAGTTTCTTGGTTATTATATATACCTGTCAAAATTCTGTATATTTCTGTGTACTTGTGAGTGTATGTATATATTTACATGTATTCTTTTGTGTTGTTCTCAAAATTCTTACCTGAAACTATCCACTTTTGGTAGTGAGTGGTCACGCATTACCCACCTAGTCTCCGAAGGGCTAATCCTGTGACTTGCCTGTGTTTATGGAAGACGCACAAACCAAAATTTGTGGCAGTTGAGCACAACAGGCATCTAACTGCTTGAATTTTCATCTTTCTCATTCTTTACTTGGTTATACAATGTTGAAATATTTTGTCTGCAGTTTCTGTGTATTCATAACTTCTTACTAAAATACTCTGTAAGATTGTGTGTATGAAGCACTGGGTGGGAGATATTCAGATTATTTCTGGAAAATGTATAAAAGGTCTGTTGGGTGTTGTATGTATATGTAATGCTATGTATATTTCCATGTACCTGTGATATTATTTGTTGTGTATATCTATTAACTTTAATTGATACTATAGGAGTTCAAGATATATATATATATGTGGGTATATACATATGTATATGTGTATATATATGTATATGTATAGGTGGATAGGCTCTCAAGGGCATAAATCGCACTGCCAGGAGTGTGGTTTCTAGACCCTGCAGTTTTCAAGGTAATCTCTAAAGACATGTTTAATATGCAAAGGGTTTCTGGTGTGCATCTGTAACTTATGTCTGGTAAAAACACACTTATGTGTGGGAATTGTGCACACTGTATTCTAGACTTGTTTTCTTATGTGTATTTGTGTATATATATAAAGTTTCTGTGTCTTTGTAACTTTACTCAATGCTTTACCTTTGGGCAGGGAGGTGACTGATCTGTATTATGTGAAGATGTGCAGGGTCTGGCCAACCCCCCACATAGCAGACCACTCCCCTTTCTACTCCAATTTTCTCTGTGTGTGTGTTAGTTTTTTTATGTAAAATATGTCTGTCTGTAACCTTAAGGGAACATAGCAGAAGGGAGGAAGTGTGGTTGCTGTAAAGAGAGACAAAGGCATGTTATTATAACCCCTTTTAAGTGATGACAATGCTCACCGCACCCACTGGATACACAGAATCTACTGTACTACCTCTGCTGGAATCAGTGCCCTGTATCCACTACTTCTTGGTAATATTAATCCTTATTACAAGGAAGGTATAGGAGACGTTCAAACTTTATTGAGCTTTACTATATACAAAGAAGTATAGGAAAGGAAAAGTACACGCAACGTTACTTAATTAAGGAAATAAAAATAAAAATAAAAAAAAGTAAATACATTTTCTATACTAAAAATAAAAAATTGTTGAAGATGAAAACAAAAAGGCAAATGTGTATCACAATGACGGTGCCTACGGGGGGAGGGACATGTAATGTTAACCACCTCTCTCCTTCGAAAGAGGATATGTTTATGTGTACACAGAAAAGACTTCCACGACTGACCGCCCCTCCAACTCCTGGGAATATGGTCACTTATAGTGATGATGTAGAGGACGAATTTGATGATGCCCGCAAATACCTGCTTGCCGCCACCGCTCCAAATCCACCTCCTCCAACACCACCACCTTATGAAGGACGGCCCGCCAGCACCAGGCGGGCACCAGATCACATCTGTGCCATTTTATCCCTTAATTGAGGTTCCCAATCCTGAAGGGGGGAAATGTGTTGCCACCCACAATGCTAGTATACCGAGCATGGACAGATGCAGATGTGAGGAGAGCTGTAGAAGGAGTCCCCCACCCAAATGACAATATGGGAATTTTCAGACTTAAGTTCCAGCGATTGCAGCAAAGTTTTAAATTAAATGGTGTTGAGGTTGTACGGTGTCTGAGGCAGATATTAAGGTCCGATTGGATCCTTAGTGAAGGTGACTGGAATCCACTGGACCCAAGGGGGGAGCCATTGCAATATGGATCACAAGAACTGACCCAAAGAGTAGACACTCTAATAGGCAGAATAGCTGACAGACGCAGACTGGACTAAGATAAACGAGTGTGTACAGAAAGATGATGAAAGTGTGGAACAATATATGGCGAGGTTGCGGGTAGTATTTGACAGCCATAGCGGGGTGGCCAGACAACCCATATGATGATGCTGGACCATATGCTCAGCAGCTAAACAAATAAATGACTTTGTGATACAACACCAAATTACTTACAAAACATGTCCCCTTAGGGAAACCATAGAATATGCTAGACATGCAGAAGAGCAGTGTAAGAGAGCAAATGAAAAGAAACAGATAAAGCAAGATAGTAAACCAAAGGAGGTGTATTTGATGACTTCTGTTGATGGGACAGCGCAACCTATAACTTTTTGCTTTCTTTTCTGGTGATGGTGGAAATAACCAAAAACGTGGAGGGAGAGGAGGTGGACGTGGTCGAGGTGGAAGCAGAGGACAAATTTTATGGAAATTGTTACGTATGTGGCAAGGCCGGCCACTTAGCACGTTCCTGCAGAAACAAAAAGTACCAGGAGGAAGAGGGAGCGGATGACGATGACAGGACCGACAAATGACTAGAACCAGGTTGTACCCTTCCTTTACTAATATTTGCTGAACAAGAATTGCATGAATCTGAATTGTATGAGTATGGTAATAATGATGCAAATTTGCCAGAAATAAATGATGTGTTGAATTTAGAATCATGTATAGACTTAATGGCTCTAGCAGAACAACCAGTCATTAAACTAGATGTAGAGGGGGTAATGATAACATCTTTCTGCGATACAGGAGCATGTAGGTCAGTATTGAGCGATGATGGCACATGGAGTATTTATACGTCATCACAAAACATACTGGTTAGGTCAGCAGCAGGACAGACAAATAGCGAACCTATATCATGCCCACTCACAGGGAGATTGTTCAACGGCCAAACATTTGAGCATCCTTTTATACTCTCCCCTAGATGCCCGATAAATCTCTTGGGTAGAGATCTGATGCTGAAATGCAACATTAGAGTGGTTCCCACAGAGAAAGGCATGAATGCATACATGGGGGACATACCTGTCAATGTAAATGTAGTGCAGGGGATGGGTGAACCACATTACTTTTACACATTAGACATGGTGTCGAAAGGGCCAGGACAAGTATCCAGCACTTTGGTAGCCATGGCTAATGACCTAGCTCCATCTTCCAGTGTAAAACAAAGCACAGGGTCATTACACTGCACTATGAAATTTGAAAGTACACCGGGGAGGGATGTGGACTATGAAAAACATTTTTCAAACACACCAATACCAGAATAACCTTGGATTACATATACTGGACAGAAAATGGGTATACAGGGGTGGGAGTAAAATTGAATGATCAAGACCAGTTACTCTATGCAGGACACACAGTGCCACACATATCACTGACTATGCCAGCTGGTGGAAGGTGGGTACAGGTAGGAGGGATGGTAGAAGAGGCTCAGACAGATAAAACACCATGGGAGTACTTACCCTATGACCTCGGAGTGCAGTACTCACCGAGCACGAAAATATATCGGAAAAGCCTGAACTGGGTAACTGAGACAAAGAAAGGAATACACTTACAGTCATCCAGGTGGGAGAAAGTTCTTCTGTTAGAGGAACCATGACACAACACACAGATACTGTTCACTCAGGAACAGGAGGCAGCATTAGAGAGCCTTCTGGACACCTTATGGTCCACAGGGCCCGCTGATGTAGGCCTTATAAAGGGGGTAGAGCCAGTAAAAATCACCCCAAAAAGTACTTTTCAGCCACATCAGAGACAGTATCCTCTAAAACCTGAAGCAGAGAAGGGCATAGAACCTATTATAAAAGTTTTGATTGAGAAAGGGATTATAATAGAATGCCCAGGATCCCCATGTAACACCCCACTTTACCCAGTCAGGAAGACAACCGGAGCTTGGAGATTAGTGCAGGATTTGCAAGCAGTAAATAAAGCTGTAATTTCCCGAGTACCCACGGTGCCAGATCCACATACACTCCTAAATGACATGCAGCCAGATAACACACATTCCTGGCAGAAGAGGGACATAAGGTTAGTCGGGATAAATTACAGCTCTGGAAAGCAGAAGTGAAGTACCTGGGATACCTAGTGAGCAGAAAGGGACGATCACTAGACCCAGTTAGGAAAAGGGCCATACTACATCTTAGGGATGGTAAATTTCTGCAGGAGTTGGATTCCCAACTATGCAGAACTTACAGGGCCCATACAACACCTTATTTATGCACAATCAATGTCAGCTAATGAAAAGGTATCGTGGACACATGAAGCTGAAGCAGCATTCATTCAGCTTAAGAACACAGTAGTGGGAACATCTGTATTGGGATTGCCAGATTACAGCAAGCCATTTGTACAAACTGTTGACTCAAGGGGAGGCTATATGACTTCTGTTGTGACTCAGAAACATGGCCTGCGAGACCGACCCTTGGCTTTTTACTCAACCAGGTTGGACCCTGTAGCCAGGGGACTTCCGGTTTGTGTACAGGCAGTAGTGGCGGCTTCCATGGCAGTTCTGGCGTCAGCAGCCTTAGTCCTGTTCCACCCTTTGACTCTAAGAGTACCACATGCTGTATCTGTCATTTCACTACAAAATAAGGTTTCATACCTTTCCCCTTCAAGACACTTATCATGCATGACTATACTTCTGTCACAACCACACTTGCACATAGAAAGGTGCACAACACTGAACCCATCAACGTTAGTTCCCATCCAGGAAGATGGCACACCACATGCATGTACTGAAATCATAAAAAAAGAAGTCTCACCAAGAGACGGCCTTAGAGATGTTGCATACACCGAGGCTACACTAACTCTGTTTGTAGATGGGTCATCAAGTAGAAACAAAGATGGTACAAATGCAACGGGATATGCAGTAGTAACACAAGAAGAAACTATAAGAGCAGGAAAACTTCCATCACATTTTTCAGCACAGGCAGCTGAGATCGTGGCCCTTACTGAAGCCTGTAAAATAGGACAGGGACAAATAGTAAATATATACACCGACAGCCAATATGCATTCTCAACTGTGCACATATTTGCACAATTGTGGAAAAATAGAGGTATGGTCACATCTACTGGCAGGCAAGTCACTCATAAACAACTCCTTTTGCAGCTACTTGAAGCCATTCAACTGCCCTTGAAGATTGCGGTATGTAAATGTGTGGCTCATACCACGACCACAGACGCAATTTCAATAGGAAATGGCAGGGCAGATACAGCTGCAAAGCAAGCGGCTCAAACGGGAAAAATACACATTTTTCTCTTACACAGCTACACATCTGTGTATTTCGTAAACCATATTGACAAGAGTATTCTACAGCAACTACAGGCAAATGCACCCTCACAGGAAAAAACATACTGGTTGAAGAAAGGGAGTAAACTAAATGCTGATAATATTTATGAGAGTATAGAAGGGAAACCAATTTTACCAAAATCACTATTCAGATATGCAGCTATGTTGAGCCATGGCATTAGTCATGTCTCAAGAGGGAGTATGGTAGACATGGTCAGCAGAATATTTTCAGCCTATGGATTAAACACCTATTTTAAAAATTTTGTGCAGGGTGCCTTGTTTGTGCACAACACAACCCTCAGGGTAACTATCACCCCATAAGAAGCACATTCCCAGAACCAACATACCCCTTCCAGACAATATGTATGGATTTCATTGAACTAACAAAGTGTGCAGGGAAGAAATATTGCCTAGTGATAATTGATGTATACTCTAGGTGAGTGGAAACGAAACCATGTGCACACCCTGACGCAATCACAGTGGCTAAAACCTTAGTGACACAAATAATTCCTAGGTTTGGTATACCAGAGAAAATATATAGCGATAACGGCACACATTTTGTGAACAGAATTATCAACCACTTGAGTAAAGCATTACACATAGAGTTGAAAAACCACTGTGCGTACCACCCACAGTCAGCTGGATTAGTGGAGAGAACTAATGGTACCATTAAAAATAAATTGAGGAAAACGATGGTAGCGACAGGGAAAAATTGGCTTTACTGTTTACCATTAGTCATGCTAAACATGCACATGCTTCCAGGCAGGAAGAAGTTAACCCCGTTTGAAATATTGTATGGGAGACCATTCCTACTACCAGAATTTAGACCATGAGTGAACATGAGTGAAAACTTAGCAGACTATATGAGAAAAATGTTAAGTAAGAAAGATATTACCTCCATCTCTCTCTCTCATCCACAGCAACAGCAGGGACCCTGCTTGGTACAACCAGGCCAGTGGGTCCTAATTAAAGTAATCAAGCGTAAAAATTGGGCATCGGCCAGGTGGGAAGGACCGTACCAAGTTCTGCTGTCAACACCCACTGCCTTGAAAGTTGCCGAACGAGCCACCTGGATACACCTGACTCACTGCAAGAGAGTAAAAGTGCCAGAGCTTGAGCCAGTTGATTCCTAAAAACCTGCTAGCTGACTCATTGCGAGTCAGGCTGGGCTACAAAGGGGGGGAAACTCGTCTCAAACCCAGTGAAGAACCGAATGGTGCGGTTTTTGGGGTTCTCAACTGGCCCAAGAAAATGTCCTGGCACCTGTTCAAAAGACCTAACTGGTGTGGCCTAAGAATCTCACTGACATGCCTCATCTTGATAACTCTTTGCATAGTAGCACCCATAATCATATGGGAAGAAGTAACAAGACCCAGAGGCAACCAGGCGCAATCTATCGGAGAGATGTGGATGCACCGAATGAAAAGAGACATGATGGAAGTCAATTTAACTGGCCAAGTGACCCTAGTGTTCAAGGAAGGGCAGATAGGAACCAACCAAATAGACCTATGTCAAGTACTAAGATGTGGACTTTCTGGAGGAGGACGTAGTGGAGGGGTGAGAAAAGCGCCAGTATATTTGTGTATAGCCTCTCTGTATGGAAATGAGAGATGTCCTAGCTGGAAACTGGCCTTATGGAATACAGGAGCTGACTGGGGTTACTCCCCACCTAATCACATGAAGTGCAAAAGTACAAAGAGACGCTTAAAGCTGACACGGGGTGTGGAGCCATCCTCTTGCAGCCAAAATCAGCTATGCAACCCCATCCGGATCACCCTCCAGGACCCACAAAAGTGTGATGAGGGGAGATATACTCTTGGAATTTACACCTCAGGCAGAGGTAACAACATGGAATATTTGCATATTCAGGTACTGCAAAAAGAGGAGCCCAGACAGACTATTGATACCATGCATCCGTGGATTGGTGAATAAGGTTGTTGACCAAGCAGTAACTCAACAATACCTAATAGAGACGATACCCCTCACTCAAGGAGAATCTGATTCTTATCTTGATCATGACATTGATGATGTATAAAAACAAGTGGATTAAGAGAAGCACCATGATGGTCCAGACCCCAACTCTTCACTAAAGAAAGGACTATGAGCTGAACCTTGCCTTAAGACCTTGGTCTAATACATTTATAAGAGGAGGGATATGTTAGGTATTTTAATTTCTTCATTTAGAAATTAATTAGCTAAGAATATCATGATTATAAAAAGTATGTCAGCATTTTTCTTATCTCACTAGAATGTTTAAGTGCGTCATCTGTAGAATGTTTACGTTAATGTTCTTTAAAAACATCTGTTTCCTGTATCCTGTCTTTGTTTCAGAAACTGAGATGAGATATCTATAGGAAACCGGATTTTGCTATGTTAGACAGAAACAAAAAGTCACTTGCTTGCAAAAATGTATTTAACAGTATTTTCAACTAGTTGTGACGTGTTTTTATGCAATATAAGATTCTGCCGCCTAAATACATTCAGAGATTATTCTGATGACAATCTGACTTCTGTGCATTATTTTTCTCTCATTATATCTTGGTGCCCAGATATAATTGATTCACACATCAGAATACATGATTACTCACTAATCTGATCCTATCACAATGATTGGCTCAATAAAATTGGAGAATGAAAAACAGAGCAAATACAAATTGTACCCTATGACACTGTGCACATTCCAGCTCATATGATTTGCAAACAGGATCTCATATCAGCTATATTCCAAAGCTCATTAAATAACGAGGACTATGCAGAGCTTGCCAACAAAGTAATAATAACATGCAAAAATAAGGATGCATTACTCCTCAATAATGAAATATAAAAAATACAAAAAAAACACCACCAAAAAATGATCACAGTGTTTATTCTGTACTTGGTGATGACAAAGAAAGTCAGACAAACTTTTCAATTGAATTCATTAACTCATTAACTCCCTCTGGAATACCACCACATATTTTGCAGCTAAAGAAAGGTGCAATTGTCATGTTACTGCGAAAAATGAACCCAAAAAAAGGCCTATGCAATGGGACAAGATTAATTGTTCAAGAATTAAAGGACCATTTCATACATGCAGAAATTCTAACTGGTACCCATAAATGAGAGAGGGTTTTCATACCAAGAATAGATTTGGCACCAAGTGAAAGTAGCCTCCCTTTTGTACTTCAAAGGAGACAATTTCCCATCATCATGGCATTTGCCATGACCATTAATATATCACAAGGACAAACTTTCCAATCTGTGGGTATCTTTTTAGAAGAACCAGTTTTTGCACATGGCCAGCTGTATGTTGCCTTCTCAAGATGCAAGAATCCAGAGGCTATTAAAGTTTACATTGAAAACAATGAAAGTCAAGGTGATTTATTAGATGATGGACGCCTTTTTACCAAACACATTGTCTACTATGAAGTACTATAACTTTAATTCCACCAAATACAAGATATGCCAGTTCCTATTTTCGAAACATCAGTGTCGGATATTCGAATGACATCATTACAAGCAAAAAAAATGTAAAAAAGTAAATGAATTATAATAGATGAGGCTACAATTATGTCATGCCATGCCCTACAATGTATTGACCGTTTGCTTCGTGAAGTCATGGATAATAATTTGCCATTTGGTGGAAAGGTAATGTTGTTAGGTGGAGATTTTAAACAAACATTATCTGTCGTTGTACATGGAAATCGACACTATGGAAACTATTTACCCATCTTCAATTACAACAAACTATGAGATCAGAAGGAGAAAATTATTTCAATGATTGGCTCATTAAAATTGGAGAATGAAAAACAGAGCAAATACAAATTGTACCCTATGACACTGTGCACATTCCAGCTCATATGATTTGCAAACAGGATCTCATATCAGCTATATTCCAAAGCTTATTAAATAACGAGGACTATGCAGAGCTTGCCAACAAAGTAATAATAACATGCAAAAATAAGGATGCATTACTCCTCAATAATGAAATATAAAAAATACAAAAGAAGCACCACCAAAAAATGATCACAGTGTTTATTCTGTACTTGGTGATGACAAAGAAAGTCAGACAAACTTTTCAATTGAATTCATTAACTCATTAACTCCCTCTGGAATGCCACCACATATTTTGCAGCTAAAGAAAGGTGCAATTGTCATATTACTGCGAAAAATGAACCCAAAAAAAGGCCTATGCAATGGGACAAGATTAATTGTTCAAGAATTAAAGGACCATTTCATACATGCAGAAATTCTAACTGGTACCCATAAATGAGAGAGGGTTTTCATACCAAGAATAGATTTGGCACCAAGTGAAAGTAGCCTCCCTTTTGTACTTCAAAGGAGACAATTTCCCATCATCATGGCATTTTCCATGACCATTAATATATCACAAGGACAAACTTTCCAATCTGTGGGTATCTTTTTAGAAGAACCAGTTTTTGCACATGGCCAGCTGTATGTTGCCTTCTCAAGATGCAAGAATCCAGAGGCTATTAAAGTTTACATTGAAAACAATGAAAGTCAAGGTGATTTATTAGATGATGGACGCCTTTTTACCAAACACATTGTCTACTATGAAGTACTGTAACTTTAATTCCACCAAATACAAGATATGCCAGTTCCTATTTTCGAAACATCAGTGTCGGATATTCGAATGACATCATTACAAGCAAAAAAAATGTAAAAAAGTAAATGAATTATAATAGATGAGGCTACAATTATGTCATGCCATGCCCTACAATGTATTGACCATTTGCTTCGTGAAGTCATGGATAATAATTTGCCATTTGGTGGAAAGGTAATGTTGTTAGGTGGAGATTTTAAACAAACATTATCTGTCGTTGTACATGGAATTCGACACTATGGAAACTATTTACCCATCTTCAATTACAACAAACTATGAGATCAGAAGGAGAAAATGATTTCAATGATTGGCTCATTAAAATTGTAGAATGAAAAACAGAGCAAATACAAATTGTACCCTATGACACTGTGCACATTCCAGCTCATATGATTTGCAAACAGGATCTCATATCAGCTATATTCCAAAGCTCATTAAATAACGAGGACTATGCAGAGCTTGCCAACAAAGTAATAATAACATGCAAAAATAAGGATGCATTACTCCTCAATAATGAAATATAAAAAATACAAAAAAAGCACCACCAAAAAATGATCACAGTGTTTATTCTGTACTTGGTGATGACAAAGAAAGTCAGACAAACTTTTCAATTGAATTCATTAACTCATTAACTCCCTCTGGAATGCCACCACATATTTTGCAGCTAAAGAAAGGTGCAATTGTCATGTTACTGCGAAAAATTAACCCAAAAAAAGGCCTATGCAATGGGACAAGATTAATTGTTCAAGAATTAAAGGACCATTTCATACATGCAGAAATTCTAACTGGTACCCATAAATGAGAGAGGGTTTACATAACAAGAATAGATTTGGCACCAAGTGAAAGTAGCCTCCCTTTTGTACTTCAAAGGAGACAATTTCCCATCATCATGGCATTTGCCATGACCATTAATATATCACAAGGACAAACTTTCCAATCTGTGGGTATCTTTTTAGAAGAACCAGTTTTTGCACATAGCCAGCTGTATGTTGCCTTCTCAAGATGCAAGAATCCAGAGGCTATTAAAGTTTACATTGAAAACAATGAAAGTCAAGGTGATTTATTAGATGATGGACGCATTTTTACCAAACACATTGTCTACTATGAAGTACTATAACTTTAATTCCACCAAATACAAGATATGGCAAAGACCCATCCAAAATAAACAAATTCATCTCCATGACAATTTCACACCAAAAAAAAAAAATAGGTTACAGTGGTTTCATTTCGAGGAACAACTTTTAAGTCACTCAAGCTCTTTTTAGAGCACCACTTTTTCAATAAGAAACTCTATAAAATGGAAAAAAACATAGAGAACATTGGTTTTACTTCCAGGAAAAATGTTGATATCTCTGGGACTCTTTTACGAGGACCACTATTTTACATAGTAAACTCTATGTGCCATTTTCAAAAAATAATGTAATTTAAAGAAGAAATGTACAACAAACAAAAAAAAAATATGTATAGAGAACAGTGGTTTCATTTCAAGAATGACATTTTATGTCACTCAGACTCTTTTTAGAGCACCACTATTTCCATGGGAAACTCTATAAAATGGCAAAAAACATATAGAACAGTGGTTACACCTCGCGGATGAACTTTAATGTCTGGCGTTCTCTTTTTAGAGAACCACTAATTCACATAGGAAACTCTATGTGCCATTTTCACCAATTACAACAATACCAATGAAATGTCAATATCAACCATCAAAAATCAACAATGACAAAATAACAGATTACAATTTTATGGAAGTAGCCTTTTAGCATGATTAGCCCCACAAAACACTTTGATTGCATTTTACAACAATTACAGTTTAAATGTTACTTAATTATGTTACTGTTTATAATGTTACTATTTTTTTTTTAAAAACATGCAAAGTTGTTTAATTGCATATATTTCAAAGTTCATGTTAAGAGGAGGAGGAGGAGCTTTTGTTATAGAATGGAAATGTATCAGTCAATGCAAAATATTAATCCAGCGAGTAATCCGATTGCCAGTTAATTGGGTCAGGAAGGATTTTTTTCCCCCTTTGATACAATTGGCTAAGTTTCAAGGAGGGTTTTTACTGTTTGCCTTCCTCTGGATTCAATATATATTTAGTTTAACAGTTGTTAATCTACAAGTTGCATGTTACAAAACATTATGTCATGTTTACAATTCTCATTAATACAATGTTGACCTGTTCCTACATTAAAATGTTACTACTCTTAAAAAACGATCATTTAACAGTTGGTCACCTACAAGTTGCATGTCAAAAAATAAACATGTTTTATATAATAATTTTCTTTATAGTTAACAAAAAGGTTACAATGCTCAACTGCGCATATTACATGCAAAACACAATTCAAAACATACATATTTAATTGCCGTCATTTTTTGACGGGCAAGTCGCTCGTATATATATATATATATGTGTGTCAAAATTCATAGTGAAGATGGGATTAATATATATATGGAATCAGATATCTGGAAGATATATACAGTATGTGTCAGAGTCCATAATGAAGTAAATGGCTGCCCTGATAGCCCTGTAGTGAAGTGTGTGTATGCTCCTAATAAAAGGGGAAGAAACTATCATATAAGATATATGTATATGTCAGCATTCATAGAGAAGATAATAATGACGTGGATGGTATGATACCTTGCAGATGAAACATTGTCAATGACTGTAATAGCAATTTATACAAAATCCAGAAGACACACAAACTGTTAAATAATGTTATTAGTTCAAATTTAAATATACATCTATTGAAGCTGTTATGAATTACAACAGCAATTAAAGCAGTTTCTGATTTTTTCTAATGCAGAGCCTGCGTTCATATTTCTAAATACTGCATCTGAGTAGGGGCATTGTAGAGACATCAACTGTGTTGGTAGAAGGGATCAAAATAACCTGAAAGGTCTGCTGGGTAGGTTTGGCCACAGCAGCCTTATCAAGCCTTATCAAGCAGATTTTCACAATATCTATAGCTTGTACCCTTAGTACTTTGATAAGTAATAATATAAAGTAATATGTAAACTAAGTGTGTCTGTCACACATTGGTTAAATTGTAACTCTGGAAATCATAAAATGTAAGTAGACCCATCCTCTCAGATATATAGGAGTTATGTAACA
Organism: Discoglossus pictus; assembly: GCA_027410445.1. NCBI lineage: Eukaryota > Metazoa > Chordata > Amphibia > Anura > Alytidae > Discoglossus > Discoglossus pictus. The sequence continues at coordinate 224,725,614 of CM050166.1, read as the reverse complement.
GATTGAGTCTCTGTAAGTTGGACATATAAGGCAAGGCAGTGTGATAACTAACAAGAAGATGTTAGTTTGAGTCATTAGTTGACAACAATCTCAAACCATATCATTATAAACTAATATATTTGGAATTTATATCTACCAACCTTAAATTGTGGTTTGTTGATATCCCAAATGCAACATAATATGACACATTCACAGCAGTGTGTGTAATCAATATTGGTCTAAACACCAATTTTTTAATCGTCATAATTTAACAGTAAGTGTTGTTGTCTGGTATTTTATTTCTTTCAACACAAGTTAAGTATTAAAATTAGTTGATCTAACCCACTCCTAGTGCCATGCATAGTACAAATAATATTAGATACTGAGGGAAGTGAAGTTAACCTTTATACAAAAGGCACATTCCCCTACAAGTTATGTATGTTTTGTAAATGTACCATACCAATTAATATTTTACACTATTGGGGTAGATTAACTGGTTTTACTAGTGCAATCTTTTTTCTCTTGAGTTCAATACTGTTTTTTTGATACTACCTGTTAATTAGACGGCACAATGTGAGTGAATTCCATTCTTTAGGGTGTTGCTATTACATTTAAGTTTACCCACAAGGAAAATGTTCTCAATTTTCATATTTCCTGTATCAGTGTACTCTAAACATATACATTGAATTAAATGTCCATATGTGTGCAAGTTCTTCTTACTGGTTAAAATACAAAATTGGTAAGAACCTAACAGAAGCAGGTCAGAAAATGAAAAAGTGGCACAAATTAACAAAAGATCTATACAGGAAGGATCAGATAGGAAAGGATTTGTCATATGAATGCAGAATTCCAGAGAATAGCATGAAGAGGTAAGGAGACATTCTATTATGAGTGATAGATAAAGAGATAGAAGAAGAAAACAGAATGGGAAAGTCAAGATATCTCTTTAAGAAAATTGGGAATCTCAAGGGCACCTTTCATGTCAAAGTGGGCGTGATAAAAGACAAAAATGGTAGGAACTTAACAGAATCAGATAAAGAAAAATTATACAGGAAGGATGTTAAAAGCATTGATAACATCAATAGTTTGTCAAATGAGGTGGAGCCAGACATCTCAGAGGGTGAATTGAGAAGGGCCCTAGCAAGACTTGATAGAATCTAGCTGAAAAGTTCAAAACAAATTTAAAAAACTCAACAAATGGCCACGAGATTGCAAAAGGTCAGTCAACATTCCAAACCCAAAAAGGCAGTGCCAAAGAGGGTACAGTTGCATTCATTTCAAAATGGCAGAAGAGGGGGGAAAAATGGCCACCAAAAAAACATAAAAATTCGGAAACAAGATGAAAACAAGGCCCAGCAAGGCCTGGCATGAAGAACTTAGAAAATACACAACACAAAAGACAGTAATACTTAGACAACCAACGGCAGACATGCAGTACTTTAAAAATAAAACCAATGGCAGTCAGCACGCGCCACGCAAAGATTCAGCAGAGACACAGAGGGGAAAGACACAGGGAAGGGATAGTGGGGAGATGGGGGAAAGAGACACATGGAATTCCCAAGCACAAAAGTTGCAGGTTGCCGAGGCCTGTAATGAGCGGTGAAGCCCTCACGAGGACTGTAAAGTAGATGGGAGGAGAAGCCCGCAATGAGTGCCAAAGGCGCTCGCAATAAGCGCCAAAGGCGCTCATTGCGAGCCACGCAATGAGCACCATTGAAGCTCAGAGGCGGCAGAACATCACATTCTGTGGCAAACAGCATTGCCAGGCTTCAAATTTTATTGCCGCCATTTTTGACGGGCAAGTCACTATTGGACTTAGAACTACCATATGTGCAGAGGCACAAAAGATTAAATTGCCAATGTCTGCTGGACAATAGAGAAAACAAGCATTTACCTCTACTTCATAGACTATTCTAAAGCCTTTGACTGTATAGCAAGTTCTTAAAGAGATGGAAGTACCATACCATCTCATCCACCTCCTGAAGTTTCATTTTGTCACCGTATTTATTAAACACATACTAGGAATACATCATGTGTAAGACCAGGCTGGATGATTCCAAAGGCAGAATCAAAATTGCTGGAAGAAATATCAACAACCTCAGGGACGTGGATGATACTATTCTGATGACTAAGAGTGAGCAAAAACTAAAGGCCTGTGGATGGGGGTGTAAGAACACAGTGCAAAAGCTAGCCTGCTGCCTTAAGTGAAAGAGACAAGAATCATGGTAAACAACAATTTAAATTCCCGGAAAATAGATGGGGAAGGAGTGGAGGCAATGGCAAATTTAATTTTCCTGCCAAATCTCTATAGATATTATCGGCAGAAAGGAAACTAAAGATATGTTTTCTTCTGGGGAGGAAAGGCATGGCAAATCTGGACAAGCTTTTAAAAAGTAAAGATATTATATTACCAGCGACTTGCCTGTCAAAAACGACGGCAAGAAAATTGGAAGCCAGGCAATTCTGGTTGCACACAATGTGAGGCTTTTGCTTCTCTGAGCACCTTTGGGGCTCATCACAAGTTCGGAGATGAGTACCTTTGGCGCACATTGTGAACCTTTCCTCCTGCCTACTGTACGAGCCGCTCATTGCAGGGTTCATTAACCTGCAAGTTTTGTGCTTGGGAATGCCATGTGTCTCTTTCCAGCATCTCCCCCTGTCCCTTCCCTGTGTCTTTCTCCCCTATGTGTGGGCTGAATGTTTGTGTGTAGTGATGTCGCGAACATCAAATTTTGGGTTCGCGAACAGCAAACGCGAACTTCCATCAAATGTTCGCGTACGGGCGAACATCGGCGAACCCCATAGACTTCAATGGGCAGGCGAATTTCAAAACCCACAGGGACTCTTTCTGGCCACAATAGTGATGGGAACGTTGTTTCCAGGGGACTAACACCTGGACTGTGGCATGCCAGAGGGGGGTCCCTGGCAAAACTCACATGGAAAATTACATAGTTGATGCAGAGTCTGGTTTTAAGCCATAAAGGCAATAAATCACCTAACATTCCTAAATTGTTTGGAATAACATGCTTTAAAACATCAGGTATGATGTTGTATCGATCAGGTAGTGTAAGGGTTAGGCCCGCTTCACAGTAACAGACCAATCTCCCCGTTTAATGCACCGCAAACATCCGCAAACAGTCCCTTTGCACAACCGCAAACTCCCCATTTGCACAAGGTTGGATACCAAGCTATCCATGTCCCGTTCCTTGTCCTCACTGATGTCATTGAAGGTCTCTTCCTCCACCCAGCCACCAAGGGTCCTCGAAAGGTGACAACAAGCCCCCTGGGACGCCTGCTGTGTTTGGTCTTCCACCTCCTCAAAGCCACCTTCCTCCTCTGACTCCTCTTCTTCAGACTCCCAGAGTCTGGGGGCTTCCACTGCCCAGCATGGAAGATTATACACAGGTCAGAGTCTGGGGGCTTCCACTGCCCAGCATGGAAGATTATACACAGGTCAGAGTCTGGGGGCTTCCACTGCCCAGCATGGAAGATTATACACAGGTCAGAGTCTGGGGGCTTCCACTGCCCAGCATGGAAGATTATACACAGGTCAGAGTCTGGGGGCTTCCACTGCCTAGCATGGAAGATTATACACAGGTCAGAGTCTGGGGGCTTCCACTGCCCAGCATGGAAGATTATACACAGGTGAGAGTCTGGGGGCTTCCACTGCCCAGCATGGAATATTATACACAGGTCAGAGTCTGGGGGCTTCCACTGCCCAGCATGGAATATTACACACAGGTCAGAGTCTGGGGGCTTCCACTGCACAGCATGGAAGATTATACGCGTTGCCTCTGTCTGCGTTATTATAAGGTGTGTACTGTTAAGTAGTACTATTCGTATCGGTTTAATCCCTGTTACGTCCACTATTAGGGGACGTGTATATGGCATTTATTTTTGGAACAGGGAGATGGAAAAAGATGCTTGGTCGGACCTACTACTTCAAATTTGGGGCACTGCGCGTGCAATCTAAGGTGCCACCAGATATGAGTGTCACTGTGCACTGGCAAAAGTTGGCAGAGTAGGCGCTGTAGGCCTCACATACACGCTTGTAGGCAGGCAACTGATATTCAATTACAGTAAAAAAAGTGTTGTTTTATGTCAGTGTACACTACGGTTGCACCAGATATGACGTATCACTGTGCACTGGCAAAAGTTGGCAGAGTAGATGCAATAGGCTTCACACACACGCCTGTAGGCAGGCAATTGCTATTCAATCTATTACAGTCAAAAAAGTGTTGTTTTATGTCACTGAGCACAATATAAGCTGTGAGCCTGACGCAGGCAGGCAACTGAAATTAGATGGAAAAAAATAGTTGTTTTCAATGTATGTTACACCACCAGGTATGAGTAGTGAAAATAAGCACAATATAAGCTGTTAGCCTGTCACACACACACTCTGGCAGGCAGGCATAGATTACACAAAACATTTTTATAAAATAAAATAAATGATGTTCAAAGTTTCCTCAATGATAAAGTAAAGGGGGCGAACCGAAAAGCGCATGTGTTCGCAGTTCGCGGCGAACGCGAACATGCGAAAATCGCTGTGAACAGTTCTCCGGCGAACTGTTCGGGACATCACTGTTTGTGTGGCGTGCACTCACTGCCGTTTGTTTTATTTTCAAAGTCCTGCATGCCTGCCGTTGGTGTAAATGTCAGTGTCTTTGCCGTTGTGTATTTTCTAAGTCCGGAGTCCCTGACGTTGTTCGTGTAAGTGTTACTGTCTTGGCTGTCATGTATTTTCTAAGTCCCACGTGCCTGGCTTTGCTCAGACACGTTTTCATCAAGTTTCAGAATTTTTTACGTTTTTCTTCCTCCATTTTTGTTGTCACTTAGCCGATTTTCGAATGACAAAACAGGTCAAATAAGGGTTGAAATCGCTTGCAACCTCACTCCCAGGCTTCCTGTCTGTCCCCTGTGCTGTGTGTGAATGTGTTTTTATTTTATTTTTATTATTTTTCTTGTTTTTCTTGTTTTCCGATTTCCGCGGCCCGGCCATTAAATTAATATTTTTCCGAGATCGTATTGCAGCCTAAGTGCTGCACAGCTGCTTAAGTGCTCATTTCAGCCTAATTCCCACGTGCTTCAATGCCTCAACTGCTCGTCTCGATGAGCACCCTCGGAGCTCATTGCCTAAGCCCTGCGAGCTTGGAAGGTTTCAATGCCTCAATGGCTCGCTTGCTCGCAGTTGTGGCCTCTACTCTGCAAACGGTCGCGAGGTTTGCAAGCGTGACGACAAATCGCAGTTTGATAACTATTATATGTGATGTCATCTATAAAGCTCCACTTAATTAGAACTATGGTCTTCCCAGTAGTAATATACGGACATGACAGAGGGACAGTAAAGAAGGCTGAGCTCCGTAGAATTGAGGCATTTGAATTGTGTTGTTGGAGAAAGCTGCTTAGAGTCCTATGGACTGCAAGAAGATCCAGTCAATCAATACTACAGGAAATGAAGACAAACTGTTCACTGCAAGGTTTGATCATGATGCTAAAGCGTTACCGGATATGCACACGTGAGCGGACGCTTGCACAGTCTGATGGAGGAGACCACGCTGGAGACTGGGATTCCCTAAACCTTTTCCATTAGCCCTTCCCAAGGTACAATCACTCCAAGCCCGATACGGGTTCAGCAGCACGGGATCGGCTGCATGAAGAGCAGGACCGTTAAGGAGATATAGCCCCAGCATTTGCCCGCCAGCGGTGAGAGCACACAAGCTGTGCAAAGAGACTGGAGGGGGCTAAGCTAAGCATAGCAGTGATTTGCCACTGAAAAATCAACTATTAAAAGCTAGCTGTGGAATAACATACTTTGACCCTCCCTATTCAAATATTAAAATATTTTCGGACATTTCTACTTCCACGAGAAATAAAAGAAGACAATTTTTTCCTATTACCCAGAAACTGAGGGAAAAAGAAATACCATACAAGTGGACTTTTCCCATAGGATTTTCATTTTTAAGAGACTCTAGATGGTATAAAATCACATCACTTAAAGAGGGAGAAGATTTATTTAGTAAATGGGATATTTGAGAGTCTTTGCCTCATTGTCATTTGGTGGGATTGCTAGATTTCCAAAAAAAAGGGAAGAATAATTTACTAATTCCTCGCTACTATCCCTTTTATTTTTAGGATATATTACCATTTCCTCACAAAAATGATGGATTACAATGTTTAAAGGGTTTCTGATTGTATATTGCGTTCCTCCTAAGAAATTGCACAGCACTTTTTTGTAATGAATGCACTTTAAACTTTATTATGTATTAGGAGTTTAAGGAAGGAAATAGGTGGTTTAGATAGGGTTTTTTTTTTTTTTTTTTGTAGTCATGCAATTATGATTAGATGCAATATTTAAAGGGTCTAAGATTGCATATTGACTTTCCTCATAAGAAATTGCACAGCACTTTATTTGGATTGAATGCACTTTAACCTTATTATGAATTTTGGGTATTAATGATGGTTTCCTTTTACTTTTTTTTTTCTTATCTAAATATATTGAAGCCACGTAATTTTAATAAGAGGTTCACCAGCTTATGATTGAATCAACTATAGGGTGATTTTAAAGGAAAGGAATGGAAGAGAAAGGAAAAAGGAAGGAATTTTTGGATGCACAAATTTTAATGTAATAGATTGAACCAGTATATGAAATGAAATGGAATGATTCTACACGTAAAATTATGCTAATTTGCACATATAAATTGTATATAATAATTGATATTATGATTAAGAAGGATTTGTAGCACATGATTGCATTACAAGATTAAGGGGGATATGTAGCTTAATTTAGATTACGTTTGGAAATCAAGAGTGATAGAGTAAGTAAATGAAAAAGGGGTGACAACTTGATCATGGTAAAAATTTTGTATAATTTACGATTTAGAACTCATTTTAAGGAATAGCATCTGCACAAAATGTAACAATAGAACATAAATATAATATTATAAATTGTGGAATGTTCAAGGAAATTTTCGAAGACTATGATAATTAAGAAAATTACAAAAGCGAATAAAAATAGAAATATAAAATGACAGGAAGGGAGGAGAGGGGTATATTTACAACAGGAATTGTGATTAGGTAAATAATTAATTAATAGAAATGAACAGGCAAAGAGAGCATATCCAGGATTAAAAAAGCTTGGAGAGAGCAGGGGTAAAGTAACATAATTGGAGGGAGGAAGGGGGGTAGGGGGACTGTAGGGAACCAGAAGGTAAATTAGGAATACAAGATATACAGGCGTGGGGAAACCTCCATGGAGGACTTAACATATCCTTTCATCGTTCACGCCCATAAGGTACAACTGGGTGGTTGCAGTTGTAATCCCCTAGGAAGGGGAAGGGAGCGAATGGTTAGACTGGATAGGTATGACTCCAAGAGAGAGTGTGGTATGTTTGGAAGTATGGATGTAGCCAGGGGCTGCGGGATGGGAGGCGGGGGGAGGGCCTAGTGGAGGGAAGATAATGCCGGGTTTGAAGATAGTGAGTTACAACGTTAGGGGATTAAATTCTCCGTCAAAGAGAGCCTCCATTTCCAGAATGCTGATCAAAACAAATCCAGATATTGTATTAATTCAGGAATCCCATTGGGATAAGGGAAGAATATTTCATATGGCCAAACATAGATTCCCTCAAGTATTTAATGCTTGCCATAAAAAAAACTCAGGAGGAGTTTTAATGATGTTTAATAAAAAATTTAAATTAAAAGAAGAATTAGTGGTCTTGGATAGTAAAGGCCGTTATATTATCTGGGTAGGAGAAATAAATGGTGAACATATGACAATAGTAAATGTATATGCCCCTAATAATAAACAAAATATATTTTTGAAGGGAGTATTAAAGAAACTGGATAAGATAGCTATAGGAGGACGCATAGTAGGTGGTGGCTTTAATATGACGCCTGATGGACAGAAGCTACAAAAAAGTTCCCAAAAACTATACAGGTATAGAAAAAACAGCTCAGGACTTCTCCAAATTATTGGTGGAAAACCACTTATATGATGCATGGCGCCTTATAAATATTAATGAAAGAGACTATACCTCTTATTCTGCATCTCATAAAATGTATTCAAGAATTGATAATATAATAGTGAATGAGTCTTTGTTAAACACAATTCAATCAGTTAAAATTGGTTTAATAACAATCTCGGACCATGCTCCAGTCACCCTCCAAATACAGGAAAAGGGGGAGATAAAATCTAGCAGGGCATGGAGAATGGATGATAAAATCTTAGAAAATAAGGAAAGTCTAAATACTATTAGAATGGAAATTTAAAAAAAATTGGAAATTAATATGGGGTCGGTTCCATTAAATACAACAATATGGAACTCACTAAAAGCATATACAAGAGGTATAGTAATCAAGTTGAAAAGCATCTGGGTTAAACAGAGAGGATTGTCCTTACGACTTTTACATATAAAATTGTATAAATTGGAACAAGAAAACAAAATAAATAATAAATGATACCCTTACACAAGAGATAATAACAATTCGGAACAAAATGAAAAACATTAACCAAAAACTCTCAGACATGAGTCTTTGGCAACTACAACAAAAATCATTTCATTTCAATAATCGAATAGGAAAAGATCTCGCAAATAAGATTAAAAAACAAAAATATCAAGATTGTAATATTCCTTATCTTGTAAAACATTTTTTTAAGCCTAATGAAATCACGGATCAATTTGCGAAATTTTATCAAGCTTTGTATAATCTAAACTCGGAAGAAAACTTTATAACACCCAAAAGTGAAGACATATCATCATTCTTAGATCAGATTGGCTTTCCAGTTATCTCAAATGAGGAAAAGGAGGCTTTAAATAGTCAGATAACGGAACTAGAAATTAGACGAGTTATTAAAAACCTAAAAAACTACACGGCACCAGGCCCAGATGGATTTTCTACAACATACTATAAAATATTTGAGAAAGAGTTAATGCAAATCTTAGTAGCTACATTTAATGAAATTAAAACCACAGGTACATTCCCACCAGAGATGCTTAGAGCCAATATAATCACTATACCAAAATCAGATAAGGAAGCACACTCTTGCAAAGAATTTAGACCAATTTCGGTTATGAATATAGATACCAAAATATATGCAAAAGTTTTGGCTCTAAGACTTACAGAAATATCTAAATCATTAATAGCGTCCGACCAAACAGGATTTGTCCCAGGGAGGCAGGGCGCCGATAATTCCCATAAACTGATTCATTTAATAATTTATGCGAAGAAAAAAGACACCCCCACCCTATTGCTATCCATGGATGCTGAAAAAGCTTTTGATAGGGTAGGGTGGGATTTTATGATGCAGACCCCCCATAGATATGGGTTTGACTCATTTGCATCGGAAGCTATAGCTGCCCTATATAAGGCTCCCTCGGCATCGGTTTTAGGGAAAGGGGTACAATCAGATTATTTTATGGTAACAAATGGAACCCGTCAGGGTTGTCCGCTGTCTCCCATTTTATTCGCATTGACCCTAGAACCCCTCGCTATAGCTATTAGGGCTGCGTCGGACTTTAAGGGGATTAAAGTAGGCAAAAGGGAATACAAGATCTCCCTCTTCGCGGATGATGTAGTAGTATATATGGAGCATCCTCATATATCTATGAAGGCGCTGATGGAAATCATTGCAAACTACAGTAAGGTGTCGAATTATAAATTAAACATAGAGAAATCTGAAGCACTAAGTGTTAATATTCCAGAGGAAGACGAAGAGCGCCTGACTAGTAGGTATCAGCTGGCCCACACAAAGGGATTTACACACCTGGGAATTAACTTTAGTGATGATATAAGAAGTATTCAAACCTCCAATTTGAACAATTTATATAAATCATCTAAAGAGCTTATTGAGAACTGGCCGGTCAATCAAATATCCTTCTCTGGTAGAATTGCATCAATCAAGATGTCTCTCCTTCCTAAACTTAACTATGTATTTAGATCTTTCCCTTTTTCAATCTCAAGCCAATGGACAGCTAAATTCCAGAAGATGATCGATAGATATATTAATAAGAACGGTCAGATCAGAGTTAAAAAAGCAATAATGAGTCGAAAATTTATAAATGGTGGCATTGCATACCCAATGGTTTTTCACTATCAGGAAGCAATTAAATTGGCGCAATATATAAAGTGGAGTCAACCTCTTTCCACTCACCCGGAGAACCAGATTTTAAGTGATATGCTACACAATATCGACCTCAATGCTCTATTGTTCACTCCAAAACTAGCATTAGCATACATTGACCCGAGAGCAACTATTTTGACTATAATGGTAAAAGAGTGGATAAAAATGAACAAAAAATTTAAATTCATAGAGCAATATAGTGAACTTACTCCTTTGACAACATTAGCACGCATGAATTATTATTACCAGAATGGAAAAGACTGAATGGAAAGAATGGAAAGACAAAGGAATATATCTACTGGGGCACAATATAGATAAAGAAAAAGGAAAAATTTTAGATTATAACATGCTAAAGTTGAAATATAATATATCAACCAAACTTTGGTTCACTTCACATCAAATTTCACGAGTTTTGAGGAATATAAATAAAAACATTACTCGGCAAAGCTTAAACAACGTTGAAATTTTAATAAAGTCCCAAAATACTAGACACTTGGGGCCTCATTCTATTAGCGGCGGCAGCCGTTGCGGGGCCGCAAGGACCGGCCGCAAGCTATTCGGCTATTCTATTCCCTTACGGCCGGGGGCTCCGGCAGGCTTGCGGCCGGTGCCTTGCTATCTCTTGCGGCCGCTCGCGCCAGAGGAAAGCCTTTGATCTAAAACGGCCGCAAGAGTTTCGGCCGTAAGAAATTCCTATTTGCAATTCAATTGCTCCGGGAAACCTCTCTGCAAGGCTAAAAGCGAGCCGCAGCTTACTTGCAGGAAAGAGGTCCCGCTAGCACCAATTAAGCACATAAAATAGCTCAAATAAAGCCATCCTGCACTTTGAGGAGACTATAAAGGGATTTTAGGTGTTAGAAAAAATAGCACATAATTATCCTATACTCAAATCCGTAAAATATTTTATTTTTAATATCCGTAAAATATCCATGTAAAAAGTCCAGAGTCCTTGGAGCACTTCAGACCCGCCCACGCCGCAGCCGGAAAATAAACAGTTAATTTGAACTTGGGTTTGGGCTGATGTGCAAGCTTGAGAGTGGGTTACTTTTAATCCTCATGTCCCCCAATATGATCCCTAGCATTTACAGAGCTGTACAGTGCAGGCTTGAATTTATTTTTGCGTTTTTAGATTTCACAGCTTACGGCCGGTTCCAAGATATGCGGCCGGCCGTAAGAGGAGATCCTTGCGGGGCCGTATAATAGAATCGCGAGTTAACAGAACCCCCGCAAGGAATCGCAGCCTTACAGCCGATTTACGGCCGGTAATAGAATGAGGCCCTTGATTTCTAAGTGTAGTGAGATCATTTATAAGCAAATACAGACGGATACAACTAGACCTATGGACCTCTGGGCTAAAGATATGCAGCTAAGGATACCTAAAGAGTCATGGCAACAAGCCTTAAAATCTCTAAATAGGTTTGTTAAAAATACAAACCAGAGAGAAATTCAATTTAAATTACTTAATAGATGGTACTGGGTTCCCTCCAAAATCTACTTTATAACATTTAAACCAGAAATTAAATTATGCTGGAGGAACTGTGGGAAATCTGCAGATATGTTCCATATATGGCGGGAATGCCTTATAACCCTTCATCTTTGGAAGGAATGTTCTGAATACTTATCTATTATATTTAAGACAGAAATGATAGAAAAACCGCAGATGGCCTTGTTTAATATTTTTCCCCCTAAGATGGAAATAAAAACTAAAGCGTTTATGACTCAAATTTTTCAGGTAGTAAAAACTGCAATTGCACGAAATTGGAAGAAAGAGGATCTTCCAAAACTAACTGAAATATTGGCCATGATGGGATACAATAGGGAACTAGAGAGGGATTTTAATATGGCATTTCAGCTAAAACAAGACCCTGTAAAATGGGTAGTTTGGGACTCAATTTTTAAGTAACCTCTACGGGGTAATCTCACGAAGACACCATATCTTCCCTGGCAGATCGATCCCTCCCTGGCTCTTCCTCCCTACCTTCACCAAGCTGGCTAGAATATGAGTGGAATGAAAGGTTGTGATAGGATATGTAAGTAATTTAAGAGAGAAGTTTAACTGGTTAATCTCCCCATTAGGTTGAAGAATATTCAACCAAATATTAAAGTTTGGATTTCATTCATAGCCATATGTAAGTTTAATACAATGATACACTTAAAGTCTATTAATAGCAATAAACATGAAAGAACAGTTACACTCTTATGATTATTGTTATAATGTCAGGGCACAAATGTATTCCTTCCGTATTTTTGTCTGGCTGTGTATATAATATGTAAGGTATTATTTATGTAAATGGAGATTTTAAATTTGAAAATAAAAATAATAAAAAAAAAAAATAAATAAAGCTCAAATATTTTGACCATATCATGAGAATACAGGATTCACTAGAGAAGGTTTGATATTAGGAAAGATCAAAGACACACAAAGAAGGATAGGGCAAATTAAAGCAAAGAGCAGCTACTGTACAATGAAATGTGCAGAGGTACAGATGTGCCCGGTGTGTTGCAGTCCAAAGGGGAAAAGAAAGTCATACACAACTGTAGGACTAAACAACAAAAATGTTGGCATTTAAAGGCTAACCATGTTTTTAATTAATTAATTGAATCACATTTGGCTCTAAAGCTATATAGATTTATTCAATTAGCTACTTGCAAATGCCTTGAACTCGTAAATTTGGCTTTGGGTGTTTTTTTTATAAATGTTTATAAGCATTCTATTGATTTAAGAATTCATTAGTGCCAATAAGTAATATTTGCTGAATATGTAGCAATATTAAGAGTGATTTTAAGTGTGTATCAATTTATGAATTGGGCAATTGAATCGAGCCCATAGGTTGCACATAGGTTGCCAACGCCTCATCTATGGGAATAGTTTTCTTTTTACTGCAAAAAGTTAAAGGGGTAAAATACATTTTATAGTTCATCATTATTTAATATTAAACATACATGCACAAACAGCCGATTTTTTTTATCCAGGAAATATAATTTAAATACCCTGTAGGATAAGGGCATATAGTTACAATCTCACAACCCCCTGTATCTCCAAACCGAGTATTACTGACCCTGCTTAATTCAGCAATTTACAGTAGTGCTCTGGAAAATTAGAAAGGGGATAGGGCTACAGCAGCAGCCATAAGGTAAACTGTATTTCTAAATAATATTTTCTGGCTGAGGCTTTATACTGTCTGCACGTGTATTTTAATTATACTTAATGGTGAACTAAAAATATTTAACATATTAACTGGCCCATTAATATACGAGTATAAAGTTGACTTTAGGAAGTGTTGAAACATTTTGTTCAAACTTTATGAATTAAAAATAAAATGTTGTGCTTTTAATTTCATCAGTTAAAAATTAAACAAATCTGTTTTTTTTTAAATATTTATTAGCACATTAAAAGAAGTAAACATTCAGTATCAAACTGTATTTATACAGAGTTTAAAACCATGTGATAGAATCTTATATTAAAGAATATGAAATTATTAGCTCATGAAATTAACTTCAAAATGAATCTGATTATTTGCAAATAATGAGTCTTTAATTAACTTATTACAATATGCAAAACAATTTCTGCTGAGAAATACATATAGTTGCTGTTATGTTTCTTTTTTGAACCAATTAATCTCTTAGTTTTATTTTAACACTTTACTTCGTTTCTATAAGGTATTTTAAGGACATAAGAATAATTCATTAATTTAAGTTTTTCATCTCTTACCAATTTACATTTTGTTTCTTTGAGGCAAAAAAATATCTAAAACAAGATTATTTAAATAGGTTACACATATTTTGAGAAATTATTAGCTTAGAACATAATCTGAAAACAGGTCATTTATTTTAATAGGAAGATCAAATCAGAAATGCGCAAATTAATTTATTGTCATGTTTTATGTTCAAAGAAAATAATGAGGTATGAAAGGTGACCCCTACATCTTAAAGAACATGTAAAACTAGCTTTCAGTTGTACTAATCATTTTTTACACAAGTAAATCATCCCTGAGATATTTGTCATTGTTGGTGTAGTGTTAATATGCATTTATCAGCTCCTGAATCATAATGAGCTATATTGATATGGTAATTGGTAACACAGTCTGCTTGTTTGTTTTATGTGATATTTATCCCTATTTTATGCATGCAGCTAGATCCCCAACCACTCACCTATCAAGCAAAGTGAGCATAATGGTCACACATCCACGTAAAAGAACTGCACAAACAATACAGAATACTTCGGGAATGACATACCGTAGATGTAAAAGTGGATAATATAGTGTATAGACAGTTTTTAATGATCTTTAAAGGGACATGGAAAACAACTTAACAAATATAATTGATAATGAAAGTAAGGAAATGCAATTATTATTACAGACTAGCGAATTGCCTGTCAAAAAATGACGGCAATGAAATTGTAAGTGATCCAATGCTGTTTGGTGTGTAATAATGAAATATATAATACATTAATAAATTAATATACTTTACCTATTTTGAAGCATTGTGTTGAAGAGCTGTCAATGTGTTTTGATGATGCTGCAGCATTAGTGGTGTGGAGCTGCTGTGTAAGCGTGGTGAATGTGTGCAGTGTAATACTGTGTGTGCGCTAGCAGAAACCGTTAGCGTAATGGTGTACTTCCGCATTAGCGTAAAATGGCGGGTAATGTGTGGTATGCATCTTCGCGGATTATCCGTACGTCTTTTGTGGTGTTTTGCGAGTTTCTTGTGGTGTTTTGCGAGTGTCTTGTGGTGTTTTCCGTGTTTCGAGTGCTGTAGCCTCCTTTTCGTTTTGTTCGTCGGCCATTTTTACTCTTGCTTAGCGATTTTATTAGTGTGTAAACTGTTTTATTTTTATTTAAATAAAGGTGTAAGTTGCTTTTTTGAGGTCCTGGATGGTTCCTCTTGCTGTAGGTAAACTTTTTATGTGTGTGTTATCTGTATTTATTGTGTTTTAAATGTTTCTATGTTCGCGTCCGATTTTTGCGAAGTCGTACTGTGTGCTAACGTGTCTCATATGGTGTTTGCGTGTGTAGCCTCATTTTCGTATTGTTCGGCGGCCATTTTTTCTGTCGCTTAGCAAACTTTTTAGTGTCTAAACTCTTTTATTTTAAGTGAAATCAAGGTGTAAGTTGCTTTTTTGAGGTCCTGGATGCTCCCTCTTGCTGTAGGTAAGCTTTTTATGTATGTGCTGTGTGTATTTATTGTGTTTTGAACCGCCATAGACTTCAATGGCAGGTGAATTTCAAAACCCACAGGGACTCTTTCTGGCCACAATAGTGATGGGAAAGTTGTTTCAAGGGGACTAACACCTGGACTGTGGCATGCCGGAGGGGGATCCCTGGCAAAACTCCCACAGAAAATTACATAGTTGATGCAGAGTCTGGTTTTAAGCCATAAAGGGCATACATCACCTAACATTCCTAAATTGTTTGGAATAACATGCTTTAAAACATCAGGTATGATGTTGTATCGATCAGGTAGTGTAAGGGTTACACCCGCTTCACAGTAACAGACCAATCTCCCCGTTTAATGCACCGCAAACAGTCCCTTTGCACAACCACAAACTCCCCATTTGCACAAGGTTGGATACCAAGCTAGCCATGTCCCGTTCCTTGTCCTCACTGATGTCATTGAAGGTCTCTTCCTCCACCCAGCCACCAAGGGTCCCCGAAAGATGACAACAAGCCCCCTGGGAAGCCTGCTGTGTTTGGTCTTCCACCTCCTCAAAGCCACCTTCCTCCTCTGACTCCTCTTCTTCAGACTCCCAGAGTCTGGGGGCTTCCACTGCCCAGCATGGAAGATTATACACAGGTCAGAGTCTGGGGGCTTCCACTGCCCAGCATGGAAGATTATACACAGGTCAGAGTCTGGGGGCTTCCACTGCCCAGCATGGAAGATTATACACAGGTCAGAGTCTGGGGGCTTCCACTGCCCAGCATGGAAGATTATACACAGGTCAGAGTCTGGGGGCTTCCACTGCCTAGCATGGAAGATTATATACAGGTCAGAATCTGGGGGCTTCCACTGCACAGCATGGAAGATTATACTCGTTGCCTGTGTCTGCGTTATTATAAGGTGTGTATTGTTAAGTAGTACTATTCCTATCGGTTTAATCCCTGTTACGTCCACTATCAGGGGACGTGTATATGGCATGGATTTTTGGAAGCGGGAGATGTGAAAAGATGCTTTGTCGGTCCTCCCACTTCAAATTTGGGGCACTGCGCATGCAATCTAAGGTGCCACTGGCAAAAGTTGGCAGAGTAGATGCAATAGGCTTAACACACACACCTGTAGGCAGGCAATTGCTATTCAATCTATTACAGTCAAAAAAGTGTTGTTTTATGTCACTGAGCACAATATAAGCTGTGAGCCTGACACAGGCAGGCAACTGAAATTAGATTACAGGAAACAAATGGTTGTTTTCAATGTATGTTACACCACCAGGTATGAGTAGTGAAAATAAGCACAATATAAGCTGTTAGGTGTTAGCCTGTCACACACACACGCTGGCAGGCAGGCATAGATTACACAAAAAATAAAATAAAATAAATAATGTTCAAAGTTTCCTCAATGATAAAGTATAGGGGGCGGACCGAAAAGCGCATGTGTTCACCGTTCGCTGCGGACGCGAACATGCGAAAATCGCCGCGAATAGTTCGAACTGTTTGGGACATCACTACCCTGAAATAAACTGGATGAATGAGACCAGCAGTTCAGCTAAGGGGAGCAGGATCATGAGTACATTCAGAGATCATTATCTGGCCCAGGTTATACAAGAACCTACTAGAAATTAAGCTATCTTGGATTTAGTTATCACAAATAATATTGATATGCTATCAAATGTTGTAATAGGGCAACCTTTGGTAAACAGAGATCACAACACTGTCTCATTTGAGATTTAATTAAAAAAAACATAACTGTAAGGGGCCAAAAAAAACTGAATTTTAAAACGTCAGATTTTAACGGTCTAAGGGCAGCAATACAAAGTATAGACTGGGACAGAGAACTGATAGGTAAAAACACTGAACATAAATGGACAACATTTAAATTCTTACTAAATATACATACTTATCACCATATACCATGTGGAAATAAAAGTACATCCAATGTGGACTAACAATAATTTAAAAAACAGGCATTTCAATTACACAAACAAGAGGGGACAGAGGCTGCTTTACGTAAATACAAGGAAGTCAACAAGGCTTGCAAACGGGCTATTAAACTGCCTAAAATAGAAAATGAAAAATGAGTTGCAAAAGAGAGTAAGACTAACCCTAAACTATTTTATATATATATATATATATATATATATATATATATATATATATATATATATATACTGTATATGGGAAGAAGGCCAGAAAGGAAGCTATAGGAACATTTCAATGTGACACAGGCCATCTGATAATTAGTGACCAGGAAAAGGCAGATGAGCTAAATAGGTTATTTTCTTCAATATACACAAGGGAGGAACCAGTTGTTGGAACACTGCAACAAAACTGGGCTACACCACCTTCACCAAATAATTGGTTAACACAGGAAGAAATCCAAAAGAGGTTGGAAAAAATAAATGTTAATAAAGCCCCAGGTCCTGATTGAATATATCCAAGGGTACTAAGTGAACTGCGTTCTGTGATAGCTAAACCAATATATTTCATTTTTTCAAGATTCACTCAACACAGGGTCTGTACCAGATGACTGGAGAAAAGCAGATGTGATATCTATTTTTAAGAAGTGAGCAATAGCACATCTTGGGGATTATAGACCAGTGAGCCTCACTTCTGTAGCGGGAAAGCTTTTAGAAGGGTTAATAAGTGATCATATACAAAACTATACCTATATGAACAGAATTATATAAGTAGGAGCCAACATGGATGTATGAGGGAAAGGTAGATTCTATGAGGAGGTTAGTAACTCAGTGGATGTAGTCTTTTTGGATTTTGCAAAGGCTCTTGATACAGTGCCACATGGCAGACTATTGTGCAAACTAAGGGATACAGGAATAGCAGTAAATATCTGCTCATGGATAGAGAGCTGGCTAAAAGATAGGAAGCAAAGGGTTGTGGTAAATGGAACATACTCCGATTTGCATAAATTAGAGGAATGGGCATCTAAGTGACAGATGAGATCTAATATGAATAAATTTAAAGTTATGCATCTGGGAATGAAAAATAGCCATGCAATTTATAAAATTAATGAAGCAAGTCTAGGGGTATCTGATATTGAAAGGAATTGGGGGGACTTGTCTTCAACCACCTAGGTAACAGTGCTCAATGCCAAGCAGCAGCTGCAAAGGCAATTAAAATATTAGCATTTATTAAGAAGGGTATAGATGCAAGGGAAGTAAATATAATTCTGCCACTATACAAATCCCTAGTACGCCCTCATTTGGAATGTGCTGGGAAAGGTACAGAGAAGGGCTACAAAACAAATAAGAGAAATTGAAGGGCTAGGGTATGAAGAAAGACTAACCAAATTAAACTTACTTTCTCTAGAAAAAAAGGCATCTAAGAGGGGATATGATTACCTTATATAAATACATTTAGGGTCAGTATAATGCTTTGTCAAGTGAGATTTTTGTGCCAAGATGTTTTCAACTGACAATAGGACATCCTTTGAGGTTAGAAGTAAAAATGATCCACCTTAAAGAAAGAAAAGGGTCCTTCACAGTAAGGGTGGTTAATATGTGGAATGTTCTACCAAAGGAGGTGGTGACAGCGGATTGGATAGATATCTTCAAAACAGGACTGGATATAATTTTAATTAAAAAGGGCATTCAGAGGTATCCTGGTTAATTAGAGAGAGAGTATTGATCCAGGGAGGAGTCCAATCACCAGTATCTGGGGTCAGGAAGGAACTTTTTTTTTCTTTTGAGACAATTGGCTAAGTTTCACTAGGGTTTTTTCTGTTTGCCTTCCTCTAAATCAATTAACAACTAATCCGCAAATTGCGGATCAGAGGAGATCTTAAAAGGTTGAACTTAATGGACTAAAAGTATTTTTTCAACCTCAATTACTATATAACTATGTAATTTGTTTTTAATGAACTGCTGTAATGTACTATTTAGTAACACAGTATGATTTTGTGATGGCACAGCCTTGTACCCCAATGATTTTATGCAGTTAGATCCCCCACACACACTTATTGAGCACAATGAGCTATAAATTACTGTATAGAGCTGCATATTTATATAAAGGTTGTTGGGGTCAAGTGCTTATTTTTGATGATCTGATCAATCACATAATATAATTGTCAAACTACGAGATGTGCTCATCGCCGGCGACCCTCGCAAAGCGAGGCGAGCCATTAAACTCGGAGCACTTAGGCGATGAGCGCTAAAGGTGCTAATCGCCTGCGAGCCTTGCAAAGCGAGGCTAACCGTTAAACCACTAAAATGTGCAACACAGGCGATGAGCGCAGAAGCCGCTTGTTGCCTGCGACACTCGCAAAGCGAGGCGAGCAGTGGAGGTAATGAAACACGCAGGACTTAGCCTACAAAATGCTGGATCGCCTTAGGCAGCAAGTAGTTGATGAAACACGGGACAACGAGACGTGGGACCCCGAACTGTGCAAAACACAGCCAGCGACATGCCCGGTAGAAAAATAAGAATAGGAAGGACGTAAATTGATTGCTACACGCTTAAAACATACACTAACACTGCTATTTTACAATACTAACTTACAAATTTACACATTAAGATTGTGAAATGGTGGATTTCCCGCCTAAACAAACGGTTTTGTCCCGCGCACGCAGCCTATATATTGGGCACACTTGCCACAGAACTGACACTTTCTCCTCTGGTGATGACAATCAGGAGTGGACATTTTCTGCTGCCGGAAAATCCAAAGAGATTGTTAGCTCTTCAGGATACTGATTGTTGGATATTAAATACAAATAGGTAAAGTATATTAATAATCATTATTAAAAAAATAATAAATTAATTATTAATAAAAAAGGGGGAAAAGGAGGATGAGGGGGAAAGGAGGAGGATGATGGGGGAGGAGGATGAGGGTTGAGGAGGATAAGGGGGAGGAGGATGAGGAGGGAGGAGGATGAGTGGGAAAGATGAGGAGGAAGGATGAAGGAGGATAAGGGGGAGGATGAGGAGGATAAGGGGGATGAGGAGGATAAGGGTGAAAAAGGGGGTGGATAAGGGTGGAGAGGAGGGAAATGGAGGAAGATAAGTGGAAAGAGGGGAGGAGGAGAGGGGGAAGAAGTAATGTCTAAAGGTGATATGATTATGTCCGTATTTTAGAATGTACCCCCTTAACATTCTAAATACTGACATATTCATATCGCCAGGTGGGTTAAAGTCTTTTAATTTTGAATTGATGACAGTTATTGATTTATGTATATTAATATATTATTAATTAATAATTAGTAATCATTACACAAATAATCGTTTTAAATATCATTATTAGTAATGTCCCGAACAGTTCGCCAAAGAACTATTCGCAGCGATTTTGCATGTTCGCGTTCGCCGCGACCGGTGAACACATTGGCTTTTCGGTTCGCCCCCTATACTTTATCATTGAGGAAACTTTGAACATGATTTATTTTATTTTATAATTTTTTTTTGTGTAATCTATGCCTGCCTGCCAGCGTGTGTGTGTGAGTGACAGGCTAACACCTAACAGCTTATATTGTGCTCAGTGACATAAAACAACACTTTTTTGACTGTAATAGATTGAATAGCAATTGCCTGCCTACAGGCGTGTGTGTGAAGCCTATTGCATCTACTCTGCCAACTTTTGCCAGTGCCCAGTGATACGTCATATCTGGTGCAACCGTAGTGTACAGTGACATAAAACAACACTTTTTTGACTGTAATCGATTAAATAACAGTTGCCTGCCAACAGGCGTGTGTGTGAGGCCTACAGCACCTACTCTGCCAACTTTTGCCAGTGCACAGTGACACTCATATCTGCTGGCACTTTAGATTGCACGCACAGTGCTCCAAATTTGAAGTGGGAGGACCGACCAAACATCTTTTTCCATCTCCCTGTTCCAAAAATCAATGCCATATACACGTCCCCTAATAGTGGACGTAACAGGGATTAAACCGATAGGAATAGTACAACTTAACAGTACACACCTTATAATAACGCAGAGGCAACGCGTATAATCTTCCATGCTGTGCAGTGGAAGCCCCCAGACTCTGACCTGTGTATAATCTTCCATGCTGTGCAGTGCAAGCCCACAGACTCTGATCTGTGTATAATCTACCATGCTGTGCAGTGGAACCCCCAGACTCTGACCTGTGTATAATCTTCCATGCTGTGCAGTGGAAGCCCCCAGACTCTGACCTGTGTATAATCTTCCATGCTGGGCAGTGGAAGCCCCCAGACTCTGACCTGTGTATAATCTACCATGCTGTGCAGTGGAAGCCCCCAGACTCTGACCTGTGTATAATCTTCCATGCTGTGCAGTGGAAGCCCCCAGACTCTGACCTCTGTATAATCTTCCATGCGGGGCAGTGGAAGCCCCCAGACTCTGGGAGTCTGAAGAAGAGGATTCAGAGGAGGAAGGTGGCTTTGAGGAGGTGGAAGACCAAACACAGCAGGCATCCCAGGGGGCTTGTTGTCACCTTTCGGGGACCCTTGGTGGCTGGGTGGAGGAAGAGACCTTCAATGACATCAGTGAGGATAAGGAACGGGACATGGCTAGCTTGGTATCCAACCTTGTGCAAATGGGGAGTTTGCGGTTGTGCAAAGGGACTGTTTGCGGTTGTTTGCGGTGCATTAAACGGGGAGATTGGTCTGTTACTGTGAAGCGGGTGTAACCCTTACACTACCTGATCGATACAACATCATACCTGATGTTTTAAAGCATGTTATTCCAAACAATTTAGGAATGTTAGGTGATTTATTGCCTTTATGGCTTAAAACCAGACTCTGCATCAACTATGTAATTTTCTGTGGGAGTTTTGCCAGGGATCCCCCTCTGGCATGCCACAGTCCAGGTGTTAGTCCCCTTGAAACAACTTTCCCATCACTATTGTGGCCAGAAAGAGTCCCTGTGGGTTTTGAAATTCGCCTGCCCATTGAAGTCTATGGGGTTCGCCGAAGTTCTCGTTTGCTGTTCCAAAATTTGATGTTCGCGACATCACTAATCATTATATTGATGATTATGCGTTTATGTTTTGCATCTATGCCAATATATCTGTGTTGCTGCTGATTGCCTGATAGGGATGAATCCAAATATTACAAATGCTCTCCATCTTATTTGACAGTTTAATTGTCTCTGCAGCTGACTCAACACAGAGAGTGGCGTTTGCAGCCTTTGAACAGCATAAAGATCACCTTTACAGGTATATCATTTAATTATGTACTTAAGGAATAAAAAAGGATCCTTTTTTTTTTTATTGATAACAGTTATTGATTAATTAATGTATAATAATATTTTAATTAATAATTAGTTATCATTAAAAAAAATGTATACTGCAATAAAAGTAATAACAAGTTTTAACCTGCACTTATATATCTACCTTACTGCTCATTCATGTACATTGCTTTTGGAACTATTAATTAATAATAATATAAAAAATAAAAAATGAAAACATTTTATAAGAGTTAAAAAAAATATGTACATTTTACAAAGCACTTACATATCTGGAATGCTTATAATTGCCTGACAGGGATAGAACCTTCAAAGCACTTAAATATTTAAAGCAATTTCTTACGTTCTGACGTGCTACATTTAAAATGTTATAATGATTTTATTTCTGAATATACTGATGATTATGCATTTAAGTTTTTCATCTATGCAAATTAAACATCATTGTTTTATTCATTCACGAATTAATTGAATACAAACATTTAAAATGATTTTCATGTTATTTCACAGATTACTCATCTCTGCACCTGACTGAAGACAGAGAGCGAATTCTGCAAGATTTGTTCTCAAAGAACATCAATTTCACAGGTATATGATATCATGATGCCCTTATTGTTTTGTATTGATGACAGATAAAATGAATAATTAATTAACCTATATTTATTTAGAGCCTCATTCAATTGCAATTTGCAAAATTGAAAAGGTCTCTATATAAGGACATAGCATATTATTTGGACATCATTTTTAGTTAATGAACATCTATACAAAAATAAGGTTTTAAACAAAAAAAATATATGCTATGTGCTTATATAGTGCCCTATTGCATTGCACAACTTGCAAATGATGAGGCCTTTAGTATTTAATTATTCATTTAGAATAAAAAAAAATGCATACATATATGCTTACATAATTAACTTTTAAGGAACGTAAATTTGACCTCAGAAGTAAATTGATTACATCATTAAGAAAATTACAAAATTGCACATTATTTTAAGCCCCATCTATACGTGGCTCAAAGCTGTTCCTGTTTGTCCTTCTTTAGGAAAACATAATTAACTCTTTAGGTTTACCATTGATGTCAGTAATTGATTAATTCATTAATGTATATTCATTTATTAATGACTTAATAATTAATTATTAAAAAAAATACTTATCAATTTATATATATATGGGCAGTGCTTTGCTTTTTAATGTATGCCAATAAAAACAAAAATATGGTTTTATTTATTTCATGGAAAAATTCAAAATGCTTTTCAAATCATTGCATTCTTTAATTAATGCTATTTAGCTTTGGATTGAGAGCAGCTACAAAAAAAAACATTACATCTTACACCTGTATTTTCAATTAAAGATTACAATGGCGGACAACGGAGAAGACAGGATTGAATGCAAAAGAAGAGTGGCAAGGGAAAGGAAGCAAAGGTGGAGAGATGCACAGTCCTCTGAAACTTCTAAACGCTTAAGAGAAGAAGACCGACAGAGACTTTTAAATAAAATAAAAATGAGTAAAAAGGAAAAACGTAGTGTGCTGGAGTTTCAAAGAAAAGAAAAGTAAACAAAATCATGTCTGTGAAACATTGCTGAATGATCCAATATTGCCTATTGACACCAATGTTCATACACATGACATCAATGTAGATATAGAAAGTTGTAGTGGTATCTATTTTGAGGAAGCTCAGGATACTGCATTTATTAGAGCACTAACAGTAGACACTTATTATTGTGGATTACTTAATGTTGTTTGTCAGTTATTTGGGGACTATCATTTTCTCAAGGAAAGACCAACTGACGGAGACTTCATTAGTTGCTGTCAGAAAGGAAAGGTAAGACTTCCACAAAGACACACA
Organism: Discoglossus pictus; assembly: GCA_027410445.1. NCBI lineage: Eukaryota > Metazoa > Chordata > Amphibia > Anura > Alytidae > Discoglossus > Discoglossus pictus. The sequence continues at coordinate 224,701,349 of CM050166.1, read as the reverse complement.
TTTCCAGATTATACCAATTTAAAAAAAAACATCAGATCTTATAGCAGTGCAAGTTCATTTGCTTCAATGGGTGCTACATTAGCAGAAAATGTACCAGGACATGGTCCTTACTGTTTTAGAGTTCAAGGACATATTTACACCCTTTGCATTTACATCCACAAGAAGGAGAGTAAAGGAAATTTGCACAGTTATGTCTTAGATACAATAGAAGCTGTTGAACAAAGGATGACGCTTCAGGAAAATAAACAATGTTTGCGCATAGTCTTTGAACAGCTGGATAGAATTATGGCATACAACCCATACAGTAAAGGATACAAACACTTAGCACAGGTTGAAAAAGAACAACAGCAGCATGCTCAAAGATATCAATTGACAATGCCAAGAGTAATTATGGTTTTAAAAAGACATCGCAAGACTGATCAAAGATGGTATAATTTACCAACAGTAAATGAGGTTGCCATGGTCTTTAAAAATGAGAATGGTGAACCACCTTTTCAGCGGGACATTAGAATATATCCACGCAATAAAGATCAACCTTTTATAAACATAAATATATTAAGTTGTAATTTGGATCCAATGACACATCCCATTTTCTTTCCAAATGGTGAACCTGGATGGGAACCAAAATTACAATTGCAAAGTTATCCCAACAGTAAAGTTTGTGTTAGATGCAATGTTTCTATGCTGGAATATAAAGTGGCACAGACTGCTATTCAGGATTATTTTAATCCTATTTTATGTGGGGGCAAACTCACACAACAATGGATTATTGATTCCTATCTACAAGTTTACCAAATAATCTAAATTTTATAAAATTTCAACAAAATATGTTTTGAGTAGAACAATATTGTGGATTGATGGATTATGTCGCTGAATTGGCTACCAACATCCACTTTCCAAGGATCTCCTCACAATATGCGAGAAAGATATAATTATGCCATGGCTATTGTCACAAAATTTGGAAAACCAGATTTATTCATTACATTCACATGTAATCCACAATGGCCAGAGATAAAGGAAAATTTGAATCTTGGACAAACTACTTCTAACCGACCAGATTTAGTGGCAAGAGTATTCAAAATAAAACTCAATTCATGAATACATGATATAACTAAAGCACAGTTATTTGGAAAATGTGTGGCTTTTGTTTATAACCTTAAATTTCAAAAAAGTGTCCTGCCACATGCACACATATTTTTAATCCTGCATGAAAAAGATAAGTTGAATACTTCAGAGAGAGTGGAGTCAGTAATTACTGCTGAACTGCCACATCCAGAAAAAATATTCAAAACTTTTTGAGCTTGTAAAACACAGAATGATTCATGGGCCATGTGGAGATATCAATCCAAATTCACCATGTATGGAAAATAAAAAATGTACAAAACAATTTCAAATGCAAACTTATGCTAATTGTGATGGATACACTTTGTATAATAGAAGACAAGGACAAACAGCTATTATGCGTGGACAAAAAGGTTGGAAATAGATATGTCGTTCCATATAATCCACATTTGCCCATGAAGTACTGTACAATTCACACATAAATGTGGAAGCTTGCACTTTTATTAAATCAATCAAATATGTGTATAAATATATATACAAAGGATATGATGCAGCAACTGTTGTTGTGCAAGGTGCAGCAAACGAAAAGGAAAATCCAATTTTACATGACGAATTTTCTAATTATTTAGATGCTCACTATGTCAGTGCTGCGGAAGCAATGTGGTGTCTTCTGAAATTTGAGATGCATGATCGGTCACATGCTGTGTATTGATTAGCTGTACATTTGCCACAAAGTCAGTTTGTTTGCTTTCCTGCAGGCAATGAAAGAACTGCCTTAGCCCAAAGTGAACATAGAGAAATAACACTTACTGCATGGTTTCAATTAAACTGCCAGGACACTCAGGCCAGACAATTTTTACACATTGAGATTCCATATCATTATGTATTTGTAAAATGGTCTATGGCAACAACGAAAAACAGATACTCATAAAATTATACCACAAATTTATACCGTCAGTCCAAGAGACATTGAACGTTTCAGTTTAAGATTACTGTTTTTACATGTTCCCGATGCACAAAGTTTTGAACATGTATGCACAGTTAATGACATAGTTTATGATAAAACGTCACAGCAGATGATACAGAATGAGAGAAGTGTCTGGAAGAAGTAGCACTATGTCAAATGCCAATGCAAATGAGAGAACAATTTGCATTCATTTGCATCTTTTGAAATGTACCTGATGCATTTACTTTGTGGGAAACATTTAAATTAAAGATGTCGGAAGACTTCTTGAAACGTTACAATGAGCCCATTGCACTCTTAAAAACTTTAATAGAAATTCAAGAAATATTTCTTGTTTATGGATTAAATTGTGGAAGTTTTAATTTGCCGGATCTTATAGATGACATCAACTTTGATGATTATTACACTGAGCTTCAAAAACAAAAAAACAGAAGAAAAACTAGCAACTTTAAATACTTTACAATCGAAAGCATTTAATGCCATTACAAATGCTACAGATGATGAAATGGTCAAAGACAGTTATTTCTATCTAGATGAAAAAATCTCTACAATTGTTTAATGAGTTACATTGGAGCACAGGGTCAAATAGCAATGCCATTTGCAACAACTGGAATTGATGCACTTTTGTTAGAAGGTGGCAGAACTTAAAATATTTTTTTTTTTTTTAAAAAGCAAATTAATTATCATAGATGAGGCAACAATGATGTCATGTCATGCCTTGCAATGCATTGATAGATTATTAAAATAAGTGATGGATAATAATTTGCAATTTGGTGGAAAGGTGATGTTGTTAGGAGGAGATTTTAGGCAAACATTACCTGTTGTGCCACATGGAAATATGACAGACATCATTGAAACATGTATCATGACAAGTAAACTGTGGAAAATATTTACACACCTCAAATTAGAATTGAATATGAGATCTGAAGGCCAAAAACAATTCAATGATTGGCTCATTCAAATTGGAGAAGGAAAATATTCACAAATACAGGATTTACCCAATGATACCATTGGAATTCCATCACAAATGGTTTGCAGGGAATCACTCATATCGGCAAAATTTCTAAACACGCTGAATAATGACAATTACTCAGACATTGCAAACACAGTGATATTAACAACAAAAAATATAGATGCCTTGAATCTAAATAACACAATTTTAAAATTCATCAGTGCACCACAAAATAATTATTACAGTGCAGATTCAGTTCTGGCTGTTTTAGTATAGACTTTATTAACTCTTTAACCCCTTCTGGAATGCCACCACATGTTTTGCAATTGAAAAAAGGGGCAATTGTCATGGGGCCTCATTCTATTATCGGCCGTAGGAGATGCGGGGCCGCAAGGACCGGCCCCAAGCTATTTGCCTATTCTATTCTCTTCTGGCCAGGGATTCCGGCAGGCTTGCAGCCGGCGCCTTGTTATCCCTTGCGGCCGCACGCGCTGGAGGAAAGCCTTTGATCTTAAACGGCCGCAGGAGTTTCGGCCATAAGAAAATCCTGGTTGCTATTCAATTGCTCCGGGAACCCTCTCTGCAAGGCTAAAACCGAGCCGCAGCTTACTTGCAGCAAAAAGGTCCCACAGGCACACAATTAAGCACATTTTAAAGCCATAATAAAGCCATACTGCACTCTGAGGAGACTATAAAGTGATTGTAGGTGTTAGCATTCATAGCACAACATTCCCCTACACTCAAATCCGTAAATACATTTTTTTTTAATTTATGTCACATATCCATGTAAAAAGTCCAGAGGGCTTGGAGTACCTCAGACCCGCCCACGCTGCGGCCGGAAAATAAACAGTTAATGTAATCTCGGATTTGGGCTGATGTGCAAGCTTGAGAGGGGGTTGCTATTAATCCTCATGTCCCCCATTATGATCCCTAGCATTTACAGAGCTTTACAGTGCCGTCTTGAATTTATTTTTGCATTTAAAGATTTCTGAGCTTACGGCCAATTGCAAGATATACGGCCGGCCGTAAGGGGATATCCTTGCGGCGCCGTATAATTGAATTGCAAGGTAACGGGAGCCCCGCAAGGAATCGCAGCTTTGCGGACGATTTACGTCCGATAATAGAATGAGGGCCATGGTATTTAGAAATATGAATCGAAAAAAAGGACTTTGTAATGGGACCAGATTAATTGTGCACAATTTAAAAGATCATTTTATACATGCAGAAATTATGACTGGCACCCATAACGGTGAACGAGTATTTATACCAAGAATCGATTTGGCTCCAAGTGCTTTGCCTTTTGTCCTTCAAAGGAGACAATTTCCAGTTATCATGGCATTTACCATTACCATCAATAAATCCCAAGAACAAACTTTTAAGTCTGTGGGTATTTTTTACAGGAACCATTTTTTGCACATGGACAACTCTATGTTGCTTTTTCAAGGTGCATAAATCCAGGTGAGATTAAAGTTTCAATTGAAGACAACCCAAGTCAGGATGATCTATGACAGGATGGACATATTTTTACAAAAAAACATTGTACTATGAGGTTTTGTAATCAAAGAGAATAGTGGTTTCATTTTCAGGAAGAAACTTAATGTCACTTGGCCTCTTCTTAGAGGACCACTATTTCACTTATAAAACTATATCTACAATTTGAGAAAACTACAATAATAACCCCCCAAAAAAAAAACAGTGGTTACATCCCATAGACACAATTAAAAGTCTTCTGGGTTCTTTGAAAAAGAACCACTTTCACAGACAAAAAAAATTGAATATCTTGTAAGTCACTTTCGCCAGTATTGGCCCCACATAATAATTAGCTTGCATTTTCTTACCTTTACTGCTTCAATTTTAATAATTTTATTTCATGTTTCTAATGTTAAAATTCTGTTTTCAAACAACTGAAAAGTTGTTTCATTCTACGTAATTAAGGTTTAATGTTAGTAGCAGCAGCATCATTTGTTGAAAATGTAAATGTTTCATGATATATAGATTGTTGATCCAGGGAGGAATCCGATTGCCAGCTAATGGAGTCAAGAAGCAATACATTTTTTGCACCACTTTCAAAAAATTTACCAAGTTTAAATGGGCTTTTTTTTGGTTTGCCTTCCTCTGGATTCGAAATTCAAGATCACTATATTTTTCAATAATTTCATGTAAAATGTTATTACCTTACATTAATGTTTGCATTGTTAACATTGTTTGAAATGTTAATTTATTGAATGTTAGTAAAGATTTATGTCAGTAGCAGCATAAACATTTGTTAAAACATTTCAATGTATAATTACATAGGCCCTCATTCAATTGCAATTTGGCCAATTGAATAAGGTTCTAAATAAGCACATAACATATGTTTTTTAAAGAAGTTTTTAGTTAGTAAGCATCTATCCAAAAGCAAGGTTTTCACTAACTAAAAACTTATTTAAAAAATATATGCTATGTGCATTTTTAGAGCCCTATTCAATTGGCCAAATCGCAATTGAATGAGGGCCATAGACAGGGTTCCTCCAGGGAGTAATCTGATCGTCATTTAATGGGGTCAGGAAGGAACTAATTTTCCCCACTTTTGAGACAATTGGCTAAGTTGCAATTGGGTTTTTTACCTCTGGATTCAATACCTATGTGTTTTAACAGGAGTTTAAATACCAGTTTTATGTTAAGAAGAATTCTGTAATGGTTTAAAATACTCATTTAGACAAAGTTCAGTGATTGTATGTTTGTATTGTTAAAAATAATTCATTCAACACTGGTTACAATATAAGTTGCATGTTAGAAACCTTTATGTAATGGTTCACAATACGTATTCATACAAATGTCATGTATTGTTATATTATTACTGTATACATGACAATTAAAAAGTTTAAGATGGTTTAACAATTCATTGTTAAAAAAAAAAAAAAAATATTATAAAATGTTTGTATTTCTTTCTAGATAACAAAAAGGTTAAGAGTCTCAGAGAATCACATTGTGTCACAAACAGCATTTCCAGCTTTAAAATTTTATTGACCATCATTTTTGACGGGCAAGTAGCTAGTAGACAATATAAAAGATAGCAAAAATGTAACTGTAAAGTAAGTTTTTATTCCATAACAATACTTGGTATGTGGATTGATGCTGCAGCTTTACACCACTATTAAATCTTCTAAAATAGAAACACTTTGTGAGATAACAGATCAGGTACAAAGCTTCTGACACAAGTTTCTTCTTCAAATAGTAGGAGGGTTTAAGTGTGTGAATAAAGGAATAGAAAGAAAATTGGTTAGAAAGTATAGCTATGAATGGAATTTCAAGTCAGACTGATGAGTGAGAGACTGATAGAGCCTCACGAAACGCGCGTCGGGAGATTGTGACTTCATCAGTAAGCGCGATCACAGCGCAGACCACGCCAACATAGCGTGAAGCATGATAGATACAGCTCTAAAGCTCCAGGTCCACTACTAACTAAAAAGAAAGATAGAAAGCCAATTCCTTCAACACAAAGTCACAATATAGTAACAATAGAGTAATATTCAAGAATAAGGAAATAGAAAAGCAAGGAAAAGGAGAAAGGAGTAAAAGCATAATTAAAGCAAAAAAACGGAAGAAAAAGGAGGACACAACCTCCTTCTAAAAAACAATATACAGAAGCATTAATAAAACATATAGTTTAAGAAACAGCATAAAATCAGGAGTGTATACATTTTTAAAAAATTGCATAGCATTAGCACAATAAATAAATAAGGTAAAGTAGTGACTTTGACAGACTAACAGTCACGAGGTAAAAGGGTAATATAAGAAGAAATTAGCACTAAGTCACAATAGCACAAGCACTTTAAGATAAGAAGTTTTGAATAACACAATTTGAATTATAATGCACTTTAAGTAATAGAATTACGAATTAACAGAAATAAACAGGATAAAAGATTAACACAAAAGAAACACAAAGGCACTTAAAACATATACTCAAGTGAAGTGCTGTATGAATAAACAAAACTCTAAAAAGATAAAAGGATTATAAAATCTTATCTTAATCTTATGTAAAAATCGTAATCTTATGTAAATTAAAATCCAGGGTTCCTTATAAGGATTTGACTAAGGAAACATAACCAAGAATACACAAATACAGTTGAATTGAAAAACCAAATCTTTTATTGACTTGAGCATAATAAAGTAATTAAATAAAAAATATGTGATCAAAGCAAAGAATATAATAAAAACAAAAATAAAACTTAAATAAACCTTTAATAATTTGCTGGACGTCAAAAAGCCCAAAGGATTAAACACCTTGGGCCTCATTCAATTGTGATGTGGCCAATTGAATAGGGCCCTAAGAAGCACATAGCATATTTTTATTAAATACATTTTTAGTTAGTGAATACCTTTCTTTTGGATAGATGCGTGCTAACTAAAAACTTCTTTAAAAAATATATGTTATGTGCTTTTTTAGGGCCCTATTGAATTCAGCAAATTGCAATTGAATGAGGGGCCTTGGGTTTAACATGAATTTTTTAATCGTTGCATTTTTAACAACATTTTAAATGTACAAATAAAGATTTAATTTTTTAAATTAGTATGTGGCAATAATAAATAAAATAAAGGCTGCATAAAAGGTGTTTCTGTACAACCTTGGTTGGTTGTTCAAGGATTCCTAAATAAGATCCACAGGACAATATTTTGGTACACATTTAAGTAATAACACCTAGGAATAAAAAATAAACTAAGATCATTTTTTGAGTATTATAAGTAATTGCAGGGAGAAAATCTCATTCTTGATCTATAAGATATACTGTAAAATGAATTCAGAAGGAATGTTTGACTTTGGCCTACTATAACTGCAGAGGCAGAAGAGGTATTTCAAATGAACATAACACGAGAATATAGAATAAAAGATTTAACATTTAAAGAAATACAAAGCCAATTATTACATAAACAAAAAATACAGTTACAAAAGTGGTGGGAAATTACAAGTTTAAGTAACTACATAAAAAATGCAATAGTACCAAGAGGATTGAGAGTAAGGCTAAACCCACCTAATTATATACAAGATGGTGAATTCACACAACAATGGGAAAAATAATGACAACATGTTCTTTAGAGCTTATGAGGCTGAATATAACCAAAGAAAAAATAATGTTGGAAGAAATTAATAACAACATTCTAAAATTAAAGGAACAATGTAGAAAATATGAGACACAAAAATAATTTATAGAATTACAAGAAAAGCTCACAAGAGAAATCAATGCATTTAAGGATGAGTTAAAAGAGAGAAAAAGGAAAAACTTTATAAGAGACACAAAAGACTTTGAAAATGGTAAAGCTTACCAAACAGTGCAAAAAAAGATTCATTCACAACAAAGATACTCACGTCAGAGTAGTGCAACTGAAACAGAACCTTCTGACAATGAAATAAGAGATACCTCCTCTAAAAAAAGAACTAATGCCAATAGAAATGAGAGAAGTTTTTTATCCATAGGAACCAAAAGAAAGAACAATAAAATGCCACTCAGAGAACCAAAAGACAAGAGAGTTTGGAATCATCAACAACCACAATAAAGACTAATCAATATGATAACTTACAAGCATATAATTTATCCATATCTTCCTTAAATAAAGAACAGACAAGAGTATTAAGTCTAGGCCTAACATTCTCACCAACAGCAAGATTTCAACTGTTTGAACAAGTAAAAGATCTTAATTTATTTGCCCGAAAGTTGGCAATTCACAAATATCACAATGAACAAGACAGAAATACCTATGTCAAATAGGTTTAACAAACAGAGAACAAGAATGCCTACAAGACTTTGAAAAACAACAAAGAGAAAACGAAGAGAAAAAAGGGAGAGTGTATATACCAAACTTCTCACTCTGTCCACCACTAGAAATCTTTGTGGAACTAGTAACAAAAGAACTTAAAGAATTGGATAAAAATACTCCTAAATATACATAAAGTAATAATTTGAGTAGAAAAGAACAACAAGCATTAAAAGAATTACAGAAAAATGAAAAGATCATTATAAAGCCTTCAGATACAGGAGGCAATATAGTGGTATTAAATACCACAGACTATATAGCAACAACTCAAAAATTACTAGATGATAAAGAATGTTATCTGAAACTTAAGGAGGATCCAACAGATGAATGTATAAAAAGGTTCGAAAGAATAGTGGAAGAAGCAAAATAAATGGAATTAATAACAACAATAGAAAATAAATTCCTTATAAACAGAAGACCAACTATACCCACATTATATTCTATACCAAAAATACATAAAAGCCTAACAAATCCCCCCGGATGACCCATTGTGTCAGGGATAAACAGCATAACCCAAAATCCAAGTGTATATATAGATGAAATTCTAAAGCAATATGTAACAACTCTGCCATAATTTGTCAAAAACACAAAGACACATTGAGGAGAATAGATGGAATAACAATACAAAACAATTCCCTATTGGTAACAATAGATGTAGAATCACTCTACACAAGCATTAAACATGAACATGGATTACAAGCAGTGAAAGCATACCTAGATTCTAAAGGAGTGGATTATGAAAACCAAAATATATTTACCATAAAATTATTGTTTTGGATAACAATTATTTTATCTTCAACAAACAATGGTATAAACAGATTAGGGGCAATGCAATGGGGACGTCGTGTGCTCCTAACTACGCACATTTATATTTAGGCCACTGGGAAAATAATATAGTATTCTCAGAAAACAATGAATCTTATACACAAAAAATTGAACTATGGATAAGATTCATTGACGATATACTGGTCATATGGTCAGGCTCTGAAGAAGAGCTCAAAGAGTTCATAAAAAAATTGAATAATAATGAACAAAATTTAAAATTAACATATGAGTTCAATAAAGAAATAGTGACATTCCTTGATTTAGGCATCTATGTAAATTCCAAAAAAGAACTAGCAACAAGAACTTTAAGAAATACAACAGCAACATACTCGTTGTTACATTGGAAGAGTCACCATCCAATTTCAACAAAGAAAGCCATACCAATAGGACAGTATTTGTGTATAAAAAGAAACTGTAGCAGTCAACAAGAATTCAAAATACAAACTAAAGAACTACAGGAAAGATTCATTCAAAGAGAGATACCCCAAAAAGTGTTGAAGAAAGCATACCATAGGGCCTTAATACAGGATATAAATCAACTATTGGTTGAAAATAAGAGAGACAAAAAACAACAACCTATAAGATTCATCACAAACTTCTCAAGTCATTCCTAAAAAATAATATCTATATTGCAAAAACACTGGTACATCTTGAAATTAGACAGAGATCTGGATGAAGTACTTAAAGAACAAAGCACAATTACATACAGAAGAGCAAAAAACCTAAAAGATCTCCTGGTACATAGCCACTATGAAGAAAAGAAAAATAAGAGGAACTGGCTAATAGAAGGCCAAAAAGGCTGTAAAGCATGCGGTAAATGTAAAGCATGTACATTTTTATTGAAAACCACAGAATTTCACGATGCAACAGGATTAAAGAATTATAAGATAAGACACAATATAAATTGTCTAACTGAAGGTGTCATCTACCAAATAATTTGCTCATGTAATAAAAAATACACAGGCAAAACCAAAAGACAGTTAAGACGCTGTGTATTAGAACATGTAAATGATGTTTTAAATTTAAAAGATACTCCAATAGCAAAACATGTACGTCATCATCACAACAATAATCCATACTGTTTGAAATTCATAGGTATTGATCATATACCAAAAACAGCAAGAAGAGGAGATTGGGATAAACACCTACTGTGTCAAGAGGCAAAATTTATATTTAAATTGAATACAAAAAAAACCACAGGGTTTAAATGAAGAATTTACATATACAGCATTCATTTGAAAAAACTCTTATGAAAAATACCTAGATTTAATATATGAAAAGGATACAAAAGTTTAACAGAAGAATCTATATATAGTATTCATTTGAAAGAATTACTAAATAATAAAACAAAATTAAAAATAAAAATAAATAAATTAAAAAAAAACTTTTATTCAAAGATATGAAAAATTAAAAGAAGTAATTAGAATACCAACTTTATCTATAAAAGTCATTAATACAATAATAAATATAAAACATAAATACAATAAATATATATAAATAAATAAGTAAATAAATAATATATACAAACAAAAAATTAAATATAAATAAACAATAAAGAATATAGAAAAATAAAAAATAAAAATAAGTATCCAGATTAGATAAAAAATAAATTAACATGGTATGCAAAATAATTATAATTTAAAATCAAAAAATATGTTTATCAAACAAAGTTTTAATAAAATAATACAAAGGTATACTAATGCTAGCAAGTTAAAAGTATTACTTTGAAAGTAATTTCCTTATTCAAAATCATTACACTTATTTAAATAATATAAAGATAATATAGTAAAAAAGAAAGTCAAAAGCAACATTTAAAAATAAAGCATGAACAAAAACATTCAGAAACACAAAGAGTTAACTAATTGCCATAGAAACTATGGAACACAAAGAGTTAACTAATTGCCATAGAAACTATAAATAGCTCCACAGAGAAGGCAGCACTGTGCCCCTGATGAGTGAGAAACTGATAGAGCCTCACGAAATGCGCGTCAGGAGATTGTGACGGCATCAGTAAGCGTGATCAGAGAGCAGACCACGCCAACATAGCGTGGAGCATGATAGATACAGCTCTAAAGCTCCAGGTCCACTACTAACTTAAAAGAAAGATAGAAAGCCAATTTCTTTTACCACAAAGTCACAATATAATAACAAATGAGTAATATACAAGAATAAGGAAATAGAAAAGCAGGAAAAAGGAGTAAAAGCATAATTAAAGCAAAAAAACTGAAGAAAAGGGACACAACCTCCTTCTAAAAAACAATATACAGAAGCATTAATGAAACATATAGTTTAAGAAACAGCATAAAATCAGGAGTGTATACATTTTTAAAATATAGCATAGCATTAGCACTATAAATGAATAAGGTAAAGTAGTGACTGTGACAGACTAACAGTCACAAGGTAAAAGGGTAATATAAGAAGAAATTAGCACTAAGTCACAATAGCACAAGCACTTTAAGATAAGAAGTTTTGAATAACACAATTTGAATTATAATGCACTTTAAGTAATAGAATTACGAATTAACAGAAATAAACAGGATAAAAGATTAACACAAAAGAAACAAAAAGGCACTTAAAACATATACTCAAGTGAAGTGCTGTATGAATAAACAAAACTATAAACAGATAAAAGGATTATAAAACCTTATCTTAATCTTATGTAAACATCTTAATCTTATGTAAATTAAAATCCAGGGTTCCTGATAAGGATTTGACTAAGGAAACATAACCAAGAATACACAAATATAGTTGAATTGAAAAACCAAATGTTTTATTGACTCGATCATAATTAAGTAATTAAATAAAAAATCTGTGATCAAAGCAAAGAATATAATAAAAACAAAAATAAAACTTAAATAAACCTTTAATAATTTGCTGGACGTCAAAAAGCCCAAAGGATTAAACACCTTGGGCCTCATTCTATTATCGGCCGTAAAACGGCCGCAAGGCTGCGATTCCTTGCGGGGGTTCCGTTATCTTGCAATTCAATTATACTGCCCCGTAAGGTTCTCCCCTTACGGCCGGCCGTATATCTTGCAACCGGCCGTAAGCTCAGAAAACTTTAAACGCAAAAATAAATTCAAGACGGCATTGTACAGCTCTGTAATTGCTAGGGATCATATTGGGGGACATGAGGATTAATAGCAACCTCCTCTCAAGCTTACACATCAGCCCAAATCCGAGTTTACATTAACTGTTTATTTTCCGGCCGCAGCGTGGGCGGGTCTGATGTGCTCCAAGCCCTTGGGACTTTTTCCATGGATTTTTGACATAAATTAAAAAAATATATATTTACGGATTTGAGTGTAGGGAAATGTTGTGCTATTTTTGCTAACACCTACAATCACTTTATAGTCTCCTCAGAGTGCAGGATGGCTTTATTTCGGCTTTATAATGTGCTTAATTGGTGCTAGCGGGACCTTTTTTCTGCAAGTAAGCTGCGGCTCGGTTTTAGCCTTGCAGAGAGGGTTCCCAGAGCAATTGAATAGCAACCGGGATTTTCTTGCGGCCAAAACTCTTGCGGCCGTTTTAGATCAAAGGCTTTCCTCCGGCGCGAGCGGCCGCAAGGGATAGCAAGGCGCCGGCCGCAAGCCTGCCGGAATCCCCGGCCGGAGGGGAATAGAATAGCCGAATAGCTTGCGGCCGGTCCTTGCTGCCCCGCATCTCCTACGGCCGATAATAGAATGAGGCCCCTTGGGTTTAACATTAATTTTTTAATCGTTGCATTTTTAACAACATTTTAAATGTACAAATAAAGATTGAATTTTTAAAATTAGTATGTGGCAATAATAATTAAAATAACTGCTGCATAAACGGTGTTTCTGTACAACCTTGGTTGTTTGTTTAAGGATTCCTAAATAGGATCCACCGGACAATATTTTGGTTAGACTTGAGAATAGACAGACGTAAGTAGATGAGTTATTCTTTTGAAAGGCATGTAGATGAAACTATTTTAAAGCCTGATTAGTGTTACAGCTTAAATACTGTGGGCCTCATTCTATTATCGGCCGCAGCCGTTGCGGGGCCGCAAGGACCGGCCGCAAGCTATTCGGCTATTCTATTCCCTTACGGCCGGGGATTCCGGCAGGCTTGCGGCCGGTGCCTTGCTATCTCTTGCGGCCGATCGCGCCGGAGGAAAGCCTTTGATCTAAAACGGCCGCAAGAGATTTGCAATTCAATTGCTCCGGGAAACCTCTCTGCAAGGCTAAAAACGAGCCGCAGTTACTTGCAGGAAAAAGGTCTCGCTAGCACCAATTAAGCACATAAAATAGCTCAAATAAAGCCATCCTGCACTTTGAGAAGACTATAAAGGGATTTTAGGTGTTAGAAAAAATAGCACATAATTATCCTGTACTCAAATCCGTAAAATATTTCATTTTTAATATCCGTAAAATATACATGTAAAAAGTCCAGAGTGCTTGGAGCACCTCAGACACGCCCACGCCGCAGCCGGCAAATAAACAGTTAATTTGAACTCGGGTTTGGGCAGATGTGCAAGCTTGAGAGTGGGTTCCTTTTATTCCTCATGTCCCCCAATATGATCCCTAGCATTTACAGAGCTGTACAGTGCAGGCTTGAATTTATTTTTGAGTTTTTATATTTCACAGTTTACGGCCGGTTCCAAGATATGCGGCCGGCCGTAAAAGGAGATCCTTGCGGGGCCGTATAATAGAATCGCGAGTTAACTGAACCCTCGCAAGGAATCGCAGCCTTACGGCCGATTTACGGCCGCTAATAGAATGAGGCCCCGTATATGCAGGGTGAATATATGAATTTGAATAAATTAATGTCATTTTTTTTACTTGTGATTTGGTATGGTTATTTGTTCCTCCTTATTCTGGTTGCTTTTATTGAACACTGTATTTTACAGAAAATCTCACATATTTGAGAATTATGTAAGTGTAAGCCCTATGATGCAACCTAGAATACCAAGATTTCGGAATAGATATCTGTAATGGGTTTACACAGCTCTAGGCCCATTCAAATTTGTGCAAACCACCAGTAACTACTGTATGATGGCATTTGTGTATACTTAATTATTGTTGTTTTGTGTTGTTCAGTTGAGTACAACTCTCAATGGCCTTACGTACGCAGAATGCCAGGCACATCTATGTCTCTGGTTCTGCCTAGCAATAAGGTTTTTTTTTGGCAAATATATTGGAGTGGGTTATCAGTTCCTTCTCCAGTGGAGTATACTGAATAGACAACTTAAAGCAACTCAACAGCAAAGGAGGACATGTAGTGCTTTATCAGAACTGCAAATAGAGTCACATAGTATAAAAATAGTTAAAACATTTTGTTTTTTAATAATATGCCCAATTCCAATTATTTGACAATGTCAAGGAGCTGTGATAATAATATTGGATAAACAATTTGAACAAGTAATAACTGAACAAAGAATCACATGAAATATAATGCTTATAACACAGGATAAAATAGAACAGGTGCAAATTGTAAAGTTTGGACTATGTGTGTAGCTCTACATTGACATCCATATTGCCCTTCCACACATTTTCGGAATATTGCTCTTTCCAATACTTGTAAAGCATTGCAGAACATAACTTCTCACCTGAAGTGCTTGCGCAGGATAAATTACAGTATCTGTACATCACATCATAAAGGTCCACTAGCTGGATCTAAACATTATTTTTTATGCAGAATACAGATTTCTGCTGAAGAGGTACAGTACGCATGTGTTGTCTTCATTATCCAGTTTGATAATATACTTGGTTTATAGCAGAAGTCTGATTCACCAAACTTAAGAATTTGGGCCTAGTGATGTCCCGAACAGTTCGCCCGTGGACTATTCGCGGCGATTTTTGCATGTTCGCGTTCGCAGCGAACGGCGAACACATGCGCTTTTGGGTTCGCCCCCTATTTATTATCATCGAGGAAACTTTGACCCTGCACCTCACAGTCAGCAGACACATTTCAGCCAATCAGCAGCATACACTCCCTCTAGAGCCTTCCATCTGAAGGACAGTAACCCAAAAAGCCCTTTTTAGGGCTAGAACACCATTTATTTTATTTTATAATTTTTTTCTGTGTAATCTAATTGCATATGCCTGCCTGCCAGCGTGTGTGTGTGACAGGCTAACACCTAACAGCTTATATTGTGCTCAGGGAAATAAAACAACACTTTTTTTCACTGTAATAGATTGAATATCAGTTGCCTGCCAACAGGACTTGTGTGTGAAGCCTATTGCATCTACTCTGCCAACTTTTGCCAGTGCACAGTGATATGTGATATCTGGTGCAACCGTAGTGTACAGTGACATAAAACAACACGTTTTTGACTGTAATCGATTGAATATCAGTTGCCTGCCTACAGGCGTGTGTGTGAGGCCTATTGTATCTACTCTGCTAATTTTTGCCAGTGCACAGTGACACTCATATCTGGTGGCACCTTAGATTGCATGCGCAGTGCCCCAAATTTGAAGTGGGAGGACCAACCAAGCATCTTTTTCCATCTCCCGCTTCCAAAAATCCATGCCATATACACGTCCCCTGATAGTGGACGTAACAGGGATTAAACCGATAGGAATAATACTACTTAACAGTACACACCTTATAATAATGCAGACAGAGGCAACGCGTTTAATCTTCCATGCTGTGCAGTGGAAGCCCCCAGACTCTGACCTGTGTATAATATTGCATACTGGGCAGTTGAAGCCCCCAGACTCTGACCTGTATATAATATTCAATGCTGGGCAGTGGAAGCCCTTAGACCCTGACCTGTGTATAATATTCCATGCTGTGCAGTGGAAGCCTCCAGACTCTGACCTGTGTATAATATTCCATGCTGGGCAGTAGAAGCCCCCAGACTCTGACCTGTGTATAATATTCCATGCTGGGCAGTGGAAGCCCACAGACTCTGACCTGTGTATAATATTCCATGCTGGGCAGTGGAAGCCCCAAGACTCTGACCTGTGTATAATATTCCATGCTGGGCAGTGGAAGCCCCCAGACTCTGTGAGTCTGAAGAAGAGGAGTCAGAGGAGGAAGGTGGCTTTGAGGAGGTGGAAGACCAAACACAGCAGGCATCCAAGGGGGCTTGTTGTCACCTTTCGGGGACCCTTGGTGGCTGGGTGGAGGAAGAGACCTTCAATGACATCAGTGAGGACAAGGAACGTGACATGGCTAGCTTGGTATCCAACCTTGTGCAAATGGGGAGTTTGCGGTTGTGCAAAGGGACTGTTTGCGGTTGTTTGCAGTGCATTAAATGGGGAGATTGGTCTGTTGCTGTGAAGCGGGTGTAACCCTTACACTACCTGATTGATACAACATCATACCTGATGTTACTATGTAATTTTCCGTGGGAGTTTTGCCCTGGATCCCCCTCCGGCATGCCACAGTCCAGGTGTTAGTCCCCTTGAAAAAACTTTCCCATCACTATTGTGGCCAGAAAGAGTCAGTGTGGGTTTCGAAATTTGCCTGCCCATTGAAGTCTATGGCGGTTCGCCGATGTTTGCCCGTTCGCAAATATTTGATGAAGTTCGCGTTCGCTATTCCCCAACCCAAAATTTGATGTTCGCGACATCACTATTTGGGCCACATTCACTTAGCTGCATCAGAAACACCAAAATGTTTATCTAATGTTCCACTTAGTTTCTTAGTGATGTTACAAATGATTATTTGATTTTAACAGTGGTGCATTCCAAATACTCAGTTGTGGCAAAAAAAATCCTTTATAACAGTATGCTTGAATATGAATGTTGTGTCTTTGTATGAATCACATTGAATACTGTATATAGGATTAGAGGTGTTCACAATGTAGCATGCTTCCAATAAATAGGGGAAGGGTGGCCATGTATAAGTACAATTATTTCACAAAATCTAATTGAGCTAAAACATTTGAATTCTGAGAAATAATGCATAGACCTTTTATTGTATGAAGAAAAATGAGTTTTGATTAATAGTTCAATAGAACATAAATAATCTAAAGCTAGTGCATCCCAAAGCTTCAATGCCATGCAGTCATCATCTCAAATAATTAATCCATTGCATTGCTGGTTACCAGAACTACATACAAATTTGGACCCTAGAACCATGTGACCATGTATAGATTATTAATTGCAAGGGCACGTAGTTAAGGACATGCTTTCAATTCGAAGGAATGACACCTATTTATTTTCTATAACATGTTTTTAATGTTTCACACATAATATAATATTATAAACACAATCACAGCATGGCAAGACAATAGAGGGCACGCACACTTAACATGTTTTGTGCATGAAGCACTTATTCAGAAGTATTCTTTGCCTACACTCAAGAGATAGAAGCAAATATAGCCTGTATATAATGATACTGGACTATGAGCCTCATTCAATTGCAAGCCAGCAGAGTGCATTGTACAAGCTATATATCTGCGGGCTTGAGATTTGCTACAATTACAGAGTGAATCAATTGAACAAGGCTGCAACTTACCGGCTGAAAGCCGAAACTGTTAGCCATGCAGTCGTATGTAGCATTTCAGAGCTAGATCCAGGTCAATTAAGCAAGACCGTAACTCCCAATTTAGAAACAGCCAATAGAAAATGAGACCATCATCATTACATCAGTAAAACATGTCAATCAATTAGTGTTAAGGGGTCCCATATGCAATCAGACTCGCAATCCTCCAATGTACAAAATAAAAAAAATGAATGATGATATTGTTCTAGTCCATGTGGGTGACCTGATATGAATTAACTCATTGATTCCTTAGATTGATATAACACCAAAAGGACTTTTATAAATATTTGTTTTTATTGCAGATTTACGAGCTTGATACTGTTGTGCAATGAATTCTAATGTCTTTCATCGCTTTCCCTGTCTTTTAACGTGCAGTATTGATTTTTTCTTTGTATTTACAGTGCTATGAACAGGGGTTAAACCCCCTTGCAAGTCTTATCTGGTACACGTAAGGATTCTCTTCTACATTTAACATTTTGGATGTGAAAATATTTTGGGCTTGAGGAATTGTTGCAATTGAATAACGATTTGCGATTGTAACTCTTGCGGTCTTGAAAGATCAAAGGCTTAGATGGGGTGTAAGATACGGTTGTAACAACCACAGGAATTTTCAAATTCTAAACCATAGATCGTTTGCGGCTCGCAAAAAGACGGCAATTGAATAGCAAATTAGTTTACAGGCTCCATTATGGGCTCCCGTAAACAACTATAGCTCAATTGAATTGAGGCATATGTCTGTTGCTCTACGCTGGATACTGTGTTTAGATATAGTAAGAATACTGGATAATTTTCATCATGTAGCCTCCAGAATAATTTCTTATTGATATTCAACATTTTCTACAACTCCACTAAATGAAAGTGAAAATTACAGATGAGACTTAGACATAACTTATTTATTTACTTAGCAAATATATGAAAAGGGAAGCTAAATTTTTCACAAAAGCATTATTATTTCTATTTTCAAAACCTGTCCTACAAGTATTTTGACAATCCTATTTGATTTTCACTTAATTTCTTTCTTTCTAAAGAACAACTAGAGTAGAATATTTTTTTTTTCTCACACAGAAATTGAATAAAAGAGCATATAAGCGTTGTACATGTTTAGTTACTTGCATATTTGAATGACTTATGAGGCCCCCTATTTATATCATGTTCTTCTTTTTTTACTACACCTGATAATGGGCAGAATATTTTTATAATGGTCAAATATTTGCAGCCTTTAAAATAGAATTCAAAAAATAAAACAAGATTCAAAATTAGATATTTAGAGTATTAATCCCCAGTTGAGATGGTGGTCTCCACCCTTATAACATTATCATGGGTGTAAGTGCTTGTTTTTATATCCTAAGTCTATAACACACATATATACAAATAATAAGTGTATGTGCCTGTATAATTAAACAGTAAGTAAGTGTAAGGTGCATTAACAAATAAAATATTCTCTGCATATAGTCATTTATGTCCATAAGCCATGGTATTGCATTGACAACTTCAGGCAGCCTTCTGCGCCATGAAAATGTGCTGTCCTCGGTTGAAACACATGTTAGAGCATTACAATGGCTCTTTACCTATTATATGTATTTAATGCTGCAGTCATTGCTCTTTTTTCTAACCCATTTTGCTGTTATACGTCTAAGTGCAAATGTTTTCATCAGGAAAAATAATCGCTATATTTATTTATTTGTTTTCCTTCTAAACAAATGTTTGTTCATTATAATGTCTAGGTCTTGTTAATAGCACATTGTATATATTGGATTCAAGTGGTTCTTTAAATATCAGATACTATCACATACTAATTTACTGACTGTTTATTTGCTTAATTTATATATTTTGCACACATTGTCAATATTCTGTTATGAATGCATTACAAACAGAAACATGACCACTATTATATTTCCACTAGCAACCTGCCCATCACAAATCAATATGTATGTTTTGAATTCTGTTTTGCACGTAATATGCGTAGTTGAGATTTTTAACTTTTTCTTATCTATAAAGAAGTACAAATATTATATAAAAGATGTTTATATTTTTAACATGCAACTTGTAGGGTACCAACTGGTAACTAATCTTTTTCTAAGAGTAGTAACATATTAATGTAAGAACAGGTCAACATTGTATTAATGAGTATTGTAAACATGACATAATGTTTTGTAACATGCAACTTGTAGATTAACAACTGGTAAACTAAATATGTATTGAATCTAGAGGAAGGCAAACAGTAAACCCCCCCATTGAAACTTAGCCAATTGTATCCAAGGGGGGGGGGAAATGAATTCCTTCCTGACCCCATTACCTGGCTATCGGATTACTCCCTAGATTAATATTTTTCATTGAATGATACATTTAAATTGTATAACAAAAGCTCCTTCTCCTCTTAACATGAACTTTGAAATATATGCAATGAAAAAACTTTGGACACTTTTTTACAAAAATAGTAACATTATAAACAGTAACTTAATGAAGTGACATTTCAAGTATAATTGTTCTAAAATGCAAGCAAAGTGTTTTGTGGGGCTAATCATGCTAAAAGGCTACTTTCATAAAATGAGAATATCTTATTTTGTCGTTGTTGATTTTTTTATTGTTGGCATTTTGTTGTTGTTATTTGTGAAAATGGCACATTGAGTTTCCTATGTGAAATAGTGGTTCTCTAAAAAGAGAACGCCAGACATAAAAGTTTGTCCGCGGGGTGTAACCACTGTTCTCTATGTTTGTTACCATTTTATAGAGTTTCTTATTGAAATAGTGGTCCTCTAAATAGAGCCCGAGTGACTTCAAAGTTCGTCCTCGAAATCAAACCACTGTGCTCTATTTTTGTTTTGTTTTTTCGTTGGAAATTGTTGTTGAGGTGATTTTTTTTGTTGTTGTTCTGTGCCATGTCTTGTATTGTTATATTTTGTGGAATTAAAGTTATAGTACCTCATAGTAGAATGCTTCCATCATGCAATAATTCACCATGACTTTTGTTGTTTTCAATGTAAACTTTAATAGCCTCTGGATTCTTGCATCTTGACAATGCAACATACAGCTGGCCATGTGCAAATACTGGTTCTTCTAAAAAGATACCCACAGATTTGAAAGTTTGTCCTTGTGATTTATTAATGGTCATGGCACATGCCATGATGATGGGAAATTGTCTCCTTTGAAGTACAAAAGGGAGGCTACTTTCACTTAGTGCCAAATCTATTCTTGGTATGAAAACTCTCCCTGCTTTATGGTTAGAAGTTAGAATTTAGAATTTCAGTTAGAATTTCAGCATGTATGAAATGGTCCTTTAATTCTTGAACAATTAATCAGGTCCCATTACATAGGCCTTTTTTTGGGTTCATATTTTGCAGTAACATGACAATTGCACCTTTCTTTAGCTGTAAAATATGTGGTGGCATTCCAGAGGGAGTTAATGAGTTAATGAATTCAATTGAAAAGTTTGTCTGACTTTCCAAGTACAGAATCAGCACTGTGATCATTTTTTTGTGGTGCATTTTTTTTTTATATTTCATTATTGAATAGTAATGCATCCTTTTTTTTGCATGTTAGTATTGCTTTGTTGGTAAGCTCTGCAAAGTCATCGTTATTTATTGTAGTTTGCAATAAAGCTGATATGAGGTCCGGTTTGCAAATCATATGAGCTGGGATCTGGACAGTGTTATCGGGTAGATTTTGTATTCGCTCTGTTTTTCCTTCTCCAATTTTATTGAGCCAATTATTGAATTCATTTTGTCCTTCTGATCTCATATTTATTTGTAATTGAAGATGGATAAATAGTTTCTATAGTATAATTGACTTTATACATGTTTCGACAATGTCCGTTCGATTTCCATGTACAACGACAGGTAATGTTTGTCTAAAATCTCCACCAAATGGCATATTATCCATGACTTCACGTAGCAAACGGTCAATACATTGTAGGGCATGGAATGACAACATGGTAGCTTCATCTATTATAATTAACTAGCGAATTGCCCGTAAAAAAATGACGGCAATCAAATTGTAAGGTAGCTAATGCTTGCGAGGTCGTAATGTCTGGTAACGTGTCTCGTATGGTGTTTGCGTGTGTAGCCTCGTTTTTGTTTTGTTCGGCGGCCATTTTTTCTCTCGCATATCAAATTTTGTATTGTCCAAACTCTTTTATTTTGATTGAAACGAAGGTGTAAGTTGCCTTTTTGAGGTCCTGGATGCTTCCTGTTGCTGTAGGTAAGTTTTTTATGTATGTGCTGTGTGTATGTATTGTGTTTTTAATTTTGTAATGTTCGCGAGTTGCGTCCGAGTGTTGCGAGTCCGTAATGTGTGTGAACGTGTGTGGTATGTTTGCGAGTGTCGTAATGTGTGTGCCGTGTTATTTGCGTTGCAACGTTTATGGCCTCCAGCCCATGATGCCATGTCCCCCCAGGCTAAGCCTTCATGTCCCCCAAGGCCAGGCCTCCATAGTCCTGATCAGTCAGATCTGTCACTATCAGTCAGACCCATCAGACTACTTACATTCATCGAAGCTGTTCAATTATCCACCACTATGCATCTCCTGCCTGTGCGTTTTTCTGCAGAGGCAGGGACTTCCTGAATGACTTTGCATGCATGTGAGGTAATTCTGAAACTCCCTGCCTCTGCAGAAAATGTTCAGGCAGGGGAGACATGGCGGAGGTGAATTGAAATGCTCCAATGAATGTAAGTAGTGTGATGGGTGTAATGGGGCATGGAGTTCTGCTCCCTCTCTCCAGCGGCGGGGTATTGTGGGGAGGAGGTGGCTGCAGGGCCTCAGCGTGAGCAACGGGCCGTACGCTGCGGGCAAGGGCATGGAGTTCTGCTCCCTCTCTCCAGCGGTGGGGTATTGTGGGGAGGAGGTGGCTGCAGGGTCTCAGCGTGAGCAACGGGCCGTACGCTGCTGGCAAGGGCCTCAGTTGCTGGGATGGAGCGCCTCCCAGCAACTGAGGCCCTTGCCCACAGCCCTCGCTATATATGTGATTTACTTTTTTTTTTTTTTTTTGCTTGTAAAGAATTCATTCGACCATTTGACACTGATGTTTCCAAAATCGGAACTGGCAGATTAAATCCACTATGCACAGTTCTTCCAACTTCTAACAAAAGTGCGGCAATTCCAGTGGTTGCAAATGCCAGCGCTATTTGACCTTGTGCTCGAACAAAACTCATCAATAAATTATATAGATACGTTTTTCCTGATCCACCGGGTCCATCCAGATAGAAATATCGCTCTTTGAGCATGTCAACATCTAGGGCATTTTTGATTGCATTAAATACTTGCAATTGTAATGTATTTAAAGTTGCAAGTCTTTCTTCTGTTCTTTCTCTTTGGAGTTGAGTGTCATACTCTTCAAAGTTTATGTCATTTATGAGACCTGGATCTGGCAGATTAAAACTTGCACAACTTAATCCATGAGTTAGAAAGATCTCTTGGATTTCAATTGATGCTTTTAATTGTGCAATAGGCTCATTGTATTGTTGCAAAAAGTCTTCAGCCATATTTGTTTTAAATTTGTCCCACAAAGCAAATGCATTTGGAGCATTTGAGAAGATACAAATTAATGCAAATTGTTCTCTCATCTGCCTTGGCATTTGACATAGTGCTGCTTGTTCTTGACATCTTTCCCATTCTGTATCATCAGCTAGGAGGTTTCTGTGTCGGCGCAGCTAAATGGAATGATTCATAGACGATGTCATTAACAGTTCTTAACTGTTCAAATCTTTGTACACCAGGAACATTTAGAAGTAGTAATCGTAAGCAGAAGAGTTCAAGGTCTCTTGGACTTAGAGTGTAAATTCTTGGGATTATTTTATTTCCACAAAGTTTTCGTTTTCGCCATAATCCATTAATGAAAACACTGGTGCACTTACATAGCGAGCATCTACATGAGATGTAAGTTCATCATGTACTAACTCACTGTGTTCGTTATTTTCAGCACATTTGACGACTACAGTAGCTGCATCATAGCCTTTGTAAATATATTTGTAGACATATTTAATGAATTTTATAGAAGTGCAAGCTTCCACATTAATGTGCGCATTATACTTCATAAGAAAATGTGTATTTTATGGTACCACATATCTGTAGTCTACCTTTTTTCAACGAATAATGGCAGTTAGTTCTTCTCAAGAAAGCAAAGAGAAAAAAGTACACCTTTAATTCCAATGATATTATATACCTTAATAGGATGATCCTGCATATGTGGAAAAATAATCTAAATCAAAATACCTTATTAAAATATGATTTTATTAATGTACACAATATACACAAAACAATAAAATACCTTAAATCACGGTAGTCCGGCCATCTACAAAATTTGATTACATAGATGCAAAACCTAAATGATAAATGAATTAATCCAACTGTACATGTATATAGAATAAGATATAAATCTACACAGATTAAATCAGAAATAGAGATAGAGTCCACAATGGACTAGTAGATACAAATATATATAGTTAGTTAGAAATTCATACAATAAAAAGTAAATATACGGTATCTAGGTTGCATATGTGTCATAGATTTATACATTCATAAGGCAAGTGCCACCTTCATTCTATAGTGGGGAGTGTATAGGCAGGTAGGGGAGACTATAGTTGTACCACTGTGGCCCTCTCTGTAAATACACTAGCAGTTAAAATATATCGAGGCCTGCTAGTTACCTCCCTAACTGCCTGTATAAATTGTGGCTATACTGTCTATTCTGGGACTATGCCCACCACCTGCCCACTTACCCACTCAGAATGAGCTCTGTGGATTGCATATATAACTCAAAACATCAGCTGAGCTTGGATCCCATGCAAACAGAGATCCGACAGCATGGAGTCAAAAACCGGAAACCGGAAGTAGAAAACCCGGAAGTAGACGGCCGAAACCGGAAGTGACCTGACGCGCACGTTTCGAGCCAGCATCAACAGGGACCGTGTCGATGAAGGCGGCGCTTCACTATTTAAAGGTAAGTTATTTTCTTTATCCACATCAGATGTGTAGATCAATCTTCAATAAGCCAGAATCAAAGGGAGGTTAATGAATCAGACCTCAAAGGAAGAGGAACAAGTGATTAACTTATGTATTATTACCAAATGACATATATTTGTGCTTAGGGCATACAAAAATTATTTCAATATTGGCATCATATCACATAGTCTTATTATATCACATATTATCATCACTTTGTCCAATATCCTCATTTAAACAATATATGATTAGTATTTAAAGGGATCAGAACAGAGGTTCCTATGATTATCATAATATTGGATAAAACTGGGCTCACCAAAACCAACTTCAAATGACATTGGTCCTACAGGCAAATTTAAATACACAGTTATCTATAGGCATACTGTGTAATCAAATCTATGGACAGCACAAACGAACATCTTTGTTGGATACTGAAAAATGAAACCATGGTTGTTAAATTAAAAAAATCAATTTATTATTGTTAAGTTAGTAATGATCTGATTTCCATCTGCACAGAATCAAAAAACTGATAACAAAGTATGAATTAAATAATTTTAAACATATGACTAATACTGAAGGAAAACTCAATATTGTGAAAAAGATAATATCTGAGTCAAGATTAATAATCTTTATTAAATAACAAGTGGGATATCACTCAGATCATAATAATGATATTAGCCTTATAAAAATACACTAAAATTATTGTTTTCATTAAGTCCACTAGGGACAACGGTATTGAGTAAAGATATCCATTTACTTTCTGCCTTTAGTAACTCCAATTCTAACTTTCCTTTTCTAATTCCAAGACTGATTTTTTGTAGAATCCACTATCTTAAAATAGATTTCGACTCCTGTTTCTCATAAAAATGTCTGGCTACTGATGTAAGCGTTTTTCCTTTTATGATATCACTAGCACTATTACGGATGTTGCTCAAGTGTTCACCCAGCCTTTTTCGCAGTTCTCTGCTGGTGATCCCAACATATCTGAGAAAACATGGACATCCCAGGTAATAAACCACCGCTGTTGTGCCGCAATAATACAGGCCTTTTAATTTGGTAACTTTTCCTGTTCTGTCACATATTTCTTCTTGTCTGAACATATACGGGCAGAATTTACAATGTCCACACCCTACAGTTCCATTCAATAGTGAATTGACTTTTCTTTTTCTACAGAAGTGGCTTCGTACTAGCTGGTCTCGAATATTGCTGGATCGTCGCCAACCAGTGGCTATCTTGTTGCCAATCATTGTCTCTATCTGGGGATTTGTCTTTAAAATGTTAATATGTTTATTAAGGATGCTTTCTATCCGTTTCCAATCCTCATTGTAGGTTGTGATAAAACGTACGTTTTCATCCTTATTAATACTTACCTTCGGAGATAATAGTTCTTCTCTTGGAGTATGTAATGCTCGTTGATATCCCTTTTTAATACAGTTGTTGCTGTATCCCCTCATCTTTAAACGTTCACCCAATTCTTTCGCTCTTTCAACAAATAGATCTAAGGTTGAGCAGTTTCTTCTGATACGTAAGAATTCACCTGTCGGAATCGATTTAATTGTTGATGGAAAGTGTGAACTGGAATGATGCAAGGTCCTGTTTGTGGCCGTTGGTTTGCGAAATAAATCGGTTGTAATATTGCCACTACCATCTTTACAAATGGATATATCCAAAAAATCTATTTTACATCGATCATAAGTGTGTGTCAGCCTAAGATTGAGGTCATTGACATTCAGTTGATTAATAAACTGGTTTAAACTTTCATCAGGACCATTCCAAATGAACAGGATATCGTCAATGTATCTCAGCCATATACTGATATGATCGGAAAACAGTAAGTTGGTATCATTGAAGACATATTCTTTTTCCCACCATCCTAAGTAGATGTTGGCATACGTGGGTGCAGAAGAAGATCCCATAGCTGTTCCTCTTTTTTGCAGGTAGAAGACGTCATTAAACACAAAATAATTGTGATTTAGAATGAATCACAGTAATTTTAACAGGAAATTACTCATAAGGATCTTAGTGTTGGTTTGCATTTTCAGAAAGTACTCCACAGCTTGACAACCTGCCTCATGTTTAATAGAGGTGTATAGGCTTTCCATGTCACACGTTACTAGAAGAGTTTCCGGATTAGTAGTGATGTCATTTAATCTATTTAGAACATCCATTGTGTCCCTCACATATGACGGTAAGCTCAATACAAAAGGACGTAAGTGAATATCAATGAACTTACTGGCATTCTCACGAAGACTACAATTACCTGATATGATCGGTCTACCTGGAGGTGTTGTAACATTCTTATGGACCTTGGGTAGCATGTAGAGGGTTGCCGTCCTCGGTTTATTTGAGATTAGAAATTCATGCTCTTTCTTATCAATTATCAGGTCATCCCTGGCTTTGTTGATTATTTTGTCATATATTTCCACAAAATCATGAGTAGGATCACCCAAATTTTTTTTACAACAGTCTTTGTCGTTTAATTGTCTTAGGGCTTCATGTATATACATCTCATTGGGCCAGAGAACTATGTTCCCTCCTTTGTCCAAAGGTTTGATCGTAATATCAGTACACTCCCCAATTTCTTTTAAAGCTTTGCTTTCATCTCTACAGAGGTTGTATATTATTGAAGACTGTAGTCTCTCAATATCTTGTGTCACCGCTTTTACATAGACGTCCACTGCCGAGCAACTAGATAATGTTGGATTGAATCGAGATTTAGTTTTAATTTTATGTGCAATAGAGGTTGAGGTGGTTGGTTCATCTGAGATAGCTATAGGTTCTGTCAGTTCGCTCGAAATAGTTCTATTTGATAAGAATTTTTTTACTATTAGTTTGCAAGCAAACAGATTAAGGTCTTTATACACCTCAAAAAATTAAAATTTCTTACTTGTAGAGAAGGATAAGCTTTTCTGCAATAGTACTATTTGTGCTTTAGTCAGTACTCTCTCAGACAGATTAATAATCTGCATCATATCCGTTGTTACCTTCTTGGTTTCCTCTCCCAATTCGTCTTCTGCGTGTTGGATGAGCCTCTGTATCCCCACTGTCTGCGGTCTCTCAGATTCCTCACTGGATCCCAAGTCTCTTCCTGAGGTTGTTTCGGGTTTCTCTCTATCCTCGATAGAGGGCCCTGATCTAAAAAAGAAACCAATGGCTTCTGTCTTCGTCCTCCAGGAATCAGTCTCATATCATCCTCGTCACTTTGTGAGGAGTCTAATTCAGTATCTGAATTATGGTATCTTCTGATTGGATCAACTCTCTGGCGTAATTTCCTCCTACTGTTATTCCTGTGTGTTCAGTTAAAAATGTTAAGTCAAGTTCTGTTTGTATTTCTTGTTCGCAATCGGCTAATATCGCCAAGAGTGTCTCAGAACATCTAGTTAGGGCTTGTTCCCATTTTTCTTTATAGTTATCCAAATGAAACGTAAACGCTGGGAAGGTCTTGATCCTTAGTCCTCTAGGTATGAGATGTTTGGCTAGGTATTTCTCATGGCTTACCTTGTTCCAGAATGAATTAAGTTGTTTTCTCAGTAGGCCTTCTAAGCTTTTTTTGGCCTAATTCCCAGTCACCTTTGATATTTTCAATGGTGCACTGTTCAAAAGCTCTATTAACTCCTTCAAGGCGTTTACTGGTTCTTGACTTATAGTCTGAATCTAAATCAATTTCAGCCATAACACTCTACAAACCTATTGTAATAGGATTATTACTCTTCAAGAAAAGGCTACTTGGTAACCAAAACACATATATTGGAAAAAGGGGAATAAAGAGTAATTATCCAGGGTATCTCTAGAAAACACATATAATAATTGGATATGAACACATATCTCCTAAGTTATGTAGTTATTGAGAAAATATCATTGGCAGTGTGAAAATTGACCATAGAAAGCAGAGAAAAAAGTACACTTTAATTCCAATGATATTATATACCCTAATAGGATGATCCTGCATATGTGGAAAAATAATCTAAATCAAAATAACTTATTAAAATATCATTTTATTAATGTACACAATATACACAAAACAATAAAATAACTAAAATCACGGTAGTCTGGCCATCTTCAAAATTTGATTACATAGATGCCAAACCTAAATGATAAATGAATTAATCCAACTGTACATGTATATAGAATAAGATATAAATCTACACAGATTAAATCAGAAATAGAGATAGAGTCCACAATGGACTAGTATATACAAATCTATATAGTTAGTTAGAAATTCATACAATAAAACGTAAATATACAGTATCGAGGTTGCATATGTGTCATAGATTTATACATTCATAATGCAAGTGCCACCTTCATTCTATAGTGGGGAGTGTATAGGCAGGTAGGGGAGACTATAGTTGTACCACTGTGGCCCTCGCTGTAAATACACTAGCAGTTAAAATATATGGAGGCCCGCTAGTTACCTCCCTAACTGCCTGTATAAATTGTGGCTATACTGTCTATTCTGGGACTATGCCCACCACCTGCCCACTTACCCACTCAGAATGACCTCTGTGGACTGCATATATAACTCAAAACATCAGCTGAGCTTGGATCCCATGCAAACAGAGATCCGACAGCATGGAGTCACAAAAACCGGAAACCGGAAGTAGAAAACCGGAAGTAGACGGCAGGAACCGGAAGTGATCCGACGCGCACGTTTCGCGTCAGCTTCATCGGGGATCGTGACGATGAAGGCAGCGCTTCACTATTTAAAGGTAAGTGATTGTCTTTATCCACATCAGATGTGTAGATCAATCTTCAATAAGCCAGGATCAAAGGGAGGTTAATGAATCAGACCTCAAAGGAAGAGGAACAAGTGATTAACTTATATATTATTACCAAATGATATATATTTGTGCTTAGGGCATACAAATATTATTTCAATATTGGCATAATATTGAGATAATTTTTGTATGCCCTAAGCACAAATATATTACGAACAAGAAATAAAAACAGAACTTGATAAGGAAATCACTCAACTTAATAAAACTTTGAAACAATTTGAAACATTAGAAGATTTTAAGAAAACATACAAAGAATACAGGCTGATTTGGATAGAAGAGAAAATTAAATTGTATTTCTGAAAAAACAAAAGTATAACTGAGATCTACAGGACTTCGAAAGTGGCAACATCTTTAACTGGACACACAGGAATAACAGTAGGAGGAAATTACGCCCGAGAGTTGATCCAATCAGAAGATACCATAATTCAGATACTGAATTAGACTCCTCACAAACTGACGATGATGATATGAGACTGATTCCTGGAGGACGAAGACAGAAGCCATTGGTTTCTTTTTTAGATCAGGGCCCTCTATCGAGGATAGAGAGGAACCCGAGACAAGCTCAGGAAGAGACTAAGGATCCAGTGAGGAATCTGAGAGACCGCAGACAGTGGGGATACAGAGGCTCATCCAACACGCAGAAGAAGAATTGGGACAGGAAACCAAGAATGTAACCCCGTATAAGATGCAGATTATTAATCTGTCTGAGAGAGTACTGACTAAAGCACAAACAGTACTATTGCAGAAAGGCTTATCCTTCTCTCCAAGTAAGAAATTTGAAGAATTTTTTGAGGTGTATAAACACCTTAATCTGTTCGCTCGCAAACTAATTGTAAAAAAATTCTTCTCAAATAGAACTATTTCGAGCGAACTGACAGAATCTATAGCTATGTCAGATGAACCAACCACCTCAACCTCTATTGCACATAAAATTAAAACTAAATCTCGATTCAATCCAACATTATCTAGTTGCTCGGCAGTGGATGTCTATGTAAAAGCGGTGACACAAGATATTGAGAGACTACAGTCTTCAATAAAATACAACCTCTGTAGAGATGAAAGCAAAGCTTTAAGAGAAATTGGGGAGTGGACTGATATTACGATCAAACCTTCGGACAAAGGAGGGAACATAGTACTCTGGCCCAATGAGATGTATATACATGAAGCCCTAAGACAATTAAATGACAAAGACTGTTGTAAAAAATTATTGGGCGATCCTACTCATGATTTTGTGGAAATATATGACAAAATAATCAACAAAGCCAGGGATGACCTGATAATTGATACGAAAGAGCATGAATTTCTAATCTCAAATAAACAGAGGACGGCAATCCTCTACGAGCTACCCAAGGTCCATAAGAATGTTACAACACCTCAAGGTAGACCGATCATATCAGGTAATGGTAGTCTTGGTGAGAATGCCAGTAAGTTCATTGATATTCACTTACGCACTTTTGTATTGAGCTTACAGCCATATGTGAGGGACACAATGGATGTTCTAAATAGATTAAATGACATCACTACTAATCCGGAAACTCTTCTAGTAATGTGTGACGTGGAAAGCCTATACACCTCTATTAAACATGAGGCAGGTTGTCAAGCTGTGGACTACTTTCTGAAAATGCAAACCAACACTAAGATCCTTATGAGTAATTTCCTGTTAAAATTACTGTGATTCATTCTAAATCACAATTATTTTGTGTTTAATGACGTCTTCTACCTGCAAAAAAGAGGAACAGCTATGGGATCTTCTTCTGCACCCACGTATGCCAACATCTACTTAGGATGGTGGGAAAAAGAATATGTCTTCAATGATACCAACTTACTGTTTTCTGATCATATCAGTATATGGCTCAGATACAATGACGATATCCTGTTCATTTGGGATGGGCCTGAAGAAAGTTTAAACCAGTTTATTAATCAACTGAATGTCAATGACCTCAATCTTAGGCTGACACACACTTATGATCGATGTAAAATAGATTTTTTGGATATATCCATTTGTAAAGATGGTAGTGGCAATATTACAACTGATTTATTTCGCAAACCAACGGCCACAAACAGTACCTTGCATCATTCCAGTTCACACTTTCCATCAACAATTAAATCGATTGCGACAGGTGAATTCTTACGTATCAGAAGAAACTGCTCAACCTTAGATCCATTTGTTGAGAGAGCGAAAGAATTGCGTTTAAAGATGAGAGTATACAGCAACAACTGTATTAAAAAGGGATATCAACGAGCATTACATACTCCAAGAGAAGAACTATTATCTCCGAAGGTAAGAACTAATAAGGATGAAAACGTACGTTTTATCACAACCTACAATGAGGATTGGAAACGGATAGAAAGAATCCTTAATAAACATATAAACATTTTAAAGACAGATCCCCAGATAGAGACAATGATTGGCAACAAGATAGCCACTGGTTGGTGACGATCCAGCAATATTTGAGACCAGCTAGTACGAAGCCTCTTCTGTAGAAAAAGAAAAGTCAATTCAATATCGAATGGAACTGTAGGGTGTGGACATTGTAAATTCTGCCCGTATATGTTCAGACAAGAAGAAATATGTGACAGAACAGGAAAAGTTACCAAATTAATGAGAAACACGAGTCGAAATCTATTTTAAGATGTTGGATTCTACAAAAAATCAGTCTTGGAATTAGAAAAGGAAACTTAGAATTGGAGTTACTAAAGGCAGAAAGTAAATGGATATCTTTACTCAATACCGTTGTCCCTAGTGGACTTATTGAAAACAAAAATTTTAGTGTATTTTTATAAGGCTAATATCATTATTATGATCTGAGTGATATGCCACTAGTTATTTAATAAAGATTATTAATCTTGACTCAGATATTATCTTTTCCACAATATTGAGTTTTCCTTCAGTATTAGTCATATGTTTAAAATTATTTAATTCATACTTTGTTATCAGTTTTTTGATTCTGTGCAGATGGAAATCAGATCATTACTAACTTAACAATAATAAATGGAATTTTTTAATTTAACAACCATGGTTTCATTTTTCAGTATCCAACAAAGATGTTCGTTTGTGCTGTCCATAGATTTGATTACACAGTATGCCTATAGATAACTGTGTAATTAATTTTGCCTGTAGGACCAATGTCTTTGAAGTTGGTTTTGGTGAGCCCAGTTTTATCCAATATTATGATAATCATAGGAACCTCTGTTCTGATCCCTTTAAATATTAATCATATATTGTTTAAATGAGGATATTGGACAAAGTGATGATAATATGTGATATAATAAGACTATGTGATATGATGCCAATATTGAAATAATTTTTGTATGCCCTAAGCACAAATATATGTCATTTGGTAATAATACATAAGTTAATCACTTGTTCCTCTTCCTTTGAGGTCTGATTCATTAACCTCCCTTTGATCCTGGCTTATTGAAGATTGATCTACACATCTGATGTGTATAAAGACAATAACTTACCTTTAAATAGTGAAGCGCCGCCTTCATCGTCACGATATCTGTTGAAGCTGGCGCGAAACGTGCGTGTCGGATCAC
This sequence comes from Discoglossus pictus, assembly GCA_027410445.1. Taxonomy (NCBI): domain Eukaryota; kingdom Metazoa; phylum Chordata; class Amphibia; order Anura; family Alytidae; genus Discoglossus; species Discoglossus pictus. Next base: position 224,668,044 of record CM050166.1, on the reverse strand, counting down.
TTCCGGTTCCGGCCGTCTACTTCCGGGTTTTCTACTTCCGGTTTCCGGTTTTTGACTCCATGCTGTCGGATCTCTGTTTGCATGGGATCCAAGCTCAGCTGATGTTTTGAGTTATATATGCAATCCACAGAGGTCATTCTGAGTGGGTAAGTGGGCAGGTGGTGGGCATAGTCCCAGAATAGACAGTAAAGCCACAATTTATACAGTCAGTTAGGGAGGTAACTAGCGGGCCTCCATATATTTTAACTGCTAGTGTATTTACAGAGAGGGCCACAGTGGTACAACTATAGTCTCCCCTACCTGCCTATACACTCCCCACTATAGAATGAAGGTGGCACTTGCATTATGAATGTATAAATTTATGACACATATGCAACCTAGATACCGTATATTTACATTTTATTGTATGAATTTCTAACTAACTATAAAGATTTGTATCTACAAGTCCATTGTGGACTCTATCTCTATTTCTGATTTAATCTGTGTAGATGTATATCTTATTCTATATACATGTACAGTTGGATTAATTCATTTATCATTTAGGTTTTGCATCTATGTAATCAAATTTTGTAGATGGCCGGACTAACGTGATTTTAGTTTTTTAATTGTTTTGTGTATATTGTGTACATTAATAAAATCATATTTTAATAAGGTATTTTGATTTAGATTATTTTTCCACATATGCAGGATCATCCTATTAGGGTATATAATATCATTGGAATTAAAGGTGTACTTTTTTCTCTTTGCTTTCTATGGTCAATTTTCACACTGTCAATGATATTTTCTCAATAACTACACAACTTAGGAGATATGTGTTCATATCCAATTATTATATGTGTTTTCTAGAGATACCCTGGATAATTACTCTTTATTCCCCCTTTTTCCAGTTTGTCCTTCTCATCTTCTATAGAATGGATAGCCATTACAATTAGCATAAGTTTTTTTTTTTGGGAAATTCTTTTGTACAATAATTACTGAATTCACTTTGCTACCAGTATCCAATTTATGTTTCTCTTGAAGGATTATAAGAATATGTGCATGTGGAAGGTCTCTTTTTTTTAAATTTGATGGTATAAACATAAGCCAGACATTTGCCAAATAACTGAGTTATGGTTATATCACGTATTAATTCATTTAATTTGATTTTAAAGACACTAAATATGGCCTATCGGAAGCAGTTTGTCCAATAAGCAGATTGTGTGTAATCTCTGTCCATTGTGAATAAATAAATCTGGATTGCTAAATTTAGTTACAATAGCCATGGCATCATTGTATCTTTCTCGAATATTGCAAGGAGATCCCTGGAAAGAAGATGGTAAAATTATGGCTTTGCCAGCTGTCAGCTCTCATTAATCCACAATACTGTTCTACACGTAGTTTATCTTGTTGATATTTGATGAAGTTTAAATTATTTGACTCAACTTGCAAATATGAATCAATAATCCATTGTTATGTCAGTTTTCCACCACATAAAATTGGATTGAAATGGCAATTTGAGCGACTTTAAATTCAAGCATGGAAAAAAGTATAGGTTTTGAGCCATAATTTTATCAAGCTCTATAAAAACAATGGGTAAGCATTTTTTTTTTTTTCTTGAAGCTGCATACGTTGGTCAATAGCTTCAATTGTATCTAGGACATATCGTTGAGCACAGTTTCTTTGCTCTCCTTCCTCTGGATGTAAATGAGAAGTATGATGGTAAATTTGTCCTTGTACTTTAAACAGTAAGGGCCATGTCCTGGCACATTAGCAGCTAATGTTGCACCCATAGATGCAAAGGATATGGCACTATTATAGAATCTTATGTTTTTATTTTTTATTTTGGTAGTTGGGGAAAGTAGGCTTAGTCAAAATGCTTTGTAAATATGTTGGGAATTGTTGTCTTTTTGGAAGTCTTACCTTGCCTTTTTGACAGCAACTAATGAACTCGCCATCTCTTGGTCTTTCCTGTTTGAAATGATAAGCCCCACAAAACTGACAGACAATATTCATATCACCACAATTATGAACCTCTACTGCTAAAGATTTAAGTAAAGGACAATTGTGAGAACATATATCAATATGACTCTCTAAATCATCATCAGAAATCTTATCTGATTGTTCAGCAACAGGTTCTAAATGCTTTTTTTTTTAGTTGCCTTCTTAGAGATGGATGTTATTTTCTCAGATGATATTCTTTTGCTTGCAAGTCTTTTGCGTTATTTTTGTCGTAGAATTTCCTTCTGCTCCAGCGTCTGATGCTGTGCCCATGTTTTTTGACGTTCTCTAGTTTGACATCTTTTCTTTTCCTGTTTCTTGTCACTCACTATCTTCCATATTAATCTATTATTATTTTTTCTAGTTATTGTAATATTTATTTTTAAACAGCATTTTTTTTTCTACTATCCTGTTTTGTGTGGATCACTGTTTCCATTTTGAGGTTAGCTTGATAAGGTTGGAGTGAGGAACATAGGGCCTGATTCAATGTCAATGTTTGCAATTGCATAAGGATGTATATAATCAGTGAGTACTGTATATATTTGGTCTTTTAGTTTTCAGGTAGTAAAGAGCTTATTTTTGGATAGAAGTTAACTAAATACAAAGTAAAATAAATATGCTATGTGCTTATCTAAATCTCTATTCAATTAGTCGATTTGCAATTGAATGAGAGTGTTAGTTAGTTTGCAGTGTTTTTATAGAAGTTTTTAGTTATTGAAAACCTTGCTTTTGGATAAAAGTTCAGTAATTAAAAAGTTGTTTCCAAAATTTATGTTCTGTACTTATATAGAGGCCTATTTAATTGGGCAAATCGCAATAGAATGAGGCACCATGTGTTTTATATGAATTTTTGTGCGCTACTGTTGTCATTACGTGTTTAGGGCATGGAGTTGGGCTGAAACGTTTGTGCAGTAAAAAGCGTATATATCTTTAAAGTGTGTGTATGATAACCTTTATATTTTTTTTTATTTTGTGTACAACATAGTTGGCATTAGGTGTTTTTTTTGTGTGTTGCTCTCCTGTTTTGCATGTGGCAATGTTGTTATTAGTGTTTTCGGGTTATGGGGATCGACTTATATTGTTAGTTAGGTTGCTGTACGTTTGCAGAAAGACAACCAAAAATAGGATAGGTCCTTCTATTTGATATGTGTAAATATCAGTATTTTATCAGTTGTTTAACATGTAATACTATACCTCTTTGCTTGAAATTTGTTGCTTGGAAATTGCTGTAGCGATGCAGAGAGTCTTCAGGCAGTGTCTGTTGAGACTGAAACAGAGAGATGCAAATGTTTCATTAAAATGTAAGTAATTAATATTTTTTTAATAAGAGCGTTGAAAACAGGATCTATATTTTTAATTAGTATCTATTGATTGAGGTTTAGTTTATGGTGTTAGCCTTAGAGAGTGGTGCATATTTAAGAGGATAGCTGGTTTGATGTGTTATGAACATTTGTTGTAGTATCTTGTTTTGTGTGCAGAACTGTTGGCATTAGAGGTTTAGGTTGTGGGTTTGGTGTTATAGGTTAGGGCACACAAAACACCATGCATTTTGAAATTTTGTATGAGTTACCAATATTTCTTGTACACCACAGTTGTCATTAGAGGTTTAGGTTGTGTATTTAGGCTTATAGGTTAAGGCACAGAAAACAGGATTTATTGTTAAATTTTGTATTCATTTGCAATATTTGTGGTACTATCCTGTTTTTTTGTACACCAGTGTTGTCATTAGAGGTTTATGTTGGGGGTTTAGGCTTATAGGTTGGGGCACAGAAAACATTTTGCGAATAGTAGTTATTTGTTGCATGTGAAATGGTGTCGATTTTGTGTGTGTGGTACGTCCCGCATAATGTTGGACGCAGAAGCTGCACAAGCTCCCTGGGTCAGCCCGTAGCGTTGCGTGACCAAGCGGAGCCTGTAAGGCTGACCAGCCAATCAGGAGCATCAGGGGCGGGACTTCCGCCCGTGTTCGCGCGTTCTGCCAGTACAGCACAGTCTCCAGCTGAAACAGACGGAGGTCTGAGGGCTCCTGAGCAAATTAATCTAAAGTAGGAGGTTAATACTAAGAACCATAACCCCAGCTATACAGCACATTAGGGGAAGTGTCAGAGTGCTCTGTATGTGTGTTTTGTTTCTTTCTTGTCATTTTTTGTGGTCCATTTTGTCAGTCTTGGGTGGGTGTTTTTGCTTCGGCCCAGTATGGATGCTCAGGACATAGAGGCCTTGCTGGCTGAGGTTAGGACCCAGGCCTTAAGCCAAGGGGTCAGGTGGGTGCAGGACAGGCTGGGACCTCCCATGCCTTCTGCAGGAGGCCCTCCTTACTTTGCACAGGCTCAGCCTGTAGTAGCTGGTGGCCTAGGCAATAATGGAGGCGCTAGCGGGCTTTCCCCCATCCCAATAGTGCAGAGCCATTAGACCGGTCCCATGGGCGGTGAGGGTGAGGGCCTAGAACTCCGGCCACCACCAGTCATTTTGCCCAAGGGGTCTCGACCGCTGCAAAGGACAAATAACACCCCCTCTACCGCCCCGTAAAGGGGGCGCAGGGAGTAATAAAAAAGCCCGGGAGCCCTAAAAAAGCTCCTACAGATCCTCATTGTGCCGACCATGCAGTCCCTTCTATTTCCCGTACTAACAGCGCATCTGGTGCTTTACAGGGACACAGCTGGTGTGGGGACCTGGCGACGACACGAGAAAGAAGGAACAGAGTTGTCAGAGAGATGAACAGCCAAGACAGCATGTTAGTAATCGACGACGTGCCTGTGACATGGCGAGACCGGAGCAACCCTCCAG